>CP092886.1:66637632-66671437 GCA_030710605.1 Cordylochernes scorpioides
TGATTATATTTATACTAGCCGAATGACCCGGGCAACGCCCGGGGTTTACCCGATTAAATGCTTTTATTCAAATACTTTTCGTTACAATTATAAATTGGCGCCGTGGATGTCATTCTTGTAAAATATATAAATGAGCTTTAAAAATTGTAAAAAAAAAAAAATGCATCGGCCGGGAATCGAACCCGGGCCACCCGCGTGGCAGGCGAGCATTCTACCACTGAACCACCGATGGTTATGAGAAATGGCCATATTTGGGTATTTATTCCATTCACAAAAGCAAACGGTGACATAAATGATTATTAAGAATTGTTGCTTGATGACTCTGATAACTGTATATATTAATTATCAAAGGCAACTATTACATAGGCAACTATTACATAGGCGATATCACTATTTTTGGAAGCTCTCTCTATTTGTATAATTTCTACAAATCTGCCAAGGTAAAGAAACAATTGTGAATTACACTACAAGATCTAAAATATTCTTGTGGCTGCTGGGTGTAATAGGAAGTGTTTGTTCCGAGATTTTCATAATTTGTTTCTTTCTCTGATGCACCTTTAGTTAATTAGCTCTCTGTTTGTGCAATATTTAGTAAAATAATAAAAACGTACTTAATGTGTTTTTCTACTTGACATTGTTATTTTTGTGATAGAATTGCCGTTCTTTATGTAATATATTATGCTTCTGAGTGTATTTTTCCTTTACCAGGTATATTAGTATGAAACGCGAAAATGGGCGCCAGAGGCCGCTGTGCAACTTTATTTGAGCCGACGGTGGCGCTGTTGTAGGCGTTTTGTTCTTTGACTCACGTGGCATCAGCATGCGTGCAGTTTTAGAAAAATTCAAATCGTGAAAATTTTCTGGAGCCCGTGGAAAATGGCGATTTCCGAGCCAAAAAGTGCCCATTTGCGGGAAGTTTTGTTGTTCGCCTTCAACTGGACGAAAAGTGCCACTGAAGCCTACCGAATGCTAGAGGAAGTTTACAGCGACCACGCTCTGAGCAAATCGCAGTGTTACAGGTGGTTTAAAAAATTCCAAAGTGGCGATTTTGAACTTGATAATGAACCACATGGAAAACCGCCCCAAAAGTTCGAGGACGCTGAACGGCAAGCTTTGTTGGATGAGGACAGTACCCAAATGCAGGAGAAACTCGCAAAACAGCTCCAGGTGTCTCAAGGTGCTGTTTCTCTACGTTTAAACAGCCTCGGAATGACTCAAAAGCTTTCCAGATGGGTCCCCCACGAGTTGAGCGAAAGGCAGCAATAACGGCGTCTGGTAACCTGCGAAGGGCTGCTCGCCAGGCATGAAAAGGAGTCATTTTTGCACCGAATCGTAACTTCTGATGAGAAATGGATCCACTTCAGCAATCCTACGCGCCAAAGGTCGTGGGGCCTGCCCGGCCAATTTCCAAAACAGACGCCTAGGCTCAATCGCTTCGGAAAAAAGGCAATGCTTTGCATATGGTGGGACCAGACCGGCGTAGTATATTTCGAGCTCCTGAAACCTGGCAAAATGGTCAATACTAGTCGCTACGAACAAAAAATGCACAGTTTGAGAGAGGCGTTGAATGAAAAAAGACCGGAATGGCGTGAAAAGCACAACAAGCTGATACTGCAGCATGGCAACGCTCCAGCCCACAATGCTACGGTGGTCAAAAACACCATAAAAGACTTGGGCTGGGAACTCTTACCCCACCCGCCGTACTCACCAGACTTAGCGCCGTCGAACTACCACCTTTTTACATCTTTAGGACACGCCCTAAAAAAACAGTAATTTTCGAACTCAGAAATATTCCGAAAATGACTTGTTGACAGGTTCGACTCAAAAGGAATAGAAATTTTCAGACAAGGAATTCGAAAATTGCCTGAAAAGTGGTCCGAGTGTATAGCTAATCAGGGCAGTTACTTTGAATAAAAAATCTTTTGTTGCATGGAATTGGTGAACTTTTGAATTCACTGAAAATTTTCGCGTTTCATACTAATAGACCTGGTATTGTTCAGAGTAAACTGGTTGGAGTTGTGCCATACACAAACACTTCAGTTTTTCAACATTTTTTTTCGTTTAATATATTGTGAATACTTTCTTTGTTTAGTGCATTCATGTTAGATAGGCGTATTTATATCTCCTCTGTTTAGAGGCTATAATTTGTAATATTGTACTAGGTGTCTATAAAATACGGTGTTGAGCCTTTAGCTACTTCCAGTAGGTTTAGAAGTTTATAAAATTGCACTTTTCAATGGCCAGATTATAGATATTTTAAGTATACACACACAAAGCTTTATTAAGACCACCGTTCTTATACAGATTCACCGCAGGAAGAGAGGAAGCATAAATGGAGCTACTGTACTCCAGGCAGCGCCAACAACAGCCTCAGGTCCTATATTTAAAGTATAGTATATACATGTATGTTTATACCCTGTGTGTACTTATTTTTATCGTTTAAAGGTTCTTTTATTCAAAAAAGAGAATAGACTTTTTCGGTGAGACGAAAAAAACGTACAACCTGTATAGCGCTGACGAAGGTCAATAGTCCGAAACGCGTACTTGAAAGGTTTTATTAATAATTCAACAAAGAATGATTTCTCTTCTCTTAATATGCATCGTAAGCTCTTTTCAAACATTTATATGTAGTTAGACTACATATATCAAGAACATAGATAGTACAGACCAATGAAGCAAATAGAAGAATCACAAAACTAAAAAGAAACTAACAAACAGATTTAATAAATTAAAAATTGGGCATAATAAAACATAAAAATTCCAAAATTAACACTTATAAAGCCTGTGCAAAGTGCAATGCAATAGAAACCTCATCAGATCATATCCTGTCTTTCACAGAAGTACCCAAAGAGGATATTTATCAGACCCATAACTTCCATATCAAAGTTAGAGAAGTGGACTCTAGAAGTGTGTCTAAGAGATAAACACTACTACCATAAAAATACTCATTTTGGTCTAATATGGTGCCAAGAATTTGACAGCATATAATCATTAACTTATTTATATAGACTTAGTTATAACCTCACTTATATACTTTATTATTTTTTAATTAAAAATGTATATATTGGATCAAAATATAATTTATTTACCAATATTTGAGTTGTGTGTGGGTTGATCGTCAAACCTTTTCAAAGTGTGTTCGTTGTGTGTTATTGTCAACAACATATTAATATGTTGAAATACCTTGAAAAAGGTTGGCGTTCAGCCACAACTGAAATATTGGTAAATAAATTATATTTGATCCAATATATGCCTTTTTATTTAAATATCTATCTATCTATATATATATATATAAATTTATGGATTTTTCTCTATTTTAAAAACTTTATTATATATTAATTTAAAAAAGAGGTTGAAGAATTGCCAAATGAAATAAGAGTAATAATAGTAAAAAATTACATTAAACAATTTAGTCTTAAGATATGATCATAGATTCTTTATATCTAAAGCATTTATGAAATTATGTCAAGTATCATTTGATTACATATTTAACTCTTATCCTTCGGGAGATTTATTGCATCGTCTTTTTCTCCTGTAGAAGGGCCTCCGTGCCAGAAAGTTAGACACAGGTTTGTGACTAAATAATTGTAAGAAGCCTATCTATGAATTCCTGATATTTTCACATTAATATTGATACAAGGGATTATTTCTTCGAATAAATTGCTCTATATAGGGTTAAAATACATTTATAAATAGTTATAAACATGCGCGCGCGATTTCATTCAAAGTGGAAAATAAAATCGTACAAATATGTCTTCAAGACATTGTAAAAAGTGCTTTTAAAATCCTTTTCAAACTAATTTTTCTTCGGCCACTTGATTTATGTGGTGAAAAGGCCCGAGGAAAAAGAATTCAAATCGGAGCGTTCAGCGCAAACAAAATCACCGAGGTGTTTCTCCGGAGAGGCGTGAGACTTGGAGCGAAGGCATCGCGGCGGTAGCTTGAGAGCATTTTTTGTTCTGTTCCTCCAACTTTTCTTCTTCTCAACATTGTTTTGAAGTGCATATATATAGGAAAACCTGTATAAAACAATACTTACATTTTATATAAAATATATATTGTTAAATTGACGCTATATCTTATTATAGATACTTTGTAATTAAATTGAAAGAGTAAGAAACATTTTCCATATGTTTTCTAATTTTATAAGTGATTTCAAAGAAAAACAAAAACTGTCCACCACTAGACACTTCTGATAAATGTCCTTATTATTGGTAGATCCCACAAATATATTTTTTCCCTTTGAACGAGATGGATAAATAGGAAAATTTGAATCAAATTTAATCCCGTATTTGTATAATTGTGTGAAAACAATCACTACCCACCCCTTATAATTCAAAAGTATTGATAAATAACAAAATTGCGTGTAATTCAATTTCAATTCCGCATATTTGTATAAATTGAAGCAATATTACTCTACTGAACACTAATAATTCAATAATATAATTTTAAAAAGGAGAGAGCAAGATATTTTTTTAGATTTAAAAATATTTTATTGACATTATACAGCTCACTGGTATAGCATGGATAATATATATACAGTGGTACCTCGACAAACGAGCGCCCCAACGTACGAGTTTTTCGAGATACGAGCCGACGAGCAAGTGATTTTTTGCTTTTAGTTACGAGCGAAATTCGAGATACGAGTTCGGTTCGGTAGTAACACGCAGTCGCGCCATCACGATCAGTTAGCAGCGTGCTTCCGCTGTGATAAGTTGTGTTTTGTGTTGCGTTTACATTTACAGTTTTAGTTCATTTATTTTTATAACCATGGATCGGAAGAAAGTTTGTAAAAAGTCAAGTGCTAAGAAAAAGATGATGAGTATTGAATTAAAACGTGAAATTATAGAAAACATGAGCAAGGTGTTCGAGTTGTTGACTTGTCGAGGCAGTATGGCCGTAGTACGTCCATGATATGTTCTGTGCTTAAACGGAAGGAGTCGATAAAGAGTGTAACGCCGGCTAAGGGCCTTACGATGGTTACATTGGTTTTGAGGAGTCAGAGGAGGAGGTTATTTCTACAAGTGAGATAAAGGAGATCTTAGGAATGTGGGAGAGAGTTTCACAGTTCGTGGAAAAAAAAAACACCCAGAAAAAGTTGCAACAGGTCTTGCATCTGACCTTTTTAATGACACTTGCCTAACTCATTTCCGGAACATTCTGAGAGGAAGGAAGAAACAAACCTCCTTGGACATGTTTTTTTCTAAACGGCCTACAGGTGAAAGCGAGAAAAATGTAGCGAAAAAGGCAAAGAAAGACCAGTGAGGATATCTAATTTATTTCTTTACATTCTCTTTTTTGTTTTGTGCAATAAATATTTGAATATTTATAAATACGTTTTTATTATTTAAAACCACGTAAAAAAATAACTGGGGTGATATTTTGGAGGTTGGAACGGATTAATGGTAGTTCAATTGTTTTGTATGGGGAAATTTGCTTCGAGATACGAGTAATTCAAGATACGAGCAAGGTTGCGGAACGAATTAAACTCGTATGTCGTGGTACCACTGTATATAAAGAGAGAGAAAAAATAAATAAATATCAAATTTAAAAAGTAAACTATTCACATTTAGATAAAATCCAGGAGACTCCCCCAACGACAAAGAGTCCTCCTCCAGACAGGAAGGGGGTTTTCACGATCTCCCCTCATCTCAAATCTCAGAAAGAATCTGAAAAACAAAGAGAGAGAATGGCATAGCAGTAGAGAGCACTTCCAGCGTTTCGACAGTTTAATCTCGTACAGCTCTATTATCACAATTATTATTTAAATATGCTGTTTTTAATAAATACAAGCTTTATAACTGGCGTTTCGCCAATTTAATCTCCAAACCGCTCCACGATTGGTTTAAACTGATTGTCTTATAAAGCTTGTGAGAGAATTCAATATTGATGAGCCTTGCCCTCAATTTAACTTTATCACTGTAATTTAAGGTATGTAGAAATTGGTGTTAAATATATAAATTTATTATCTGTCTAAACTTTTAGCGATAGAGATTGCTATATTGGTAGTTTCCAAACATATGTTCCGTCTTTTATAAAAAATAATATTTGTGAACTTTTTTATATTCCCCTTTTACTATATGTAAATATATGAATATTTCACAAACAATAAATTAGGTAGACATAGCTATCAGTTTTTTTTTTATTGGATTGTATTCTCCACACAAATACGTAAAATATGTCACAATATAATTGAGTACTTGGGTATGTATATTGGTTCAGTATTGTTGTCTAAACGGTTACAGAGATTTTCCATTCATATGTAGAAAATATCCGGGGACATATTTAGGCTAATCTTCATCAGGTTTATTTCTCAAACTCCTTTGGTATAATATTTGAGCCAAAATCACCAAACCCCCCTAATAAGTGTTTTCTATCATATTTATTCATTTACTTTCTCAAAACTGGATAAAATGAATTCAATATTCCAAATGTATGCTCAAATAGCATGATGCAAATGGTGAACCACTCTTAATCTTTTTAAATGTGTAATTATTTTTTACAAGATGTGAACTTTTTATATATGTTAAACATAAAATTATCGAATAGAAGAATATATTCGAAAGGCTAAAGTATATATATTTGAAAAAATGAATGACAAGTGGAATTAATACACTTCAGATAAACAACAAACACGAGAGGAGAAAGGAGATCTGGCCACGCTGCGCTGCTAGGCCTCCTGGGAGTAGCGAGCGGCATAACGTAGTCCGATCATCTTCCGGCGCCATCTGGCTGGTCTTGGCGGTGTGGTCCAACATATATATAATATTTAGGTTCTACATAACTTTTGAGAACATTACAAGAATCTTGGGACTGACTATCCTTCCTGGCCCGTTTGTACAATCGGCCATCGTTCAATTTAAGTAAATATTTGAAATATTTTATTCATTTTATACGATTGTTGAGATTGTATTCGGAAAACTAAGATATCAATATTGAATAGAGATCTATTCTAGCTTAAGTAAAAATGTTTTCAGTCAAATTATAGGTCGTAGTACGTAGTCCGGAAGTGAAGAGAGGTTTCTAACTGAACTTGCTTAGGGTTGAGACTTGTATTTGGTCTATCGTTCGTTCTATTACTCAAAATGACCCGATCAAAATTAGTTTAAAGTAAGCATATGGCCATCATGAGTGATTAAATGGAAATAATACAAAAAATATATATATTTAAAGTAATTTAAATAAAACGTTTTTATATGACAAAATATAATATTAAGAGTGTAGGGTATTGACACTCATCTTATATACAGAAGAAAAAAAGAAAAAATGGTAACTTTCTAATCAGTTTTTCACACTAATTACATTGAGTATAATCCAAAATATATTAGAGAAACTAGATTGAATTTTACAGTCATAATTTGTAATTTCGTATTATATAGCTAAACCTTATAGATACGGTTTAACCTATCTGTTTCCCGGAATCACGCAGATTCAATCGACCTAATAGTTAGAATGTTAACGAACAGAACACGTAACGCCCTCTGTGGTTGCAAATTGAAATGATATTGCGCTTTTTTTTTCAATATGAAAAATATTAGAAGACATTACTGTAAACCCTCTACCAGTAGTCACATCTACCAGGCTGTTGCAACTTTCGACTTTTTTTTTATCTAGTCTGCATTTGAAGGTTTGATTCTTGAAGAAATGTGTTCGAGACACAAAAAATTGGGGAAATTATTCCTAAAATGATAAAATTATCTGAAATTTCTTCAAAACAGTTTCATAAAAAAAGACCTTTAAATGTAGAGAGACCCTGTCACAGAATACTTTCTCAAAGGTTGCAGAGGTCTGGTTGATTAAAATAAAATAAAAATAAAAAACCCTGGACAACCGATGACCCAACACTCAATTTTTGTTCATACTCTTATTTTATCCAGAAATGGGAGCAATATATATCATATAAATATATGAAATTTTAATCCAACATAATGTTCACAATGTTCAGAATATGCTTTAGTCTAAAATGTTTAATAGAAATGTTTTCAAAATCTCGCACGATGTAAGAGAAATGATTTTAAAAAATCCTTTCAAGATGGCGCTGCTTTAATTATAGGGGGAACAATTAGTGCTGAAGTTTGTAATTTACAACTCTTCTCTCATCTGGTATGAATTCATAAACATGCTGGGGGCGGCCATTACAGGCACGAGCAGGGATAAATGGCGGTACATCTTTTTTCCCCCATAGCTACAGACGGCCGCTTGCAATAAAAATACATCAGGCGGTCACAGCTCCATTTTAAACACCTCGAGGTGTGGGCTGCTTATGCAAATTGCAGGCCATATTCCTCATTAGGGGAACTTAAAGCTGCAATCACCAAAGGTCTAAAAGAAGATGTAAATCGAATTTATATACATGAGATGACATTAATAGAATTTATAAGCTAATTTAGAGAGTAAAAAGGTGGTTTAATAGAATATTTATGTCCGTTTTAATTAAATTTCGTAAAAGAGGGGAAAAAAGAGAACATATTTTATTGATAATTCGAACAAATTAAATTTGAAATTTAAAATATGAAATATGTTGCTACTTTCTCAACATTTTAATGATTTTTAATGAGAAATTACATTATGTATACCAAGAGAGGCACATCGCATTTTAAATATGCACTAAAATACATTATTTTTCAATATCCCAGTGAAACTTTGATTATAAATAATCAGTCACAACATCAGTTTTGAAAAATTCAGACCATAGACTACTTTTATATCTTAATTTCGGGTTTTGGCTCTCATCAGTACAGGGGTGGAGTTTTGATTTATGTAACATCCTACGAAAGAAGTTATGAAATCGGCCGAAATGGCCTAAAAGGTATTTAAGCTGGTGAAGTGGTGATATGCGGGATAGAATGCAACATAATGTTGCACGAGGATGGGAGTTGTATATCAAAAAAGGCACCTTTCCTTTTAAACATTTTTATCATAGACTTCAATTCTTCACCGGGCTGATAAATATAAAGCATTATTAAAGTTAGAATGCTTCTCACACGTGAAAACGATCCTCCCTCACAACCTTATGTTGTATAAGTACACAGAATAGAAGTGACTTATATTGAATCCTTTGATTAAAATAATAAGTGGCTCTCTATACGTGACATTTTGCCTGAATGATTAATAAAGGAATTTCCTGCCGCATAAACTATGGAGAGAATTTACCTTGAATAACAATGAATATCTTATGAAAAAGAAAAAGAACATTTCCTTATCGTGCAACTGAAAGTTGCTGATGACTTGCGCCTTCTATCGGAATAAATATCAACTATTCTCGTTGATTTCTAATTATTCCAGAGTTGGCTAAATACCCATTCTTGATTAATCAAGAAAAGCTAACCACGGACGCGTTTCGGGCTGTTGACCCTCATTAGCGTGGTGCAAGCTGTACCTCAACGACCAAAACACTGGTCATTTAGGCATCCTGAAAAATCATGAAACGGGTATTTAAGGCCAGAATTGTGTGAGATCGCGAAACAATGCGAAAAATTAATATATTGTTAAAGATTAGTATACTTTATATGTTATGTATAACTGTGTGTATGAGAAAGAAAACTTTTATTTAAAAATTAAATTTAGGATTTGTGTCAATTAATTCTTATACTAAATCGCTTTAATTTATTTCTAGCTCTAAATTCTGGCAATAAAAATGTGAGAGTAATAAAACAGACTGAGCAGACGAAATGAAAGTTATAAAAAATGTACTGAGCGTCCAGTCGAGATATTCCCGATGGAAACAGATATTTACACCGAAGACATTTCAAGCGGCGGGCGGGTATTGCAGAAGCAAAAGTCCAGGACTTGGATGTTGTTGTCGGACTCCATTGAAACTCAGCCGGGGAGAGTGGTTGACTATCGACCCTGCTGGCTATTGTTGGATCAGGACATTTGTCACTTCCATTCCTCAATATCGCTTAATCTTTGCATTTGGCGAATGAAGAATATTTCTGCTAAGTTATTTTCTACTTTGAAATATTTTTGAAAAGGCTGTAAATTTTTTTTGATTTTTCATAATTATGAATATTCAATATTTATACATATATATTGGGCAGAATATAATATATACAAAATATATATTCCTGAATAAATGAACAAAATTGTTAAAATTTAACATTCTCATTGAGCACTTAGAAAAATTTCAGAGATCCTGATGATGTTACATCAACGGCAAATGCCATTTTATTCTCGAATAGTTGTATATTGTATCAGTGTTTCTGGCCTATGTAGAAGCGATTGAGGTGAATACCTGGTGAATGTATTTGGCCGTAAATTTGAAAATTATCTGTTGTGATGGCAGAAATATAGAATTCTATATACAGTTACGAGCGTCATTCCTCATCAGTCGTCTCTGTCACCGTTTGCTTTTTTTTTTTTTTTTGAATGGCGCCCTCCTATTGGTTGGCTACGATCACGCCACCTCGCTTTTTCGTTTCCAACTAAATGGAATCCTCTCTTTCTTTTTCCCAGTAAGAGACGCCTACGGAAGCCAACAATACATAGACAGATAAAACACATAGGCTATAGTTATTAACTAATATATGCATTTATTTAAGGCGCCAATTTATAATTGTAACAAATAGTATTTGAATAAAAACATTCAATCGGGTAAAACACGGGCGTTGCCCGGGTCATTCGGCTAGTTATTTATAAATGCCAGAGGAGTCTACTGTGTAGTTAAATCTGGATTCTGAGAGATATGTTCAAATTATAGATATTTAAGCCCGATTTATTTTATGTTTGAATAATTAGGTAGGCTAGTAAACTTTTAATGGGTTTATATAGGTATATGTCTTTATTTTATGTGTAACTCCACAAACATTTCTACACATAAGACGAAAATGTATAGATATCGACACAGATGAGCGACTACTGTCGATAATCTACCGGATTCTATTTTATTTTTAATTCTACCGGGGGGATTTTAATTATTTTATTGAATTTATTTTCAGAATTGTGTGTGACGTATCCATTTACAGAATTAACCGTATTGATATTATGCATTAGCGCGCCATCTGTTATGAGAAATGTGAACTACTTTTGACACGTATGGTTATTTTTTTTTGGTTCTGGTTATTTTAATGAAAAAAAATTCTACTGCCCTTACTGCAATGATAAATGGAGGGCCTGGCTCATCAGTGGTGAATCCTCCAAGTGGTTTCGCTAGTTTAATCTACCATTCCGCTGTAATATTATATTGGGCTATTTTGCTTTTTTGCTGATACTGGAAAAGGTATTTTAAATTAACTATGGACATAAGCTTTGAGAACAGTAGAAATACATATAATTATAAATAAATAATTGATTTATCATGGTAGTAATGACAACGGAAAAATTATTTTACTTGAAAAAATAATCATATACGAGTCAAAATAGTTTAAATTTCTCAATCAACACTATTGATGTTTATAACTTTTATATTTCCTTATTTAAATTCACAAGAATGTTCACCCAGAAGAGTCATGTGATCCCCGGTGAAGTAATTTCAAAATGTAGGTTGATGGTTGTAAATTCGCTCTGGGTAAATGGTCAATGTGGATTCTCTCTCTGGCAACAGAGACTTAGTTTCCTGTCCCAATCAGAAATAACGGAATGAGCGCAATTATTAAAGGTAATTAGTATAATACTTTTATAATCTGTAATTTGAAATTTCCCATTTATATTTGAGATAAATCTTTTTTGACGTAAACCTTCATAACACAGTATCCTTTCAAAATATCGATTTTGAATAACAAAAATATTGTAATATAATATTGCAGATTTTCTCTATCATTAGCTTTATATGAAACCGCAAGGCAATTACACCAATAGATTAAGTGCGCGTATTGTTCTGAAGTATGTAAATTTGAAAAGTATCTGATGTCGTACCTATCTATATCTGAACTGGTACGGCATAGTTTTGCTATCAAATGTATGTTTAAATTTAGGCTTACTTAATCAGACGAGATTTATTTGTAGAGGTTCTGCTCTTTCAATTTGCATTGAATTTGTGAAGCTGTACCGATTTGAATTCTTCCGTCTCGACTAAGAAATTTTCTTTCGAATGTGGACTATTTGATCCACAAATAAATCTGTCACTAATTCCAACTTGTGGTCAGGTTATAAAATTATTGAAAATAAAATTTTCTCATCAGAGGTTTCTATTTCGTGGTTTCTCCCAATAGAATATAGGCGCTCAAAAAAGGTTTAGGTGGAATTGCAAAGTGCTTATTTGAAGATTGTTTTACATCAGACAAATTTATCATTTTCCTCCAAACCTGGTAAAGTGTAGTCGCGGGATAAATTATCCTTAAAATCCACGAGACAAAAGTAAGATATTCGTCTTTCTCTCCTCGGTGTAGTCGTTGGCACCTGACGCTGTCATCAACCTTTTGAAGAACTTTATCCAAAGCCCGAACTTGATTGATGGCTGTCCGTACGACATCGGAAAATTTTGGAAAATATTTTCCGTCATCTTCCTCGACAATTTTATAATGCTTGGTAGGTTTGTGAGGTTAGTAACATAAGGAACACTTTAATATAGTGTAGGTTTAGGAACTTTAATCACAGGTGAAAGCATCTCATAGGTATTATAGGTTAGTAAGGTTGTATCACAAAAAGAGAGAGAGAGCACTGTATTGTATTGGAGGTTTGTGATATTGAAACAACAGGAGAGAGCAGTAATGTATTGTAAATTTGTAATTATGTAGTATAATGTAATGTGTAGTAGATTTGTAAGCTTGTAGCTCCAGGAGGCAATTTTAACGGATTATAGGTCAGTAAAGTATTTTCTCGAAGGAGATCTGTAATGTTTTGCATGTTCTGAGGTTGTGGCACAAGGAAAGCAATATAATGTATTGAATATATGTAAAGTTGTATAGCAAAATGAAAGCACTGTAAGGTTTTTCTGATTTGTAGAATTTTAGAACTAGAGAAACACTCTAATTGGTGTTAAAGGTTTTAATATTGTACAGAGGGATTATCTGTAATGTATATTGTAAGTTTGTGAGGTTGTAAAGCCCCAAAGGATAGCCCTGTAATATATTGCGTGTTCGTAAGGTTTTAGGCCCAAGCGTTAACATTTGTTGGGGGTATAAGAGCACTTTGCTGAATTGTTGTTTGTGAATCAGTAGATCTCAGAGGACAGTTTAATGTATTGTAGGTTTTTTGAGGTTGTAGACCCAGTAGAGCACTATAATGCTTTGTACATTTATAAGGCTTTATATATATATATAGGCCCTGGAGAGAACTAAAATATTTTATGGGGTTTCAAGGATTCAGCGCCTTGAAATAACTGTAATATATCATGGGTTTCTTAGGTTGTATAATCCAGGAGGGCGGGGGGACAGATATTTATTGGTAAATTTGTTATGTTGTACCGCCAAGGAAATAACTATAATTTATTATAAGTTTGTGAGATTAGTATTCCGGAAAACACTATATAAATATTTGTTGACGTTTTCAAATTTCTATTACGAGGAGAACAATGTAATATATTGTATATTTTAAAGTTGTAATACAAGAAAAGTACTATAATATGTAATATATGATTTTAAGTTTCAACGCCAGTAGAGCTTAGTCCAATTTTTGTAGATTTTCGACGTTGAATGAATCGGAAGAGCACTAAAGTGTGCTGTTATATTATATGTTTCTGCGATTTTTGAGAGCCAGTAAATCATTGCAATTACTTTTGCTTTTAAGATTATATGGTCAGGGCGGTACTGTAATGTATTGTTATTGAGAGCACTGTTTAGTATTGCATGTCTTGGTGGTGTCTTGCCCAAGATTTTGTAGCTTAATGGAAAAGGGAGGGGGGGGAGGGTGTCATTTCCCTGTTAGTCAGCCACATTTCAGAGTTCCCTGTAGGCCTTAACTGTTACCGTAGCGGCTCGGGGCTCACGAAGTCCCTACAGTACTTCACCCTACAGGGCATTCCTTTACTTGTGCTGCTTCTCCCGCCTGCCACGTAAAGTAGATTGTATGTCTTTGAAATCGCATTAGCCTTGTGAACATTATAATGTTTATTGATTTGTAAGATTCTGGTGTCAGAAGAGCACACTAATATATTATGTATTTATGATACAGCGCCAGAAAGGTACCGTAAAATATTGTGGGCTTATTAGGTTGTGGAACAAGAAGAGCAATGTAATGTATTGCTGGTTTTATGGCTGTAGCACATGGAAAACAACTTAATATGTTATTTTTTTTATATTGTAACTCTGGGAGAGCACTATAATGCATTATAAGCAGGTAAGATTGTTGTAAAAGGATAGAAATGTAAAGTATAGTACTTTATTAAAGTTTCCAAAATGATAGCATTTTAATATATTTAGGATTGTGGAATCACAATAGTCCATTACCGACCACTCCTACAATTAAGAAGTTTTATATTTTGTAAAGTTGCATTGATAATGTACAATTTGGAGTATAGATTATAAACACAAGGTAATAAGACCAATTTTATTTATTTATTTGGATTTAGTCTTATTACTTTGTGTAAAGTTGCATTGTTACTTGAATTGAGCAAGTATAAAAATTAAAAAACTTCTTTCTCTGTGGGGGTCTGGAAGTATATTAAAATTAAACACAAAATTTAAATTAAATATAGAAATGAAATTTAGTTCATTGCCGTTCACCCTGACCACCCAGAAGTCTGATATGTTGTCAAGTTGAAATATAATCAGGTTTGAATAAGTAAACCATATTTACGTTTTCTATGTGCTGTGTATATATATTAAAAATTGATTACAAGATTTGTGGACAAACAGACAGAAAGAGAGACAAACATATTAGCAAATTAAAAAAATTGAATAAAAAAATCCATCTTTCATCTTTCTTGTGTTTATTTCTGTTTTAGCTCTTGTTTTATATTTTCGATCAATGTTTGGTTATGGAATAGTTCTTGGAGTGGGAAGTTGTCTAGGGCAAAGAAACGAGTTTTCGCAGGGATTGGGGAGCACCAACTTGGTAAAGTATCGGATTAGTACAGAAGATGCGAAACCTATTAAACACAAGCAATACCGGTTGAGCGCTAAAGAACAAAATATTATATATAAAAGCTAAAATTGATTATATGCTTTTAATTAATGATTTGCAAGAATTCACTGGCTACAGAAAACCCACGATCCCTAATCAAGCTCATTGGAAGAAGCCATCTTATCAGCCCTCATATTAAATAAAATTGATCATAATTTTCGAAACTATTATAGACGCGTATGATTCTTTTTAAAAATAAACAATTTCTACTGTCCTTACTGCAATGGAAAAATTAATAGGAAAGCCTGGCTCATCAGTGGTGAACCTTCCCAGCAGTTTCGCCAGTTTAATCTACCATACCGCTGTTATATTGCATTTTTCGATCTTCCTTTTATAGTGATACTGATGCTAGACTCTTGGAATGGATATTTAGATGAACTATGAACATTAGCTTTGAAGACAGAAGAATTACATTCAATTATAAATATATAATAGGCTTCAAATTTATCATAAAAAGAGTAAAATTATTAAATAATGAAATGATCATAATGTTAACGAAATGAATATATTCACACGCGGCTTACCACAGAAAAATAAAAGCCCGTAACGACAGAAATAGGTTGCTTGTAATGTAAAGAAAATCCGCCTCTCTAGAGAATCTTGTATATTTATCAAAGATATATTAAATATTTCTGGGGGAATTTGTGGAGTGTAGAAATATTTGGAAATTCACTTCTTTCTAATCGGCGCATTGTGAGGAACGCTGTGAATAAATACAGCGGGAGAATAAAATCGAAAGACCGGCAACAATATTCTCATCCTCAGCAACAATACGATAATTAAATATAACGGAGAGATAGATTGAACACAAGCTTGAATCGCCGTCAAGACCTCGAGTAAATGCGCTAACCACCCGCTGAATCTGAAAAATGCTAAGTAGACTCTTTTATCAATTATGAAATGGAGGCAATTCATAACGCACTTATACACATAAGTATGCGATGAGTGGTTTGTTCATGAATATAGTAATGCTGGATTATTTACGAAATAAAACATATGCATCGAATCTATATAACAACTTTTAAAAGTACATTCTAATATATCCACCAGAATATTATATAATTCCAAATTTACCTATGAAAACCTTTTTTTGCTTCTTTTATTGTCGTAAAGTATATAAATGGAGAACTTAGGACAAATATAAAGAAAATTACCTGAAATAGAAAACAAGAAGGTTTTAGTGCCGCCAGATTATATTTCTTTGTCCGTATGTATTTGAACAAAAGGATAACTAATATGCCATTCAACTTCCGATAGTTTTAAAACTCGGGAATTTAAAGAGAATACTTTTACCTTCCAAAGCAGGTATTCAAATATGTGTATATGGTATACATTTCGATTCTAAAGACGTAAAAAAAACAACAATTTAATATCAATAATCCTCTACCCTCATTATGAATTTGTCCCTACCTCTTCCCCCCTCCACCTTAGAAATATAGCAACATTCTTTATATTGAAGTTTTATATATTTTAACGCTACCTTTCTTTTTGAAGATATATAATTGAAACATTTTCTACAGCCCTTATTTGCATGAATAAAAGTTGAAAAAGAGGGAGGACATAGCTCATCAGTGGTGATCCTGTCCGGTGATTTCTGCATTTCAATCTCCAGACGGAATTACTAACATATTGGAAAGAAGTTCTTATATACCCTGCATTTGCTCTTGAATTACAGTGAATCTATATTTTGAAAGAACTATGAACATATGCTTCTTGGACATGATATATGTAATCTAAATTAAAGATCCAATGCATCGGAAGAGCATTGCTCTTTTTTATTCATCGAAGATTAACGAGAGACTGTAGAAATACAAGGCTAGAAATGCTTGTAGGCTTAATTATATATTCACTGCGGTATTCTAAATTTCAACAATAAGAATTTCTGGGCATAAAATATACAAAGGTTAACTCACCGTGTCATGTAAATGACACAAATTGCGAAGCTATCCCGCGCATTATAATTGATTTATAAACTTGAATTTGACAATATTCGCACCTCTATGTGTGACAGGGAAAGCTTTTGAATTTGTGTTTTCTGACTCGGAGAAAACATTCAGTAGCGGAGGCAGTTCCTTCAGATAGAAGATTTCACGAGAGGTATGCTGAGCAGACTCAGAAGGTACGGTTAGTCCATTAATTGAATCTCTACGGACAGACACCACGACACAGTGCACCTCCTATGACAAAAATGGTTGGAAAATGTCAATATGGCACGATTGAGGTTTACTGGTGCGTCCAGAGTGACGTCAGCACCCGCCGGAGGGAATGGCAGCCTCGAAGTACACTTCTGTCGCCATTGTTCGGGATGTGTAGGAGATTCTTGATTCTTATATATCGACCAGTACCATTATATACAAAGTTTGTTTTCAGGCGGGAATTTCATGGTCACAAGTCTCCTTTCATATCTCACCTACAAAATACGTCTGGGACCTGATTGGACGTCGTTCGCGTGCGTTGCCACAGCAGCGCCCAGAAGATGAACTGTAGCTGATGGTTGACAGGGAATGGGCAGCCATACCTGAAGACACCATTCGCACGATCATTAAGTCAGTACCAAGACGTGTAGCTCCCTACATAGTCGCCCGCGGTGGTCATTTGAGAGAGCGGCTATGTCGATCAGTGTATAGGTGTATTCTGGACTAATAAATATAATGCTGCTGTGATAGAGATGCATGGAGACATCTGAGGCTCTTCATTGGACATGACAACAACAAATATATTGTTCGTTACTGATAATCTGTTTATGCAGATTTTTACAACCTTTTCCCAAAATATCCTTGGCGTTGCAAATTCAGTGCGTCACGTAGTACACGTATATATATAAAAAAGACAAAAAATAATAATATATATATTGTTGCACCAGGTTGCTCTTTGGCACACTCTTCAACCTAGATTCTCTCTTGAGACGTGTCTTTCATCTTTCCAGATCGTGTTTCAACAATACTACAAGTTTATATGAGTGGTGAATAATGAGATAACTCTACTTTAAGTAGCCTCCAGAATAATTTATTTGAATCTCACATTAAAGTATAAAGAGATGTGTAGTCACACAGTGTACCAAAATACAAATGGTGATTTTATGATACATAATCTATTTATAATACATATCCTCTTTATTAAAATAAATAAATATAAAATACAAATTTGAATTTAAAATATATGGAAAATAATAATATGAATTAAAATATAAAATAGGTGCATTAGCCATGATGCAACAATGTATATATATAAAAATTTCAGCGATTGAGGGTCTAAGTTGATGACGATATTCTCTATATTAACAATAATTGAACAGGTTTGCCTTTCAGGTTTTCTTCGGTTTTATTTAAAAATATATTACAAATACATACATGGTATCGTCGCACATTTATATATATTGAATTTATTTTTCTCTCAATTTCTAGAGCACACTAGTATACATGATAATATAAGCAAGTAATACGTTCTATGCACTCCACACATATTTAAAGTATACCTTTTCTTCTTTTATACCTCTTGCTTCCCAGGTTATATGACAATTAGTGATTATACAAATACAAATATCGTACACGAAGAAGGCCAAACAATTTGTTTATCCCTCTAAGGCAATGTAAGCGCAGAAAGTGGTGGTACAGAAAATTGGATTGGAAGTTGGTAGAATAACATATCCTTGAATGTTGCAATTTCTCCCATAAGAGACAACCGGGCAATCCCGCTATAATCACACGCCAACAATAAACCTGCTATAGCTGATGGCAACTGTTTCCCGGACCACGGCCATTTGACTTCCTCCTAAACCTAGCTGTATATGAAGTTTGAATACATATTTTTTCTATGTATATACACGATGTAAATACACACATAAGTATATATATATATATTATATTAATATTTTATTTTATTCTTTTGATTGAAGAATATATGTTTGTTACCCAAGTTGTTTTTTTTTTGGAGAGCAAGTGTATGGCGTGTAAAAGCCGATTTATAAGCTTGGTTCCGTTTTTAAATCTTGTTCAACATTTTTAATTACTTATTATACATTCACAATATTCACATCAAAATTAATAATATAAGAGAAACAAGTAAGCGAAAAAAATGAGTAGAAGGAGTTTATTTTATTATTTTTGAGGTGTGAATATTCTAATTGTATCAATAAATATTTTGAATATTCAACCGATTTTTTCACAGAAAAGCGTATTTAGGCAAAATTGGCCTTAAATACCCCCCCCCCCCCCCCACCCTTCTTGGTTTCTCAGGAAGCCTCTAGGACCAAATAATTGGTCGTAGAGGTACAGCCTGCACCACGCCTTCGAGGGCCAACAGCCCGAAACGCTTTCCTTGTTGGATTTTCTTGATTTATCAACAGAACATAAAATTGCGGTAGGTTGGGAGTGATGTATTAAAAGAAGCACCTTATCTTTTGAAAATACTGATGAGAAACATATATAGCCTGAAACCATGGTAAACAGGTTTATTTTGTTTTAAAATTACAAATATTCTCACAATGAGTATCTTTTTATTAAAAAACGCAATATAATCGTTATAACGTTATATAAACGTAATTAATATCCTAGCTGCGCGCGTTTGTTTTTGTAAATATTTCTGGAGGGATAAAGTCGATATTTTAATAAGCCCGTTGAAGAGCGATTAACGTTTGAAAGCTAGCGTTTTTCAATAAAAATATACTCATTGCGAGAATATTTGTAATTTTAAAACTTTTTTCACAATTTTATCATGAATAGAGGTTTATTTTGTCTTAATTTGCCAAAAAATGGTATTTTGGAACATTCTTTATCGCCACCATTGTGTTTTCTACTCTCTGTGGTGCTATACAAAATGCATTGTTTTAATACTTTTTAAAAGGGAGAGGTGCCTCTTTTGGTACATATAGATAGGGGTGTTCAATATTATAAGCCTTGTTTTCTAAATTTCTATTCAATTGTTTAACAACAACACAGCTTTATTAAGACCGCCGGTCTTATACAGATTCACCACAGGAAGAAAGGAAGCATAGATGGAGCTCCTGTACTCCAGGCAGCGCAGCACCCAACAACAGCCTACAGGTCCGACGCATGTCCAGTGGCCACACATTCCTTCGTGCATACGTCAAGGTTAGCGTATCAATGAAAGGCTAGTGTTGTAATAGCCGCGTTCTAGTCTTCGCTTTCAATTGTTTAACTGATTATGTATCAGATAGAAATCGTAAAGATTGTAGTGACAGAGAGAGGAAGACAACCAGGCTAGACATTCTATTTAAGGTCCAGAAGTTGTCCAATGTCTGACAAGACCCTTTGACAATCGACACCAAAAAACAAGGCAAAAGGAGGCCTGGGGACAATTGGACCAGAGGTAACCAGCATGTCACTCGGGGTCGTGAGCTGGGTCAGCAGCGCCCATATGGCCGTTCATCCCATGACTGCGAGGTTCTCTCTTTGAAACCTGTCCTTCTCTGTGTCTCCTTTCTTAACTCCACGACTACTGTTCACCTTAACATCTCTTGACGAATCAAAATTTCTATTTAGATATTCATCTATGGACAAGACTTAAGGAAAGGAAAAGCTTTTCTTGTTGTCGTATGTCCTTTTTTTTTGTAGGAGACAGAGTTTTTGTTCACACTTGGTTATCTCGTATGCTTTCACTAAAAGCCAATATGCATCAATTATCTTTCAGATTTGTTGTATGAATACCGATATACACTCATGAACAAAGCTTAAGTAAGTTGTACCTTTAAGCATGTATATCGGGATTATAAGACAATAACTCTGAGATATATTTGATACACAGTGACCTTTATTGAAGACACACGAGATAACCAAGCGGGAACAAAATTGCCTCTGTCTCCTTTAAATAAAACAGACCACTGGCGACATCAAAACTTTCCACTTCCATAAGTTTTGTCCATGAGTCTATATTAAAGAGGATCTCCTGTAATCGATAAATTCCATTGATCAACGTATAAAATCTATATTTTACACCTAATTTGTAGAATTTTATTCTGGGTGCCAATGGTTTAATTCTATTGTTGATTATCTACTAGTGTGGTTCTCAAATGAAATTAGGATGATAATGCAATGAAAGCAAGGGTGCAGGTTGAGATTGAAACAGACGTTGAAAAAAAAAAACAGCGGACCGGCGACATCAAAGACTTTTTACTTTCTTAAGTTTTGTCCATGAGTGCAAATATATTATTTATTTTGGATTTATATTTATATTATATGTATTACAGGTTGCTTTTTTTTACATGTAATAATAGGTGTTACGTTCATCACTTTATTAAAATGGCTAATTGCATATACTTCTTTTACCAACACTTTTTCCAAATTTATAAATCTGGCTGTGATCAGAGAACGGAATATACTTTAAAGACATACAACTTTTTGAGATGTTTCATGCCTTGAAAAAATGTAGAGGAATTTTCAATATCGTGATAAACGAATATTTTGTTTGCTATGCATGCTTATATAATATAGTTAAAACAAATTGTGTACTTCGTTTGGTGTGTAGTTATTCTCAATTTTGAAATATCTAGAACAGAAACACGTGGAATAAAGATATTAATATTCATATCAATCAAAATGTATTTCTCCCACGTGCAAATTAATTTTGATTAATATGATAATTATTGATTATTAATCTCCTTACTACATATTTTTATCATTATCATTATTAGAAAATTTTAATGAATAAATAATATAATAAAGTAAATAAATATTAATTTTATTATATAGATTTATTATAGAGAAATAAGGATAACCCAGGCCCCCCTGGAGCGTAAGAAACGCCAACTGCCCGCTTTTCTTATAGAAGTTCATGTTTGTCTTTGAAAAAATGCAAACTACTAACTACTAGCTGAATATAATGAATGCTAAAAATAGAATAAAATATTTTTGTTATATATTTACCCAAATATATTTTAAAACATATTTTTATATCTTCTCTTACGTTTGAAATATTTACTCGGAGTCTTAGAACTAAGAGCGTAAACTATCGCCATCTATGAACGTAATTTGTAACTAAAATCGATATCACTGAATTTTGAAGAAATATAGAGATAACTTTGATTAAATGTCTTCAAAATTATATTTATAAAGTATACTAACACCCTAATAAATTATACCGAAATTTTTATTTTAAAAAATAACATAAATCCCCATTATCAACCTATTTTTGATAAAGAAAATATAAAAATAATAAAATTTAGAAATTTCTGAGTTTTTGATATTCTCTTTTTCATTATTTTCCATGCCCGAGTTTGAAAATATTTTCAAAATTCGGAGAGACAACAGAATAGATATATTAACAATAAGATATTTTCATCAAATTCCAACATTTATTATTATTATTTTTTAATCTGACCGTGGGGCAAAAAAAAAAAAGGAAGTACGTTATTACAATTCCGTGAACATTAAGCCTTAAAATCACAAGTAATTTTTCTATAGAAATGTTCTAACGTTCTGTCGATATATTAATTTTGATTTCTATTTCAGCCAAATTGTCTGATGCCTAAAATTTCGGAACAGCGAATATGCATTCATTTCTGTATAAATAATGAAATTCCAAATATAGAAATGTTAATGCTTCGAAAGGAATTCGTCCAGATATGGCAAAAGAAAACTGAAGTTTATGTTAGGTAAAGCCGCTTTAAAAATGGACACATCGAGAGAAAAGAGAGAGAGCTCAATCCAAGATGATCCACGAGTCAGAAGATCTATGGATATGAAAAATATTTTAAATACGTCAATGAAATTGCAAAAAAAAAATGCCAGAGGTAATATATTGTTATACCAGAACCTTCGGAGAGTGAATGCTTCGGTGAGATTTAGTTTATTCCATTATTCACGACAATCTGCAATTGGAAAAGAAGTTCGGCAAGTTTTGGGTTCCTAAACAACGTTAGATCCCAAACAGTTGTTGTTGTTTTTAAATATTTGATCCAAGAATAAACTACTTATATTTTTCTGGTTCCATACTCACCGTATCTAGATCCAAATGACTTCTTTCTTTAAAGTAAAATTAAAATGTCTCTTTAAAAATCAGCGATTCAAGTCTTGAGAAGACATAAAAGAAAGAAAGTTCATCGGAGAATTGAAAGAAGACCATATACTACTACGAAACTATAGAAAATTGGAAAGCGAAATAGAAGAGATTATTTTAAAAAATATTTTGACCTTGGGTATTATTTTTGAATTTCAAAATTTAGAGAAATTTAATGAAAGTACCCCGTAAGTTTCTAATTATAAGGAACCTTATGAAACCTTTCAATTGGTCAAATATATCCGAATATTTCGAAGAGGCGGAATATCAAGTTTTATTTAGAGTTTGTTTTGACCATTGCATCAATTCTTGGTGTGTATGTTAAATAAATACTCAATATTAATTCCAGTTGCGCGTATTTATTTCTATAAATATAAATCTATAATAAAAGTATAATTATTTTCCGTGAAAAATAAATTCATCTGTTTTTCAGAAAAAAAGAACGCTCTTATGTTAAAAAAAATGAGTGAAAACAAATTTAAAATAATAGCAACAATATCAATGTTATGTGTGAAAAACCATTTACTTGTTTTAAAATGTCTTTATTCCCTATAATGATAAACGTTCGATCGCGAATAAAATGCTCTATCTAATCAATTTGTTTACGGTGCACCATAAGTTGATATTTTCTAATGCTAATTTTAATCTAAATTTTAAGAGCTGTTAAATATTTGTTTCTACATACACTGCTGGCCACCCAAATTGCAACACCAAGAAAGACAAGAGATATCATCGATAACATGTTGACCAAGTATCAAATGATTAAATTTATAGACTTCTGCGAAGTGTGGTTCGTGCCAGAATCAGTAGCCAGAGTAGCCGCCATTGTTGGAGATCACCGCTGCCACACGCCTCGGCGTTGATTCAAAGAGACTTTGGATGTGTTCTAGGGGTACAGCAGACCAATCAGCTTCCACACGTTACCAAAGTTCATCTGGTTTGGCAGCTAGGGATGTAATCTTGGTCAATCGTTGAGCAACAATGGACCACATGTTTTCTATCGGCGAAAGATCCAGAGAGCGAGTTGGCCAGGGAAGCAATTAAATTTGGCGATTGACGAAGAACCTTTGAACAATGCGTACAATTCGCGTCTGTCGTACTTTCCTGCATCTAACGATCACATATCCGCATTACAGTTGTTTGGTTTCGTCCAACACGACTACCGATTTTCCTGAAAGATAATTCACAATCTCGCTAGGCCACTATCCTTCCTCTGTCGAACTCGGATACTTGATCAAAATATAATCGCTGTTTTCTACGAGACATAATTGATCGTTTTTTTTTTAGAAAAAAAAAACAGAAGAAAAACACAATTCCCGAACTTGGAATCGTCAAAATATCCAAGCCTTAAATAGTGCTTTGAAGTGGAGTCACAGGCGCGAGTTATGTGCGTCTGCGCTGAAATTCTAATCATTTGTATATCTCACCTCCGCTAATTCATGTTGTAAATTTAATGTTATTTGCATGCTTCTTTCAGGGTATTGCATTTACGGTGGCCAGAAGTTGACTATTGAATCGTCATCAGTATACAAATTTAGTTTCTATATTTGGTATTTCTAGTTTGGTTAAAATACCATTTAGCAATATCAACCACAAGAGACAAAGGACCTCTTTGAAGGCCATACGATAGTGATTCAGAAACTTCTATGCTAGGAGATATTTAAAAGTTATTTTTCTTAAAATTAACCAATCCGGCAGGTACACTATATTCGACTAACTTTATATTAAAGCAGGTGACCATTTTGTCAAAAGTACTTTCTATATCTATTGCATTTAGGGCCGCTAACTCTTTCTGTTTATGCTCTATTTTAAGATGGGTGATTTTATCCCGGGTGGTAATTGTTGTCTTAGTGTCGTCTATCGGACTTTAAAGATTGTTATAAAATATACATACATTTATTCTCTATATTATTTCTAATATTTTCTCGAAAGGATTGAATTTATTCATATAAGGGGTGTCTTTTAGACGTTTCTAAATTAGTTTTAATAAACTGTGCTTTTCTATTTGCATGTGTTATATGTTCTATTTAAACGCATCCATTGAATAGTTTATATTTTATAGCGATATAAATTTTAATGAAGCATATTTATTATATTTTTGCGTATATTGTCTAAACCTGGAGCATGTTTAATATCAATAACGGAGAGAGAAATAATATCCACACACATGTTCTAAAATTTGTCATTTGTGGTTTATAATTACTTATAAGTCGTTGTCCAATATTATCCAAGTTTATATTGTCATCTGGAATTGGTCGTTCATTAATTTCGTCATTATGTGTTTCCTGTGAATCTCTGGTTAATTATGTTGAGTAATCTCCCGTTTGTCATTTGAGATCTTAATTTGTTTAGCATTAGCTATGCATTTCCAATATGGTCATTTGAATTATTTTCCTCCATAAAAGCTTTCCCAGTTTATTATTTTGGCTTTTTTGACAACATTTGTATATTTTCTCCTTAAAAAAATAAATATATATATGTAATAATTTGTTGAATCGACTTATCTGTGATTAGGGATCCTGACGACTCTCTGTAATAATAGGTTGGGGTTTGGTGGACTAGCTGTAATATTGTGTTGAGGTTTGGTAAGCCTGTTGTAGAACCTCGTCGACTCTCGCTATAAGTTGTGGCAACCGAGGGTCAAACCTGTAGTAACCGCGAGGGACAGTCAGGGGTGGAGAGTTTTCCAGTGCCTCTCTGCACCTTGTAGGACCTTTAACAGTTCTCCCAAAGTACAGGCAGTCGTGGTCGAGGCAGAGTGGAAAACTGGGGAATGTCCACACACACAAAACGAAGCGACACAATTGTAGAAAGTTCCTTGAATAGATAAAAAGCGAGCCAAGAGCAAAGATGGAGATAGAAGATTCCTTACTGTTTTACATGGTCGATGAGTTGGTGACAACCGGCGACAAGGGGTGACGCTGACCGGGACTGATTAGAACTGAAAATGGCTGTTGCTACGTGGGGTCCTATTTAAACAACTTTTTTGGACTAGGAAGTGGACCAGGAAGTATTGCCTTTCTGCACGTGTCCGCAACTCGACTCTGGCAGCGGTCTGGGCTTCCATCTATCTTTAGAAGTTACTTTGTAAATCTCTCTCTGGCTCTTAACTCAGTTTTTAATCTATTATATATTTTTATTTATTCATCCTCAGTACATTACATCTGGAGATACAAGGACACACGTCAATTATGCGTATAATTAGTTGTAGTTTATAATTAGTTCTATATACAACATGACAATCTTGTTATACGTATTACATAATATAGGGTTATTGGTTTAAATTATCATAGATGGGCCCCGTGAGTGAAAGGGTTTATCCGGGTTTAAGCGGGTAAAGCCTCTCTAACACAGGTAAGTAATTAGAATTTATTTTAATTAATTAAAACTGTGAGGGAAAAAGGGCTATAACAAGATGTTTATTTGGCTATATCTGAAAATTATAAAAATAAAACTTATGTTTAATTTAAAAGTTATGATATTCATTATAAAAGAGAACTGTAGATAAAACCTTTGTTTGCTAAAAAAAATAATGATGATGTTCTAAGAGATTGTTGGCGGGCGTTGGAAAGGGTTAGGGGTTGAAGAATATGCAATTGTAAGTGTTGCACAGCCAATCAAATACTTAGGTCCAGGTGCAAAGCGAGGATATAGACTTGTGCGTCTTCCTAGGCAATGTTTCACCTGTGATCCTGTATAAGGTTACAGTGCTTTGTCACAATTGTAGGGTTATTGGTTGAAAAGATGTTGAAGAAAAGAATTAATATGCTTGAAAGGGGTGGTAGAGCCATGCGATAAGTAGAATTGTTGTAGCGACAGTAGGGTCTGACTTGACTTGAAATCAAAGGTTGATTGTGGTCCGCTAGAGCTGAAAAAAATTGAAAATTGAAAAAAGTGAACGCTTGGTGCATGCGTTGGTGATGTGCTCTGCGGATGATTGAAATAAACTTTTGAAACGTGTTCAGACCAAAAAGTCGAGACTTGTACTTCTGGGGAACTGTGTTCAAAGAGTTTGTTGAATTACGAAATCAAAAGAAAAATTGTCAAGCAGTACTGTCGTTTCTAGCAATGGCTGAAATAGGTAGTGAGAAAGTATAGGGAATTAGTTAAAGAATATGATTGTTGAAAACGATTGTTGTAGATGCCCGATAGTTGATGATAAACATTGTCATATAATAAAGTTATTTAAACAAAAATATAGTGAATAAAAAGATAGAAATATGATTGCGGATAACAACAGTATAAGGGGATAAGATCAAACATGTAATATACAAAAGACATAATAATGAATTAGCAAAATATAAAAGATATAATAATGAGAATTAGTAATATATAAAAGATATAATAATGAATTAAAAATGATTATTGAAAGAATTAACTGTTTTGCCATTGTTAAAATAAAGTTGTTAAAATAATGTTGGAATAAAAATTTGATTATAATTGAAAAGTAAAAAAAAAAAAAATTATTCAAAATTTTATACAAAAAAATATAATTAAAAGATATTAATGATTAGATAAATGTTAAGTAGGAACAAAAATTGTCTCTTTTGAAGAAAAGTTAAAAGAAAACAAAAAATATTCGTTCCTGAAAAAAAAGAAAGGAACATATTCACACAATGTCTAGGTGTAGGTCCAAGATTATTGGTGTCTTTAGTTTGACCTATGGGGAGGCAATGTGGTCCTATGTCGCTTTGGTCCGGTCTGAGAAGTTGGTCTTTGCCAGATCTTCCCGATTATATTATGTGAGACCAGACGGGGAGCGATCTTGATTCTTAAAATTGGATGGTATTGACGAAGATGATTGTAATATATAACAATAAAGGGTTACATTATATAAAAGATGGCGTTCTAGTTTAGAAAAAATATTCCATACTGGGCGTGAAAATAATGTAAAAGTTGTAAAACACACGATGATAATTGAAGATATAAAGTTTTATGATATTTCAATATTAAAATTCAAATTAATAAGTAAATTGGGTAATGATTGGTAAGCCAATCAGTTGATAATTGACAGGTTATTTGGTGGACACGAAAGTCTAGCATACCCTAGCGAACTGGAGGTGTCATGTTAACATCGCGGCTGCAATTGGTGTCCATATCAACATGTGTCATGTCCTTTGATGCCTACCGACATAGCTGGGTTGTTTATTTACGTAGGCGGTCCTTTGTTGCCGACCCTTTGTTACCGACTGGCATCTGATGTCATGTCTGGCCTACGTCCCGAGTTGAGTTATCTCCTCTTGTCTGTTTGAAAATATAGTCTTCTCGGTGTTCGCAAGTGTTGTGTTTCGACGTTGTTGCGGACTTATTAAAAAAAAATGTTATTCAATGATGTCAGGTTAGATGTGCGTAAAAGTGCGACTTCAACGTAGACACGCTTTTGGTGAGGTGTCACAGGCATGAAGGCGTCTTGGGCCTGTTAAGTGAGAAAATTGTTGTGGTGCGCTGTGTAACACTAGTGGGTGTTTTATGGAAAGGTGTCACGTGAAATCTTCGTTTTTGGGTACAGCATCTAACTAGTTTTCGAATGAATAACAAATTTATTAGTCATGGGTGGTGGTTGTACGAAACACATCGAGAATTTTCAGATTGTTATAGAGGTGGTATGTTTATCGTGAAGTCTTTGTGTTCGCGACGATATGGAGCTCGTGTGGCTCGAAATAGGACGTGTTGTTAAAAGGCGCGTTAATAGATGGTGGCCAATTGGAGAAAGTAAGGTGGAAATGTGTTGAAGTTCGTTCCGAGGGATGTGTGAAGTATTAATAATTATGCATGTAAAAAGAAAAGGACGAGGGAGTGTAGCTATGCTGGAATTTTTAACTTGTTTTGGGGAAGGACAGTTACATTTCTAGTTGTGCTTTTGAAGATAGTGTATCTTTCGATTTTTGTATTTTTAAAAAATGCGTTTTCACCTATGTTTATTAAAATTTGAATATATTTTTTAAATCGTTGCTTATGTTAGTGCGAAAATTATACTTGTAAAAGGGCAATGGCATGATAGTGACTTATAATTTGAATGGGGCGTGTACATAAAATAGTGAACATAACAATGATTTTTTGCAAAGTTTTGTATATTTAATTAAGACATTGGTGTTTTTGGTATAAAAATAAGGTATTAAGAGAAACACACAAATAAGTTTAGAATTATGATTCAGGTAATTTAAATATAATATGAGTTTTTTAATGTAAAATTGAAAGTAATGAATTAAAATTTAAAAGTTGCTTAAAATAAAGTAAAAAATGATAAATGAGGGTGTACAATATTTAAAATTTGAATTGAAATGCTATAAAAATGGTAAAATTTGATTTAAAAATAATTACAGTAAAAATAAACATTATATTTATGGAAAATCAAGTTGTTAGCATGTAGAAAGAGTTAAGTAGATTTTTTAAAAACTCACAGTTTTTATGTTTGTTCAGTCAGGAGACTTGGTCTTTGGTTGTTGTCCTGATGACGTGGAAGGCGTCTTGTAGAGCTTGTAGAAGCTTGTGACTTCTGTTTGGCGATGGTGGCATGTCGTCTGGATGGTAGCGTTGTAAGGTCGAAGGTGGGTAACTTCTCACCGGCTTATTTTGCGGGATGTTCGGCTGTGTCGTTGGGGGGAGATTGTTTGGTCGTTTCGTTGGATTGGCGTGCTTGTTCCTCCATCTTTGCTTCTTGGCTCTTCTATCTATCTGGACAGTCTTTACCTTCTTCGTTGTGGTCTCCTTCGTTGTGGTAATCCTGTCGACTAACTGTAATAATACGTTGAATCGACTTATCTGTGATTAGGGATCCTGACGACT
This sequence comes from Cordylochernes scorpioides, assembly GCA_030710605.1. Lineage (NCBI taxonomy): Eukaryota > Metazoa > Arthropoda > Arachnida > Pseudoscorpiones > Chernetidae > Cordylochernes > Cordylochernes scorpioides. The sequence continues at coordinate 66,667,432 of CP092886.1, forward strand.
CTCTGTAATAATAGGTTGGGGTTTGGTGGACTAGCTGTAATATTGTGTTGAGGTTTGGTAAGCCTGTTGTAGAACCTCGTCGACTCTCGCTATAAGTTGTGGCAACCGAGGGTCAAACCTGTAGTAACCGCGAGGGACAGTCAGGGGTGGAGAGTTTTCCAGTGCCTCTCTGCACCTTGTAGGACCTTTAACAGTTCTCCCAAAGTACAGGCAGTCGTGGTCGAGGCAGAGTGGAAAACTGGGGAATGTCCACACACACAAAACGAAGCGACACAATTGTAGAAAGTTCCTTGAATAGATAAAAAGCGAGCCAAGAGCAAAGATGGAGATAGAAGATTCCTTACTGTTTTACATGGTCGATGAGTTGGTGACAACCGGCGACAAGGGGTGACGCTGACCGGGACTGATTAGAACTGAAAATGGCTGTTGCTACGTGGGGTCCTATTTAAACAACTTTTTTGGACTAGGAAGTGGACCAGGAAGTATTGCCTTTCTGCACGTGTCCGCAACTCGACTCTGGCAGCGGTCTGGGCTTCCATCTATCTTTAGAAGTTACTTTGTAAATCTCTCTCTGGCTCTTAACTCAGTTTTTAATCTATTATATATTTTTATTTATTCATCCTCAGTACATTACATCTGGAGATACAAGGACACACGTCAATTATGCGTATAATTAGTTGTAGTTTATAATTAGTTCTATATACAACATGACAATCTTGTTATACGTATTACATAATATAGGGTTATTGGTTTAAATTATCATATATATATATATGAAATATTAAAATATATATATGAAAAAACAATAGAAACGCGTTCGTGGATGGCTTTTCTTGATTTATCAAGAAATTGGGTTGGCCAAATATCAGGGAACAGGCTAAATCAATGTTTAGTTGATTTCTGTTCCACCAGATCTGACATCTAAAAAGCACATATGCTCGTGGTCAGGAAATGCCTTCTTTATTTTTAATATACTGTATATACGAGGTGTGTTCAGAAAGTATCGCGACCTTTGTGTTTTTTTCAAAAATTATTTATTTATTCATGAATACCTATTTTGTTCCCTTCAAAGCAATCCCCATGAGATATTATACACTTGTGCCAACGGTTTTTCCAATCTTCGAAGCACTTCAAAAAATCATTTTTTAAAAATCTTTCTCAGCTCCTCCTTCGATGCCGTCTTTATCTCGTCAAGCGTAGCGTAACGTCGTCCTTTCATGGGCCTCTTCAGTTTAGGGAACAAGAAAAAGTCACAGGGGGCCAGATCTGGGGAATACGGTGGCTGCGCGGCATCATTAGTGTGTTGTTTTTGGCCAAAAAGTCGCGCACCAGCAACGATGTGTGAGCAGGGGCGTTATCGTGGTGCAAAAGCCAATTTTTGTTCTTCCACAAATCCGGGAGTTTCTGGCGGATTGCTTCGCGCAAATTGCGCATAATCTGCAGGTAAAATTCCTTATTGACCGTTCTACCCTGTGGCAAGAACTCATGATGCACCACGCCCCTGCAATCGAAGAAAACTGTCAGCAAAACCTTCACATTCGACCGAACTTGGCGCTCTTTTTTCGGTCTTGGTTCGTGCGGCAGCTTCCATTGAGATGATTGAGCTTTGGTTTCCACGTCATAACCATAAACCCACGCTTCGTCACCAGTTATGACCCTCTGGAGCAAATTTGGGTCGTCGCGGATAGAGTCTAACATCTCATTAGCAATGTTCATGCGATGCTGTTTTTGGTCGCAATTGAGCAGTTTTGGTACGAATTTCGCGGCGACCCGTCTCATGCCCAAATCATTGATAAAAATCGAATGGCACGAGCCAATCGATATTTTTAGGTCCTCAGCAACTTCTCTAAAGAAGTTGCTGAGGACCTAAACATATCGATTGGCTCGTGCCATTCGATTTTTGTCAATGATTTGGGCATGAGACGGGTCGCCGCGAAATTTCGACGATTGGCCAATATCATTTTCTCCACTTCATTAATTTTTTCGTCTGTTGTTGAAGTGCTCGGGCGTCCGGCATGCCCTTCGTCGTTCACATCTTCTAGGCCTTCTGAGAACATTTTGTACCACCGATAAACGTTGCTTCGGTCCAAGGTAGCTTCTCCGTATGCCACAGTCAACATTCGGAATGCATCCGTGCACTTAATTTCGTTTTTCACACAAAATTTGATACAGGTTCTTTGATCCATTTTTTTAATAGGTAAAAATTGAAGACGATCCAAAACACCTGCAAGCAAAGCAGCTGTCAACAATTAAGTGAACATTCAAAATGGCCGAGCTTGTCGGCATAAGTGAGAGACATGAGTACCAACATAAAGCCCCAAAAAGATCGAAATTCGAAAATACGTAACCCGCGAAAATTCAAAAGTCGAGATACTTTTTGAACACACCTCGTATATACTGTATATGAAAAAACATAAGAGAAAAAGTAGAAGATCAGGTGTTGATATTAAAAACAAAGTAGGCATATCCTGACCAGGAGCACATGTGGGATCAAAAATATTTTTGGTCGCAGTGGTACAGCCTGCTACACGCTGACGAGCGCCAGCAGCGCGAAACGCGTTCGTGGGTGGCTTTTATTGTTTAATCAATAAATTGGATTGGCCAAATATCAGGGAACAGGCTAAATCAATGTTTAGTTGATTTCCGTTCCACCATATCTGCCTTCTGAAAAGCACATGTGCTCCTGGTCAGGATATGTCTACTTTGTTTTTAATATATAAATATTGTGTGATAAATCTTTGTATTTTTAAAAAGCTCTTAATTGAATTTAAGATGGACAAAACACTTAAGAAAGTGGAGAGTCTCTGATATCACCGGTCGTGTTTTTTTTTTTTTTTTTTTTTTTTTTTAAGGAGATAGAGGCAAATTTGTTCACCCTTGGTTATCCCGTGTGTCTTTAATAAAGGTCACTGTATATCAAATATCTTTCAGAGTTATTGTCTGAATCCCAATATGCATGCTAAAAGGTACAACTTTCTTAAGTTTCATAAATTAGTACATTTTTTATATTCGCCATTTATATTTCGACGATCGTGTCCAACGTTTTGGTATTGTAGGTAAGAATTGTGAATTTTATAAATATAAATAATTTTTTGTTGACAGGTTTCAGAAAGTCTAGGAGGAAAGTTGATGGATCCTCATAATAATATTATAAGAGAGATCTACAATAATTGCCGTGGAGATTTCTAAAATAGTTATAAAGATCCTCACTAGATGGCGGGACCTCCGTAAATTTCACTGTGGAAACCCGGCCGCCATCAGACATATAGCCGTGGTTTGGAAGCTTCACTACAATGGCTTGTTGGTTCTCTTGATAGACTGACGACTGCACAAGTGCTGTGGAAACCCCTAACATATGATTCTATGATGTTTTAGAAGATTCAAATATGCTGTTATATAACCAAACCATATGATTTTGATCGATCAATGTAAGACTCCGTCAAATAATGTTACGAAGATCATGTCCCGCCCCACACACACGCAGATACAAATACATGTAAAAAAACAGAAGCACTTCTCCCTTTAATTATCCATCGAAACGATGTATTATGTTTATCACTCCAGTAAAATGCTTTACAGGTGGTGATAAGGAATGAGCCACAACACCAGGTTCGGGGGAAGCATTTTTCAAGCAGTTTTTAAAAAAATGATATTTGGATCACTGGTTAAATTTAACTTCTATTTAAAGATTTTAAGGTCTTTATATTTACTGTTGTATAGGTGTTATTGAAATGTATTAATTTATCCTATGAGTTTCGGAGAATGATTTTCGCAGAATTTTAACTAATTTTATTTTTGCATCTTGTATTAGTTTGTTGCTATCCTTTTTTAACTATCTCGCCTTTTTTTCTGTAAATGAGTCTTAATGCTAGCCTTCCATTTGGCTAAAATTCGAAGATGGTATGGCTCAGTTTTTTGATTATTTTTCTTTTTTTGCACTATGATTCGGCACTCCTTATTTTCCGTCTGCTACCATTAATCGTAATATCATTCTGTTTGTTGGCAA
>CP092886.1:66671537-66714708 GCA_030710605.1 Cordylochernes scorpioides
GACCTGATCGTTGAATCAGCTGATATTCTAATCTTTAGATATATATTTTTTTCGAAATGACCTTAACCGATCTGTTTCCCGGAATCACGCAGATTCAATCGACCTAATAGTTAGAATGTTAACGAACAGAAAACGTAACGCCTTCTGTGGTTGCAAATTGAAATGATATTGCGCTTTTTTTTCAATATGAAAAATATTAGAAGACATTACTGTAAACTCTCTACCTGTAGTCACATCTACCAGGCTTGACTGAAGGTTTTATTCTTGAAGAAATGTGTTCGAGACACAAAATATTGAGGAAATTATTCCTAAAATGATAAAATCATCTGAAATTTCTTTAAAACAGTGTTATCAAAAGCAGACCTTTAAATGTAGAGAGACACTGTCACAGAATAGTATACAATTCTCAAAGGTTGCAGATGTCTGGTTGATTCAAATAAAAAAAACCTGGACAACCGATGACCCAACACTCAATTTTTTTTCATACTCCTATTTTATCCAGAAATGGGAGCAATATATATCATATAAATATAAGAAATTTTAATCCAACATAATGTTCACAATCAGAATATGCTTTAGTCTAAAATGTTTAATAGATATGTTTTCAAAATCTCGCACGATGCAAGAGAAATGATTTTAAAAAATCCTTTCAAGATGGCGCTGCTTTAATTATAGGGGGAACAATTAGTGCTGAAGTTTGTAATTTACAACTCTTCTCTCATCTGGTATGAATTCATAAACATGCTGGGGGCGGCCATTACAGGCACGAGCAGGGATAAATGGCGGTACATCTTTTTTCCCCATAGCTACAGACGGCCGCTTGCAATAAAAATACATCAGGCGGTCACAGCTCCATTTTAAACACCTCGAGGTGTGGGCTGCTTATGCAAATTGCAGGCCATATTCCTCATTAGGGGAACTTAAAACTGCAATCACCAAAGGTCTAAAAGAAGATGTAAATCGAATTTATATACATGAGATGACATTAATAGAATTTATAAGCTAATTTAGAGAGTAAAAAGGTGGTTTAATAGAATATTTATGTCCGTTTTAATTAAATTTCGTAAAAGAGGGGAAAAAAAGAACATATTTTATTGATAATTCGAACAAATTAAATTTGAAATTTAAAATATGAAATATGTTGCTACTTTCTCAACATTTTAATGATTTTTAATGAGAAATTACATTATGTATACCAAGAGAGGCACATCTCATTTTAAATATGCACTAAATACATTATTTGTTCAATATCCCAGTAAAACTTTGATTATAAATAATCAGCCAGAACATCAGTTTTGAAAAATTCAGAACATAGAATACTTTTATATCTAAATTCGGGTTTTGGCTCTCATCAGTACATGGGTGGAGTTTTGATTTATGTAACATCCTACGAAAGAAGTTATGAAATCGGCCGAAATGGCCTAAAAGGTATTTAAGCTGGTGAAGTGATGATATGCGGGATAGAATGCAACATAATGTTTCACGAGGATGGGAGTTGTATATCAAAAGAGGTACCTTTCCCTTTAAACATTTTTATCATCGACTTCAATTCTTCACCGGGCTGATAAATATAAAGCATTATTAAAGTTAGAATGCTTCTCACACGTGAAACGATCCTCGCTCACAACCTCATGTTGTATAAGTATACAGAATAGAAGTGACTTATATTGATTCCTTCGATTAAAATAATAAGTGGCTCTCTATACGTGACATTTTGCCTGGATGATTAATAAAGGAATTTCCTGCCGCATAAACTATGGAGAAAATTTACCTTGAATAACAATAAATATCTTATGAAAAAGAAAAAGGACATTTCCTTATCGTGCAACTGAAAGTTGCTGATGACTTGCGCCTTCTATCGGAATAAATATCAACTATTAGTAAATTAAATTGTATTGCCATCTATCGTTAAAATTTTACACAAATAAATTTACTGGCAATGCGTTTCTTTTAAATATCATCTAATTTGGCGAAACCGCTGAGAGGGTTCACTACTGATGAGCCAAGCCCTCTCATTCAATAACTCCTATCATTGCAGTAAGGTCTGTAGAGATAATATTAGATGATATTTAAAAGAAACGCATTGCCACTAAATTTATTTGTGTAAAATTTTAAATATCAACTATTCTCGTTGATTTCTAATTATTCCAGAGTTGGCTAAATACCCAATCTTGATTAATCAATAAAAGCTAACCACGGACGGGTTTCGGGCTGTTGACCCTCATTAGCGTGGTGCAAGCTGTACCTCAACGACCAAAAAACTGGTCATTCAGGCATCCTGAAAAAATCATGGAACGGGTAGTTAAGGCCAGAATTGTGTGAGATCGCGAAACAATGTGAAAAAATTAATATCTTGTTGAAGATTAGTATACTTTATATGTTATGTATAACTGTGTGTATGAGAAAGAAAACTTTTATTTCAAAATTAAATTTAGGATTTGTGTCAATTAATTTTTATACTAAATCGCTTTAATTTATTTCTAGCTCTAAATTCTGGCAATAAAAATGTGAGAGTAATAAAACAGACTGAGCAGACGAGATGAAAGTTATAAAAAATGTACTGAGCGTCCAATCGAGATATTCCCGATGGAAACAGATATTTACACCGAAGACATTTCGAGCGGCGGGCGGGTATTGCAGAAGCAAAAGTCCAGGACTTGGATGTTGTTGTCGGACTCCATTGAAACTCAGCCGGGGAGAGTGGTTGACTATCGACCCTGCTGGCTATTGTTGGATCAGGACATTTGTCACTTCCATTCCTCAATATCGCTTAATCTTTGCATTTGGCGAATGAAGAATATTTCTGCTAAGTTATTTTCTACTTTGAAATATTTTTGAAAAGGCTGTAATTTTTTTTTGATTTTTCATAATTATGAATATTGAATATTTATACATATATATTGGGCAGACTATAATATATACAAAATATATATTCCTGAATAAATGAACCAAATTGTTAAATTTTGACATTCTCATTGAGCACTTAGAAAATTTTAAGAGTCCCTGATGATGTTACATCAACGGCAAATGCCATTTTATTCTCGAGTAGTTGTATGTTGTATCAGTGGTTCTGGCCTATATATGAAGCGATTAATGTGAATACCTGGTGAATGTTTTTGGCCGTAAATTTGAAAATTATCTGTTGTGATGGCTGAAATATAGAATTATTTATAAATGTCAGAGGAGTCTACTGTGTGGTTAAATCTGGATTCTGAGAGAAATGTTCAAATTATAGATATTCGAGCCCGATTTATTTTATGTTTGAATAGTTAGGTAGGCTAGTAAACCTTTAATGGGTTTATATAGGTATATGTCTTTATTTTATGTGTAACTCCACAAACATTTCTACACATAAGACGAAAATGTATAGAGACCGACACAGATGAGCGACTACTGTCGATAATCTACCGGATTCTATTTTTTATTTAATTCTACCATTATAATTATTTTATCAAATTTATTTTCAGAACTGTGTGTGACGTATCCATTTACAGAACTAACCGTATTGATATTATGCATTAGCGCGCCATCTGTTATGAGAAATGTGAACTATTTTTGACACGTATGGTTATTTTTTTTGGTTCTGGTTATTTTAATGAAAATAAATTCTACTGCCCTTACTGCAATGATAAATGGAGGGCCTGGCTCATCAGTGGTGAATCCTCCAAGTGGTTTCGCTAGTTTAATCTACCATTCCGCTGTAATATTATATTGGGCTATTTTGCTTTTTTGCTGATACTGGAAAAGGTATTTTAAATTAACTATGGACATAAGCTTTGAGAACAGTAGAAATACATATAATTATAAATATATAATTGATTTATCATGGTAGTGATGACAGTGGATAAATTATTTTACTTGAAAAAAATAATCATTTACGAGTCAAAATAGTTTAAATTTCTCAATCAATACTATTGATGTTTGTAACTTTTATATTTCCTTATTTAATTTCACAAGAATGTTCACCCAGAAGAGTCATGTGATCCCCGGTGAAGTAATTTCAAAATGTAGGTTGATGGTTGTAAATTCGCTCTGGGTAAATGGTCAATGTGGATTCTCTCTCTGGCAACAGAGACTTAGTTTCCTGTCCCAATCAGAAATAACGGAATTAGCGCAATTATTAAAGGTAATTAGTATAGTACTTTTATAATCTGTAATTTGAAATTTCCCATTTATATTTGAGATAAACCTTTTTTGACGTAAACCTTCATAACACAGTATCCTTTCAAAATATCGATTTTGAATAACAAAAATATTGTAATATAATATTGCATATTTTCTCTATCATTAGTTTTATATGAAACCGCAAGGCAAATACACCAATAAATTAAGTGCGCGTATTGTTCTGAAGTATGTACATTTGAAAAGTTTAAGACGAGTAATCCTTTCAATATATTAAAATACGAATAAAATCATAAAGGATGATTATCTTTATTGGTACAAGATACTCATCCTTTATGATTTTATTCGTATTTTAACATTTGAAAAGTATCGATGTCGTACCTATCTATATCTGAACTGGTACGGCATAGTTTTGCTATCAAATGTATGTTTAAATATAGGCTTACTTAATCAGACGAGATCTATTTGTAGAGGTTATGCTCTTTCAATTTGCATTGAATTTGTGAAGCTGTACCGATTTGAATTCTTCCTTCTCGACTAAGAAATTTTCTTTCGAATGTGGACTATTTGATCCACAAATAAATCTGTCACTAATTCCAACTTGTGGTCAGGTTATATAAAATTATTGAAAATAATTGAAAATAACATGTTCTCATCAGAGGTTTCTATTTCGTGGTTTCTCCCAATAGAATATAGGCGCTTAAAAAGGTTTAGGTAGAATTTCAAAGTGCTTATCTGAAGATTGTTTAATATCAGACAAATTTATCATTTTCCTCCAAACCTGGTAAAGTGTAGTCGCGGGATAAATTATCCTTAAAATCCACGAGACAAAAGTAAGATATTCGTCTTTCTCTCCTCGGTGTAGTCGTTGGCACCTGACGCTGTCATCAACCTTTTGAAGAACTTTATCCAAAGCCCGAACTTGATTGATGGCTGTCCGTACGACATCGGAAAATTTTGGAAAATCGTTTCCGTCATCCTCCTCGACAATTTTATAATGCTTGGTAGGTTTGTGAGGTTGTAGCAACATAAGGAACACTTTAATATAGTGTAGGTTTAGGAACTTTAATCACAGGTGAAAGCATCATAGGCATTATAGGTTAGTAAGGTTGTATCACAAAGAGAGAGAGAGAGCACTGTATTGTATTGGAGGTTTGTGATATTGAAACAACAGGAGAGAGCAGTAATATATTGTAAATTTGTAATTTTGTAGTATATTGTAATGTGTAGTAGATTTGTAAGCTTGTAGCTCCAGGAGGCAATTTTAACGGATTATAGGTCAGTAAAGTATTTTCTCGAAGGAGATCTGTAATGTTTTGTATGTTCTGAGGTTGTGGCACAAGGAAAGCAATATAATGTATTGAATATATGTAAAGTTGTATAGGAAAATGAAAGCACTGTAAGGTTTTTCAGCTTTGTAGAATTTTAGAACTAGGGAAACACTCTAATTGGTGTTAAAGGTTTTAATATTGTACAGAGGGATTCTCTGTAATGTATATTGTAAGTTTGTGAGGTTGTAAAGCCCCAAAGGATAGCCCTGTAATATATTGCGTGTTCGTAAGGTTTTAGGCCCAAGAGTTAACATTTGTTGGGGGTATAAGATAACTTTGCTGAATTGTTGTTTGTGAATCAGTAGATCTCAGAGGACAGTTTAATGTATTGTAGGTTTTTTGAGGTTGTAGACCCAGTAGAGCACTATAATGCTTTGTACATTTATAAGGCTTTATATATATATATATATAGGCCCTGGAGAGAACTAAAATATTTTATGGGGTTTCAAGGGTTCAGCGCCTTGAAATAACTGTAATGTTAATGGGTTTCTTAGGTTGTATAATCCAGGAGGGCGGGGGGACAAATATTTATTGGTAAATTTGTTATGCTGTACCTCCAAGGAAATAACTATAATTTATTATAAGTTTGTAAGATTTGTATTCCGGAAAACACTATATAAATATTTGCTGACGTTTTCAAATTTCTATTAAGAGAAGAGCAATGTAATATATTGTATATTTTAAAGTTGTAATACAAGAAAAGTACTATAATATGTAATATATGATTTTAGGTTTCAACGTCAGTAGAGCTTAGTCAAATTTTTGTAAATTTTCGGCGTTGAATGAATCGGAAGAGCACTAAAGTGTGCTGTTATATTATATGTTTCTGCGATTGTTGCGAGCCAGTAAATCAGTGTAATTACTTTTGCTTTTAAGATTCTATGGCCAGGACGGTGCTGTAATGTATTGTTATTGAGAGCACTGTTTAGTATTGCATGTCTTGGTGGTGGTGGTGTCTTGCACAAGATTTTGTTGCTTAATGGAAAAGGAAGGGGGGAGGGTGTCATTTCCCTGTTAGTCAGCCACATTTCAGAGGTTTCTGTAGGCCTTAACTGTTACCGTAGCGGCTCGGGCTCATGAAGTCCCCACCCTACTTCACCCTACAGGGCATTCCTTTACTTGTGCTGTATCTCCCGCCCGCCACGTAAAGTAGATTGTATGTCTTTGAAATCGCATTAGCCTTGTGTACATCATAATGTTTATTGATTTGTAAGATTCTGGTGTCAGAAGAGCACACTAATATATTATTTATTTATGATACAGCACAAGAAAAGTACCGTAAAATATTGTGGACTTATAAGGTTGTGGAACAAGGAGAGCAATGTAATGTATTGCTGGTTTTATGGCTGTAGCACATGGAAGACAACTTAATATGTTAACTTTTTTTGATATTGTAACTCTAGGAGAGAACTATAATGCATTATAACAGGTACGATTGTTGTAAAAGGATAGAAATGTAAAGTATTGTACTTTATTAAATTTCCAAAAGGATAGCATTTTAATATATTTAGGATTGTGGAATCACAATAGTTCATTACCGACCACTCCTACAATTAAGAAATTTTATATTTTGTAAAGTTGCATTGATAATGTACAATTTGGATTATTATATATACAGTTACGAGCGTCATTCCTCATCTCCTAATCAACTCTGTCACCGTTTGCTTTTTTTTTTTGGAATCGCGCCCTCCTATTGGTTGGCTACGATCACGCCACCTTTGCCCCCCCCCCCCCCCCCCCATCATGCCTCCCCCACTCGCTTTTTCGTTTTTGTAACTATTGTGTTGGAGCGGGTCGCTCCTTAAATAAATGCATATATTAGTTAATAACTAAATGGAATCCTCTCTTTCTTTTTCCCAGGATGAGCCGCCTACGGAAGCCAACAGTACATAGACAGATAAAGCACATAGGCAATAGTTATTAACTAATATATGCATTTATTTAAGGCGCCAATTTATAATTGTAACAAATAGTATTTGAATAAAAACATTCAATCGGGTAAAACACGGGCGTTGCCCGGGTCATTCGGCTAGTAGATTATAAACACAAGGTAATAAGACCAATTTTATTTATTTATTTGGATTTAGTCTTATTACTTTGTGTAAAGTTGCATTGTTACTTGAATTGAGCAAGTATAAAAATTTAAAAACTTCTTTCTCTGTGGAGGGAGGGGGTCTGGAAGTATATTAAAATTAAACACAAAATTTAAGTTAAATATAGAAATGAAATTTAGTTCATTGCCGTTCACCCTGACCACCCAGAAGTCTGATATGTTGTCAAGTTGAAATATAATCAGGTTTGAATAAGTAAACCATATTTATGTTTTCTATGTGCTGTGTATATATATTAAAAATTGATAACAAGATTTGTGGACAAACAGACAGAAAAAGAGACAAACATATTAGCAAGTTTAAAAAAAAATGAATAAAAAAATCCATCTTTCATCTTTCTTGTGTTTGTTTCTGTTTTAGCTCTTGTTTTATATTTTCGTTCAATGTTTGGTTATGGAATAGTTCTTGGAGTGGGAAGTTGTCTAGGGCAAAGAAACGAGTTTTCGCAGGATTGGGGAGCACCAACTTGGTAAAGTATCGGATTAGTACAGAAGATGCGAAACCTATTAAACACAAGCAATACCGGTTGAGCGCTAAAGAACAAGATATTATATATAAAAGCTAAAATTGATTATGTGCTTTTAATTAATGATTTGCAAGAATTCACGGGCTGCAGAAAACCCACGATCGCTAATCAAGCTCATTGGAAGAAGCCATTTTATCAGCCCTCATATTAAATAAAATTGATCATATTTCGAAACTATTATAGACGCGTATGATTCTTTTTAAAAATAAACAATTTCTACTGTCCTTACTGCAATGGAAAAATTAATAGGAAAGCCTGGCTCATCAGTGGTGAACCTTTCCAGAAGTTTCGCCAGTTTAATCTACCATACCGCTGTTATATTGCATTTTCCGATCTTCCTTTTATAGTGATACTGATGCTAGACTCTTGGAATGGATATTTAGATGAACTATGAACATTAGCTTTGAGGGCAGAAGAATTACATTCAACTATAAATATATAATAGGCTTCAAATTTATCATAAAAAGAGTAAAATTATTAAATAATGAAATGAGCATAATGTTAACGAAATGAATATATTCACACGCGGCTTACCACAGAAAAATAAAAGCCCGTAACGACAGAAATAAGTTGCTTGTAATGTAAAGAAAATCCGTCTCTCTAGAGAATCTTGTATATTTATCAAAGAAATATTAAATATTTCTGGGGGAATTTGTGGAGTGTAGAAATATTTGGAAATTCACTTCTTTCTAATCGGCGCATTGTGAGGAACGGTGTGAATAAATCCAGAGTGAGAATAAAATCGAAAGACCGGCAACAATATTCTCATCCTCAGCAACAATAAGATAATTAAAGATAACGGAGAGATAGATTGAACACAAGCTTGAATCGCCGTCAAGACCTCGAGTAAATGCGCTAACCACCCGCTGAATCTGAAAAATGCTAAGTAGACTCTTTTATCAATTATGAAATGGAGGCAATTCATAACGCACTTATACACATAAGCATACGATGAGTGGTTTTTTCATGAAAATAGTAATGCTGGATTATTTACGAAATATGCATCGAATCTATATAACAACTTTTAAAAGTACATTCTAATATATCCACCAGAATATTATATAATTCCAAATTTACCTATGAAAACCTTTTTTGCTTCTTTTATTGTCGTAAAGTATAAATGGAGAAATTAGGACAAATATAAAGAAAATTACCTGAAATAGAAAACAAGAAGGTTTTAGTGCCGCCAGATTATATTTCTTTGTCCGTATGTATTTGAACAAAAGTTTGAAGGATTACTAATATGCCATTCAACTTCCAATAGTTTTAAAACTCGGGAATTTAAAGAGAATACTTTTACCTTCCAAAGCAGGTATTCAAATATGTGTATATGGTATACATTTCGATTCTAAAGACGTAAAAAAAAACACAATTTAATATCAATAATCCTCTACACTCATTATGAATTTGTCCCTACCTCTTCCCCCCTCCACCTTAGACATATAGCAACATTCTTTATATTGAAGTTTATATATATATATATATTAACTCTACCTTTCTTTTGAAGAGAGATATTTAATTAACATTTTCAACAGCCCTTATTTTGCATGAATAAAAGTTGAAAAAGAGGGAGGACATAGCTCATCAGTGGTGAACCTGTCCGGTGATTTCTGCATTTCAATCTCCAGACGGATTTACAAACATATTGGAAAGAAGTTCTTATATACCCTGTATTTGCTCTTGAATTACAGTGAATCTATATTTTGAAAGAACTATGAACATATGCTTCTTGGACATGATAAATGTAATCTAAATTAAAGATCCAATGCATCGGAAGAGCATTGCTCTTTTTTATTCATCGAAGAATAAAGAGAGACTGTAGAAATACAAGGCTAGAAATGCTTGTAGGCTTAATTATATATGCACGGCGGTATTCTAAATTTTCAACACCAAGAATTTCTGGGCATAAAATATACAAAGGTTAACTCACCGGGTCATGTAAATGACACAAATTGCGAAGCTATCCTGCGCATTATAATTGATTTATAAACTTGAAATTTAACAATATTCGCACCTCTATGTCTGACAGGGAAAGCTTTGAATTTGTGTTTTCTGACTCGGAGAAAACATTCAGTGGCAGAGGCAGTTCCTTCAGATAGAAGATTTCACGATAGGTATGCTGAGCAGACTCAGAAGGTACGGTTAGACAATTAATTGAATCTCTACGGACAGACACCACGACACAGTGCACCTCCTATGACAAAAATGGTTGTTAAAGATCAATATGGCACGATTGAGGTTTACTGGTGCGTCCAGAGTGACGTCAGCACCCGCCGGAGGGCATGACAGCCTCGAAGTACACTTCTGTCGCCATTGTTCGGGATGTGTAGGAGATTCTTGATTCGTCTATATCGACCAGTACCATTATACAAAGTTTGTTTTCCGGCGGGAATTTCATGGTCACCAGTCTCCCTTGATATCTAACCTACAGAATACGTCTGGGACCTGATTGGACGTCGTTCGCGTGCGCTTACATAGCAGCGCCCAGAAGATGAACTGTAGCTGATGGTTGACAGGGAATGGGCAGCCATACCTGAACATACCATCCGCACGATCATTAAGTCAGTACCAAGACGTGTAGCTCCCTATATAGCCGCCCGCGGTGGTCATTTGAGAGGGCGGCGATGTCGATCAGTGTATAGGTGTTTTCTGGTCTAATAAACATAATGCTGCTGTGATAGAGATGCATGGAGACATCTGAGGCTCTTCATTGGACATGACAACAACAAATATATTGTTTGTTACTGATAATCTGTTTATGCAGATTTTTACAACCTTTTCCCAAAATATCCTTGGCGTTTCAAATTCAGTGCGTCACGTAGTACACGTATATATATAAAAAAGATTAAAAAGAATAATATATATATTGTTGCACCAGGTTGCTCTTTGGCACACTCTTCAACCTAGATTCTCTCTTGAGGCGTGTCTTCCATCTTTCCAGATCGTGTTTCAACAATACTACAAGTTTATATGAGTGGTGAATAATGAGATAACTCTACTTTAAGTAGCCTCCAGAATAATTTATTTGAATCTCACATTAAAGTATAAAGAGATGTGTAGTCACACAGTGTACCAAAATACAAATGGTGATTTTATGATACATAATCTATTTATAATACATATCCTCTTCATTAAAATAAATAAATATAAAATATAAATTTGAATTTAAAATATATGGAAAATAATAATATGAATTAAAATATAAAATAGGTGCATTATAGCCATGATGCAACAATGTATATATATAAAAATTTCAGCGATTGAGGGTCTAAGTTGATGACGATATTCTCTATATTAACAATAATTGAACAGGTTTGCTTTTTCAGGTTTTCTTCGCTTTTATTTAAAAATATATCACAAATACATACATGGCATCGTCCCACATTTATTATTTTTCTCTCAATTTCTAGAACACACTAGTATACATGATAATATAAGCAAGTAATACGTTCTATGCACTCCACACATATTTAAAGTTTACCTTTTCTTCTTTTATACCTCTTGCTTCCCAGGTTATATGACAATTAGTGATTATACAAATACAAATATCGTATACAAATATCGTACACGAAGAAGGCCAGACAATTTGTTTATCCCTCTAAGGCAATGTAAGCGCAGAAAGTGGTGGTACAGAAAATTGGATTGGAAGCTGGTAGAATAACAAATCCTTGAATGTTGCAATTTCTTCCATAAGAGACAACCGGGCAATCCCGCTATAATCACACGCCAACAATAAACCTGCTATAGCTGATGGCAACTGTTTCCCGGACCTCGGCCATTTGACTTCCTCCTAAACCTAGCTGTATATGAAGTTGGAATACACATTTTTTTCTATGTATATACACGATGTAAATACACACATAAGTATATATACATATATTATATTAATATTTTCTTTTATTCTTTTGATTGAAGAATATGTGTTTTGTTACCCAAGTTGTTTTTTTTTTTTGGAGAGCAAGTGTATGGCGTGTAAAAGCCGATTTATAAGCTTGGCTCCTTTTTTAAATCTTGTTCAACATTTTAATTACTTATTATACATTCACAATATTCACATCAAAATTAATAATATAAGAGAAACAAGTAAGCGAAAAAAATGAGTATAAGGAGTTTATATTATTATTTTTGAGGTGTATGAATATTCTGATTGTATCAATAAATATTTTAAATATTCAACCGATTTTTTCACAGAAAAGCGTATTTACGCAAAATTGGCCTTAAATACCCCCCCCCCCCTTCCCTTCTTGGTTTCTCAGGAAGCCTCTAGGACCAAATACTTGGTCGTAGAGGTACAGCCTGCACCACGCTTTCAAGGGCCAACAGCCCGAAACACTTTCCTTGTTGGATTTTCTTGATTTATCAACAGAACATAAAATTGCGGTAGGTTGGGAGTGATGTATTAAAAGAAGCACCTTTTCTTTTGAAAATACTGATGAGAAACATATATAGCCTGAAACCATGGTAAACAGGTTTATTTTGTTTTAAAATTACAAATATTCTCACAATGAGTATCTTTTTATTGAAAAACGCTATATAATCGTTATAACGTTATATAAACGTAATTAATATCCACGCTGCGCGCGTTTGTTTTTGTAAATATTTCTGGAGGGATAAAGTCGATAATTTAGTAAGCCCGTTGAAAAGCGATTAACGCATGAAAGCTAGCGTTTTTCAATAAAAATATACTCATTGCGAAAATATTTGTAATTTTAAAACTTTTTTCACAATTTTATCATGAGTAGAGGTTTATTTTGTCTTAATTTGCCAAAAAATGGTATTTTGGAACAATCTTTATCGCCACCATTGTGTTTTCTACTCTCTGTGGTGCTATACAAAATGCATTGTTTTAATACTTTTTAAAAGGGAGAGGTGCCTCTTTTGGTACATATAGATATGGGTGTTCAATATTATAAGCCTTGTTTTCTAAATTTCTATTCAATTGTTTAACAACAACACAACTTTATTAAGACCGCCGGTCTTATACAGATTCGCCGCATGAAGAAAGGAAGCATAGATGGAGCTCCTGTACTCCAGGCAGCGCAGCACCCAACAACAGCCTACAGGTCCGACGCATTTCCAGTGGCCACACATTCCTTCGTGCATAGGTCAAGGTTAGCGTATCAATGAAAGGCTAGTGTTGTAATAGCCGCGTTCTAGTCTTCGCTTTCAATTGTTTAACGGATTAAGTATCAGATATATCAGAACAGACATATCAAAATAGAAATAGTAAAGATTGTAGCGACAGAGAGAGGAAGACAATCAGGCTAGACATTCTATTCAAGATCCAGAAGTTGTCCAATGTCTGACAAGACCCTTTGACAATCGACACCAAAATATAACCAGGCAAAAGGAGGCCTGGGGACAATTGGACCAGAGGCAGCCAGCATGTTACTCGGGGTCCGTGAGCTGAGGTCAGCAGCGCCCATATGGCCGTTCATCCCATGACTGCGAGTTCTCCCTTTGAAACCTGTCCTTCTCTTTGTGTCCTTTCTTAACTCCACGACTACTGTCCATCTCAACATCTCTTGACGAATCAAAATTTAAATTTAGATATTCATTTATGGACAAAACCTAAGGAAGTGAAAAGCTTCTCTTGTTGTCGGTTGTCCTTTTTTTGTAGGAGACAGAGTTTTTGTTCACACTTGGTTATCTCGTATGCTTTCACTAAACGTCAATATGCATCAAATATCTTTCAAAGTTGTCGTATGAATCCCGATATACACTCATGAACGAAGCTTAAGGAAGTTGTACCTTTAAGCATGTATATCGGGATTAAGACAATAACTCTGAGATATATTTGATACACAATGACCTTTATTGAAGACACACGAGATAACCAAGCGGGAACAAAATTGCCTCTGTCTCCTTTAAATAAAACAGACCACTGGCGACATCAAAACTTTCCACTTCCATAAGTTTTGTCCATGAGTCTATATTAAAGAGGATCTCCTGTAATCAATAAATTCCATTGATCAACGTATAAAATCTATATTTTACACCTAATTTGTAGAATTTTATTCTGAGTGCCAATGGTTTAATTCTATTGTTGATTATCTACTAGAGTGGTTCTCAAATGAAATTAGGATGACAATGATGCAAGCAAGGGTGCAGGTTGAGATTGAAACAGACTTTGAAAAAAAAAAAAAACAGCGGACCGGCGACATCAAAGACTTTTTACTTTCTTAAGTTTTGTCCGTGAGTGCAAATATATTATTCATTTTGGATTTAGATTTATATTATATGTATTACAGGTTGCTTTTTTTACATGTAATAATAGATGTTGCGTTCATCACTTTATTAAAATGGCTATTTGTATATATTTCTTTTACCAACACTTTTTTCCAAATTTATAAATCTGGCTGTGATCAGAGAATGGAATATACTTTAAAGACATACAACTTTTTGAGATGTTTCATGCCTTGAAAAAATGTAGAGGAATTTTCAATATCGTGATAAACGAATATTTTGTTTGCTATGCATGCTTATATAATATAGTGAAAACAAATTGTGTACTTCGTTTGGTGTGTAGTTATTCTCAATTTTGAAATATCTAGAACAGAAAAACGTGGAATAAAGATATTAATAACACTGGTCAACAAGATTTTTGCACAAGAGAACCTGATTATGTTTCTAGTGTAACTTTTCATGCTGAACTCAAAATTCTAATCAGAAATTTCCCATCACCTATGGTTTTTGCGTGATGATATTTTTTTT
Organism: Cordylochernes scorpioides; assembly: GCA_030710605.1. Lineage (NCBI taxonomy): Eukaryota > Metazoa > Arthropoda > Arachnida > Pseudoscorpiones > Chernetidae > Cordylochernes > Cordylochernes scorpioides. The sequence continues at coordinate 66,686,342 of CP092886.1, forward strand.
AGTATTGGGATAAATACAGTAAAAAATGCAAACAATGTTACGTAAGCAGTTTTGCATAACCCTTATTACATTACACTGGTATATCAAAAAATATTTTTCTTTGACCACAAAGAAATAGCATCTTATCTACATGTCCTGAATCCAAATATACCATTAGTTTTTTCTATTACGCAATATTTCTAAGATACAACTACTTGAAATTTGGAAATATTGTTAATATATAGGCATATATGAACGAAACATATTTATTTATTGAAAAGCAGTGACAGTGGATTTCTTCTATACTTTGCTTGTGGTAGATCCCTCTTGAGTGTCCACCAGTAGTCGGCAAGCATAGCGGGACTCCATTTACCTTGGTACCGCTTCTCCATTCTTGATATATCTTGATGAAACCTCTCACCATGCTCATCGGTAACTGCGCCAAGATTGTCTGGAAAGAAATCTAGATGTGAATGCAGGAAATGGATCTTGAGGGACATGTTATACATCCCAGTGCCTTGTAGGAAAGCAACAGATCATTAACTATGTCTCGGTAATTTTCAACCTTGACACTTCCTAAGAAGTTTTGCAAACGTTTCTAAAGGAATTCCATGCTGCTGCTTCAACTTCAATCAAACTATTTTAAAAATTTCCATCCTGCTGCAATTCTCGAATCTGAGGTCCAACGAAAATGCCTTCTTTAATCTTCGCTTCACTTATACTAGAATTTTTTTGTTTTAGGTAGGCAAATCCACTGGCATTTCGATCCATTGCCTTGACAAAGTTCTTCATTAATCCCAGTTTAATATGTAATGGTGATAAGTAAATATTTTCTGAATCGATCAGGGGTAGATTTGCAATATTTTTATATCCTGGAGTAAAGATTTTACGGTTTGGCCAGATTTTTTTAATGTAATGCCTTTCCCTATCTCTGCTATCCCACTCACACAGAAAACAACAAAATTTTGCATATCCAAGCTGTAATCCACGCAAGAGAGCAACGACTTTCAAATCGCTGCATATTCTCCAACCGTATCTTTCATATTCTATCTTTTTCAAAAGCAGTTTCATGTTTTCGTAAGTCTCTTTCATGTTGGATGCATGTGCTATTGGCACTGATGGGAACTTATTTCCATTGTGAAGGAGAACAGCTTTCATAATAATTTTTTAAGAATCAATGAATATAAACGCCAGTCTTCTGTATCATGGTCATGACCAAGCGCTTCCATTAGACTAACAACATCATTGCAATATACTAAATCATTCTCTTGTGAAAAGAAGTCTTGAAATTCATCTTGACGCTTGCGAAAAAAGCATATTTTTGTGCCTTTATGCAGCATATTCCAGCCTTTTAACCTAGAGCCTAAAAGTTCACTCTGTTTTTGGATAAATCTAAATCACGTACGAGGTCGTTCAAATCTCCTTGGGTTAAGAAATGAGGTTCAGATAAAGCACCTGCTTCAAAATTTGTGTCATCCCACTGTTGCTCTCGTCTATCTGAATCATCGTCACTAAATATTACATTTTCAGGAGGCTGTGGAACAGGTAAAATATCACTATGAGGAACCGGTCTCATAGCAGAAGGCAAATCTGGATATTCAACTGTATGTCTTGATTTGGATGTAATACCTGTATTCTTTGTCGAACAAAAATAACAGTCTGAAGAATGGTCTTTAGGTTCCCTCCATATCATTGGAACCGCAAAAGGCATATGACGTTCACCTTTAATCCACCCTGTAAGATGTCGAACACAAATTACACAACAATGGTGAGGAGCCCAAGTCTTATCTTGGTCACCGACTTTAAAGCCAAAATAAAGTTCATAGCACTTTTTGATGAGCGGTGTAAAGTTTCGCCTTTGAACTTTGAAAGTTAATGCCCCACAAATATAACAGAAAATATCAGGAATATTAATGCAACGCCCAGGCATATTGACACAGTCTAGTGCACACAATTTATAAAAGCAAATCGATAGAGAAGAATAAACTAATCACTTCAAATTTACCTGTCACTTCTGCTGCAAATCTATTAAACAAATCGTTAGGTTCAATTTAAATATATATATTAAAACTGTTAATGAGCAAATAGCATTACAGAGCTTGTCGTTATTTTTGAGTTGAAAGCAAAAGAGATTATAATATTATATAATAATAAATTATATATATATTCAATTAAAATTTCTATAATTTGTTATTTAAATTAATATTTATGATTCTTAAAGAGCAAAATTTAATTAATAACAGATAAAATAAAGCTTCTGGCTCCACATACCAACTCTTCTTGTCAAAAATAAAGCGCTAGCTTAGTTAATGATGTAACTTAAAAAATGCTTACATAACATTGGTTGCATATTTTACTGTATTTATCCCAATACTAAAAAAAAGACCATCAGGCAAAGACCATGGGTGATGGGAAATTTCTGATTAGATTTTTGAGTTCAGCATGAAAAGTTACACTAGAAACACCATCAGGTTCTCTTGTGCAAAAAAAAAAGTTTTTTTTTGTAGACCTGTGTAATCATATCAATCAAAATGTATTTCTCCCACGTGTGTGCAAATTAATTTTGATTGATATGATAATTATTGATTATTAATCTCCTTACCACATATTTTTATCATTATTATTATTATTAGAATATTTTAATTAATAAATAATATAATAAAGTAAATAAATATTAATTATATTATATAGATTTCTTATAGAGAAATAAGGATAACCCAGGCCCCTGGAGCGCAAGAAACGCCAACTGCCCGCTTTTCATATAGAAGTTCATGTTTGTCTTTGAAAAAGTGCAAACTACTAACTACTAGCTGAATATAATGAATGCTAAAAATAGAATAAAATATTTTTGTTATATATTTACCCAAATATATTTTAAAACATTTTTTTATATCTTCTCTTACATTTGAAATATTTACTCGGAGTCTTAGAACTAAGAGCGTAAACTATCGCCATCTATGAACGTAATTTGTAACTAAAATCGATATCCGTGAATTTTGAAGAGATATAGAGATAACTTTGATTAAATGTCTTCAAAAATTATATTTATAAAGTATACTAACACCCTAATAAATTATATCGAAATTTATATTTAAAAAAAATAACTCATAAATCCTCATTATCAACCTTCGAAAGATACCTGTGTTTTTCAATTTTCGTTGAGTTCTTTGCTTCGGTTTTCAAACGCTTTTACACCAGATGAACAATAAAATACACACATATTTTATTTTTTTACTCCTTTTTTTAACAAGATATCTCAAATAACATTTCTTGTTATTTGCACGAATGTTGTATAGGTTTGTTAATTTATATGCCACCCTATTCTTGATAATGAATTATATAAATAATAAAATTTAGAAATTTCCGAGTTTTTGATATTCTTTTTCATTATTTTCCATGCCCGAGTTTAAAACCCGGAGAGACAACAGAATAGAGATATAAATAATAGATATTTTCATTGATTTCCAATATTTATTTATTTTTTAAAATATCTGACCATGGGGCAAAAAAAAAAAAAGAAGCACGTGTTTACAATTCCATGAACATTAAGCCTTAAAAATCACAAGCATTTTTTCTATGGAAATGTTCTAACGTTCTGTCGATATATTTATATTTTGATAGCTATTTCAGCCAGTGTGTTGTCGGCGATTTTCGGACACCTAAAATTTCGGAACAGCAAATATGCATTTATTTCTGTATAAATAATGCAATTCCAAATATAGAAATGTTAATGCTTCGAAAGGAATTCGTCCAGATATGGCAAAAGAAAACTGAAGTTTATGTTAGGTAAAGTCGCTTTAAACATGGACACATACGAGAGAAAAGAGAGAGAGCTCAATCCAAGATGATCCATGAGTCAGAAGATCTATAGATATGAAAAATATTTTTAAAACGTCTATAAACTTGCAAAAAAATTTGCCAAAGGTAATAATTTGTTATACCAGAACTTTTGGAGATAACGAGTGCTTCGGTGAGATTTAGTTCATTCCATTATTCACGACAATCTGCAATTGGAAAAGAAGTTGGGCAAGTTTTGGGTTTCCAACCAACGTTAGATCCCAAACAGTTGTTGTTGTTTTGAAATATTTGATCCAAGAATAAACTACTTATATTTTTCCGGTTCCATACTCACCGTATCTAGATCCAAATGACTTCTTTCTATAAAGTAAAATTCAAATGTCTCTTAAAAATCACCGATTCAAGTCTTGAGAAAACATAAAAGAAAGAAAGTTCTTCAGAGACTTGAAAGAAGACCATATACTACTACGAAACTATAGAAAATTGGAAAGCGAAATAGAAGAGATTATTTTAAAAATATTTTGACCTTGGGTATTATTTTTGAATTTCAAAATTTAGATAAATTTAATGAAAGTATCTCGTAAGTTTCTAATTATAAGGAACCTTATGAAACTTTCAATTTGTCAAATTTATCCGAATATTTCGAAGAGGCGGAATATCAAGTTTTATTTAGAGTTTGTTTTCACCATTGCAGAAATTCGTGGTGTGTATGTTAAATAAATACTCAATATTAATTCCAGTTGCGCGTATTAATTTCTATAAATATAACTCTATAATAATGGTATCATTATTTTCCGTGAAAAATAAATTCATCTGTTTTTCAGAAAAGAAGAACGCTATTATGTTCAGAAAAATTGAGTGAAAACAAATTTAAAATAAGAGCAACAATATCAATGTTATGTGTGAAAAACCATTTACTTGTTTAAAAATGTCTTTATTCCCTTTAATGATAATTAAACGTTCGATCGCGAATAAAATGCTCTATCTAATCAATTTGTTTACGGTGCACCAATAAGTTGATATTTTCTAATGCTAATTTTAATCTAAATTTTAAGAGCTGTTAAATATTTGTTTCTACATACACTGCTGGCCACCCAACTTTCAACACCAAGAAAGACAAGAGATATCATAGATGACATGTTGACCAAGTATCAAATGATTAAATTTATAGACTTCTGCGAAGTGTGGTTGTACCAAAATCAGTAGCAAGAGTAGCCGCCATTGTTGGAGATCACCGCTGCCACACGCCTCGGTATTGATTCGAAGAGACTTTGGATGGGTTCTTGCGGTACAGCAGACTAAGCAGCTTCCACATGTTGCCAAAGTTCATCTGTTTTTGCAGCTGGGGATGTAATCTGGGTCAATCGTTGAGCAACCATGTACCACATGTTTTCTATCGGCGAAAGATCCAGAGAGCGAGCTGGCCAGGGAAGCAATTCAATCTGGCGATTGACGAAGAACCTTTGGACAATGCGTACCACTTGTGGTTCTGTTGAAATATGGCTATGGGCAAGCCCTGAAGTAAGGAAGGACAACTGGCTCTAACACCTCGGAGATGTAGCGTTGGCTGTTTAAAGTACTGACAATGTGTACTAGAGGGGTGCGAGAGTGATCCAATACCGCCCCATGCCATAATACCCGGTGCAGAACCAGTGTAACGGTACATGACGCAATTGTTCAGCATCCTCTCTCCACGGTGTCTCCAGACTCGAATCCGACCATCGTGGTGTTGCAGACAGAAGCGTGACTCGTCAGTAAAGAAAATTTCATTCCATTCTTCCGTCCATTTCTCTCTTTCATCGAACCATTGGCGGCGGAGACGTCTGTGGTTCTGCGTCAAGGGTAAACGAAGCAATGGACGTTTTGCAGACAGACCACTCTGCTGTAAACGGCGTCGAATGTTACGCGCAGACACTGGATGATGTGTTACAGACTGAATGTGTTGTGCTACGGTTTGTGATGTGACTGAGCGATGTCACTGCCATGCGCACAATTTGACTATGAGCACGTGAAGTTGTGCACTGAGGTGGATGCGATCGAACACGTCGGTCTGTCGTACTTTCCTGCATCTAACGATCACATATCCGCATTACAGTTGTTTGGTGTCGTCCAACACGACTACCGATTTTCCTGAAAGATAATCCACAATCTCGCTAGGACACTATCCTTCCTCTGTCGAACTCGGATACTTGATCAAAAGATAATCGCTGTTTTCTACGAGACATAATTGATCGTTTTTTTTTTAGAAAAAAAAAACACAAGAAAAACACAATTCCCGAACTTGAAATCGTCGAAATATCCAAGCCTTAGTGCTTTGAAGTGGAGCCACAAGCGCGCGTGATGTGCATCTGCGGTGAAATCTAATAATTTGCATATCTCACCTCCGCTAATGTATGTTGTAAATTTAATGTTATTTGCATGCTTTTTTCAGGGTATTGCATTTACGGTGGCCAGAAGTTGACTATTGAATCGTCATCAGTATAAAAATATAGTTTCTATATTTAGTATTTCTAGTTTGGTTAAAATACCATTTAGCAATATCAACCACAAGAGACAAAGGAGCTCCTTGAAGGCCATTCGATAGTGATTCAGAAACTTCTATGCTAGGAGATATTTGAAAGTTATTTCTCTTTAAAATAACCAATCCGGCAGGTACACTATCTTCGTCTAACTTTATATAAAGCAGGTGACAATTTTGTCAAAAGTACTTTATATATTTCATTTAGGGCCGCTAACTCTTTCTGTTTATGCTCTATTATAAGATCGGTGATTTTATCCAGGGTGTTAATTGTTGTCTTAGTGTCGTCTATCGGACTTTAAAGATTGTTATAAAATATACATACATTTATTCTCAATATTATTTCTAATATTTTCTCGAAAGGATTGAATTTATTCATATAAGGGGTGTCTTTTAGACGTTTCTAAATTAGTTTTAATAAACTGTGCTTTTCTATTTGCATGTGTAATATGTTCTATTTAAACGCATCCATTGAATAGTTCATATAGTATAGCGATATAATTTTTAATGAAGTATATTTATCATATTTTTGCTTATATTGTCTAAACCTGGAGCATGTTTAATATCAATAACTGAGAGAGAAATAATATCCACACACAAGTTCTAAATTTGTCATTTGTGGTTTATAATTACTTATAAGTCGTTGTCCAATATTATCCAAGTTTATATTGTCATCTGGAATTAGGTCGTTCATTAATTTCGTCATTATGTGCTTCTTGTGAATCTCTGGTTAATTATGTTGAGTAATCTCCCGTTTGTCATTTGAGATCTCAATTTGTTTAGGATTTGCTAAGCATTTCCAATAGGGTCATTTGAATGAATTTCGTCCATAAAAGCTTTCCCAGTTTATTTTTTTTGGCTTTTTTGACAATATTTGTATATTTTCTCCTTAGAAATAAGAATTATATATATCAAGAAGTATATATTTCATATATATATGAAAAACCAATAGAAAAAAAAAAGATCAGATGTTGATATTAAAAACAAAGTAGGCATAACCTGACTAGGAGCACATCAGGAATCAAAAAATATTTTTGGTTGCAGTGGTACAGCCTGCTACACGCTGACGAGCGCCAGCAGCGCGAAACGCGTTCGTGGATGGCTTTTATTGATTTATCAAGAAATTGGGTTGGCCAAATATCAGGGAACAGGATAAATCAACGTTTAGTTGATTTCTGTTCCACCAGATGGCGCTCTTCTTTCTGAAAAGCACACGTGCTCCTGGTCAGGATATGGCTACTTTGTTTTTAATATATATATATATTGTGTGATAAATCTTTGTATTTTTAAAAAGCTATTAATCGAATTTAAGATGGAAAAAAACTCTTAAGAAAGTGGAGTGTCTCTGATATCGCCGGTCGTTTTTTTTTTTTTTTAAGGAGATAGAGGAAAATTTGTTCACCCTTGTTATCCCGTGTGTCTTTAATAAAGGTCACTGTATATCAAATATCTTTCAGAGTTATTGTCTGAATCCCAATATGCATGCTAAAAGGTACAACTTTCTTAAGTTTCATAAATTAGTACATTTTTTATATTCGGCATTTATATTTCGACGATCATGTCCAACGTTTTGGTATTGTAGGTAAGAATTGTGAATTTTATAAATATAAATAATTTTTTGTTGACAGGTTTCAGAAAGTCTAGGAGGAAAGTTGATGGATCCTCATAATAATATTAGAAGAGAGATCTACAATAATTGTCGTAGAGAATTCTAAAATAGTTATAAAATTCCTCACTAGATGGCGGGGCCTCCGTAAAGTTCACCGTGGAAACCAGGCCGCCATCAGACGTATAGCCGTGGTTTGGAAGCTGTACTACAATGGCTTGTTGGTTCTCTTGATAGACTGACGTCTGCACAAGTGCTGTGGAAACCCCTAACATATGATTCTATTATGTTTTAGAAGATTCAAATATGCTGTTATATAACCAAACCATATGATTTTGATCGATCAATGTAAGACTCCGTCAAATAATGTTACGAAGATCATGTCCCGCCCCACACCCACAGATACAAAGAGATATAAAAAAACAGAAGCACTTCTCCCTTTAATTATGCATTATGTTTATCACACTCCAGTAAAATACTTTACAAGTGGTAATAAGAAATGAGCCACAACACCAGTTTCGGGGGAAGCATTTTTCAAGCACTTTTTTAAAAATGATATTTGGATCACTGGTAAAAATTCAACTTCTATTTAAAGATTTTCAGGTCTTAATATTTACTGTTGTATAGGTGTTATTTAAATGTATTAATTTATCCCATGAGTTCTTGGAGTGTGATTTTTGCAGAATTCGAACTAATTTGTATTTTTGCAGCTTGTATTAGTTTGCTGCCATTCTCTGTCGCGACTTTTCTCTGTAAATGGGTCTTAATGCTAGCCTTCCGTTTTGGCTAAAATTCAAAGATGGTTAGGCTCAGTGGTTTGCTTATATTTCTCTTTTTGTACTATGATTGGGCACTCTTTATTTTCCGTCTGATTCGGAGTACCATTCAGTTTGTTGGCAACTGTGTTAATGCCGTCTGAATAGAATTTATTTCACTTCATGCGCACCCTAAATTCCATCAAATTATCGAATATTGGTCAATTTCCTTGTCCGAGTTTCTATTTGTAGTTGCTTTTGTTCTAAGGGTTGGCATACCCATCGAATCAACATCGAATGAAAGTGCTCTATGAACTGAACCAAATTCTTCATATAGAACATTCCATTTTGTCAATATGTGCAATTCTGGAAGATGTAATCGTGAAATCTATGATAGTTGATTGTTTGTTTCTATCCCATGAAGGTTCTTTGCCCACCTTGTGTCATAGTGAATTGTTTTTCTAAGAGGAAGTCGGCGATATTTACCTATAGAGTAAATAAAATATCTATAATGCATTATAAAGGACTGCGGCGTATAATTATAAATTTCACAGAAAAGAAACTTATGCGGTGAAACTTTAAGTGTTGTTTTATAAAATATCTATAAATATAGAAATTAACCTTTATTTTTGACCCATTTCTAATGATAAACTAAATATATTGTTGGATTCTATATAGGAAGTATGTCACATTTTCTTTGATGATAGAACGAGTATTGTGAAGTCAAGGCAATCGAAGATATAAATTACACTCATGGACAAAACTTAATGAAGATGTACCTTTTAGCATGTATATCGGGATTCAGACAATAACTCTGAAAGATATTTGATACACAGTGACTTTTATTGAAGACACACGAGATTGCCAAGGGTAAAAAATTGCTTCTGTCTCCTTTAAATAAAACAGACCACTGGCGACCTCTGACTTTCCACTTCCATAAGTTTTGTCCATGAGTCTATATTAAAGAGGATCTCCTGTAATCAAGAAATTCCATTGATCAACGTATAAAATCTATATTTTACACCTAATTTGTAGAATTTTATTATGGATACCGATGGTTTAATTCTATTGTTGATTATCTACTAGAGTGGTTCTCAAGTGAAATTAGGATGACAATGATGCAAGCAAGGGTGCAGGTTGAGATTGAAACAGACAACCCAGAGTTAAAATCATGGTTGGATAGAGAAATCTATCTTGCTAAAAGGTGATGAAAAACTTGCATATTTTCGATGAAAAATAAATTACCTGGAATTTTTTTTAACATAAGCAGGGGAGATATTGGCATCAATCACATTGGAAATTAATGCATTTGGATAGTATCTAGGTTGCTTTAAATAATCTTCAGGAGCGATATCAATATCTTTAGATGGCATATATAGCATATTGAACTAGTTTCCTCTACACTACATTTATAATTGTATATACCTACCTTTTAACATCAAGCTAAGAGCCCAAAAAGAATGAAAACATTACCCTAAAGAAAACTTCTAGGGAATTTTAAAGGCTGAAAGGAAATGAAGAACCTAGTGCTGACAATAAACCTAATGAAGCAAATAGGGCCATATCAAAACAACACCTGCTTTTTTAAAGAGATATTTATGAACAGATTTTGGATATCGGTTCAACTCCGCTTAGTGATCCTAGGTAGTGACTCACCCTAACATCAAAAACGTTACCCAAATATTGCCTGTAACTATAGAGAATTCGCGTTAAAAAGTAACCTATTAACACTACTCACGTCTATATTGAAAATTAGTTTTAAAAAATCTGGATATAAAATAAAAATATTATTGCATAAAATAAGACTGATTCAAGGAAAATTGACCATGCCTTGATCATATATTCCCTCTTATGACTCTTACTCAAATTACATACTAACACTTACTCTTATTGATCTCAGAAAGGTCTCTCGATACTGTCCCACACTATCTTTCATGGCAGACACTAGTCGCTCTGATTGAGTAGTCACTTCATTATTTTTGTTCAAAATGACATGATACAGCAGTTAAAGTAAAATGGCCGAATCTATAATGTCACAATCAGGGATGCTATAATACTCACCGTAATTATCACCTGTTACAAGATCTTCTATCAATTTGTTTTGGGTCAACATCATACAGTTGTTCTCGAATTATTTCTCTAGATATTTGTTTTTTTCTGCACAATGATTACTTAATTTCTCAACAGTACAAATTCGTCTGCCAAGAGGAGGTGCACAGTTTTGAAATTCGGAAAAAAAAATCCTGGTAATATTTTCCGAATTTCAAAACTGTGCACCTCCTCTTGGCAGACGAATTTGTACTGTTGAGAAATTAAGTAATCAATGTGCAGAAAAAAACAAATATCTAGAGAAATAATTCGAGAACAACTGTATGATGTTGACCCAAAACAAATTAAAGGTAATGGTTTACCTAATCGCCTGGCTCGATCTGTCAAATGATTTTATGAAAAACCCCTTGCGAGTCTCAAACAGGTTTTAAATATCAAGGTCACACACATTTTTTTGGCTTACATCTTTAACTCTACAAGTCATGTTCAAGATTTCAACAATAAATCGCTATGAAAATTCGAAACTATTATTGACGCGTATGATTCTTTTTAAAAATTAAATTAATAAGAAATTAATGAAATATTCATTGTAGTAAGGGCAAGATATTTTTTTTTTTATTTTTAAAAAGAATCATACGCGTCTATAATAGTTTCGAATTTCCATAACAGACTGCGCGTTAATTCATCATAATAAATCGCTAGATGAAATAAATGCAGCTCGGGAAACACGGACAATATATAAAAATAAACGCAGTCAATACCGCCTTAAAAATCGAGGAATCGATAATATTGACTACCTTGTTACATGCCACGACAGTCTGGGACATTAGCCAAATATGGCAAGGGAACAAACGTCTCTCTTTAATCTCTCCGAGTTTACACCTGGCTTTGTGAGCGATATGTGGATCTCTCGAGGGGTCCATTTAACCTTCTTTTTTTCCCTTACTACCACCTAGTAGTCTAATTTTCTTTACACTTGCGTTGCTAGCTTGTTTGATTGAGTGTATACAATTTCAGTATTCTATGTGGTCTGAGTATGTTAAAACCTAATCACAAAAATAAAAGGAACTATATAAATTTGCACAATCTCGACCATCCCGATCACATTTTTATGGAACTCCAGCCGTTCAATACTCCAGAGGAATGGTTGCACCTATTTTTGTTCGTTTGAAAATAAATTCTCTTCACTAGTCTATTCTCGACCATCAAGGCCACCTAGAAGTGTCTTAAATTTTGTACATTTATTAAGCGAATCTAAAAATTATTAGACTTCTGTGTGGTCTGAAAGTATGTTAAAATTTATTTTAAAAAATTTAAAAACAAATATAGAATTTAAAAGATTAGTCCATTGACGTCCACCTCGTAAACCCAGAAGTTTGAAATTTTGTCAACTTGCAATGTCATCAGGTTAGAACAAGTGTACCAAATTTCAGACATTCAGGTGCTCTATAAGTATATAAAACGATTAAAAGATTCGTGGACAGACAGAGAGACATGAAATATAGTTAGTAATAGCTTTTTAAAATACTTTATTTAAAATGAGATATATGTGCAGGTGACATATACGTCTCATAGTGCCTTTCATTTTACCGGCTTCAGATTTGAGGACTGGCAGTCTCATAGATATGTCTATCAACGTAATATGCAGAAAATTTAGAAGCTTCCCTCTAATTTATTGGCCTAATCGAGCTTTGTCTACTTGTAGTACCAGTTCTAAATTCCATTTTTCAAAAATATTTATAATATCGATAAAATTGGAAGAGAAAATGTCTAGAAGACATTCAATAGTTTGTTGTTTCTCATCAAGACTATGCATAATTACCTGTCAATTTATCAATACCCGTATCATTGCATTTTTTCTCTTTAGTCTAGAGAGATTCTTTATAATAGATTTCTTAATGAAAAAAACTTCTGGTATTCTTTTTATTCATCTACAAAGAGAGGCACCCCTCTTTTTTAATAAATGCATTAAAAACAAAGCATTAAAACTGTATTTAAAAAATATTGTTATTTTTGTATATTTTCTGCAAAGATGTAAAGATTTCTATAGATGGATATGCCATAACACTAGCTTTGGCATATTCGAACAAACCCTGTATGTCATAGTTTGGAGGAATTTTCCTCTTCAGTGTAGGAGTCGTTTTTTTATCTCAACACATCTTAGAAGTAAAGTTTTCAAAATCGATCAAATCTACCAAGAAGTGTTTAACTGTTGTGGCTTATGCGACGATATGAATTTTAGCGGGTTCTACAGATAATGTCGAGTATTACATTGTTTTAATACTTTAATATAATAAAAGGGAGTGGTGCAATTTTGGAAATATGAATGAAATATATTCTCTTGCGCTTATGCAATGTATTCTGAATCAAAATCGACCCTACCATTCAAACGGTTAAAACACCACTTTGGAAAATTAGGCCAATATAATATATCCACCGGTAGGATGTTAGGAGCTCGAAGCCGCTTCTGCACTGATATAAAGAACGTAGAACTTTACTTGGAGAACATATCTACGCATATGTGTGTTGTGCCTGGGAAGGTGCCGTCCTCGACCTAACCATCTAAGATCAAAGGGCAAGGTTCCTCAACTATCATCTTTCTCATTGTGTAGGCGAGTAGCTACCGCAGCTACGGGTAATCGCATTTCTTGTCGTTTATATAAAGATAGCGAGGTCTCTGGGATCTTAAAATTTTTGAGAAGCTTGAGAGTGATTTTGATTCAGGGGCGCTGAAGCCCTTTGGAAATCTTCTGGATCGAACCAATATTGTAGACTCCGAGCACCTATGAAAAAAACATCTCCAGTTGCGGGAGCCGGGTGGTTGCAAGTAACCTGGACATAGTGCTTCAGCGACTCAACTACTTCAAAAGGGCTAGGCCTGGTGTTGAAAAACCAAGGGGTGCACACAGCAGTACCACCCTCCCGCCTTCACGTTGGTGCCCCGTGTAAACCTCGTACCTCAGAGGTCCTTGATTCGACGGCAGATTCAGGGAGTACTGGATAAGGGTACGAGGGCTAAAGGGGGGGGAGTCCTATTGGAGCGTAGGACGGGTCTTTCTAAGTCCGAACGAGGGGGCTCGGTCAGCAACCTTGCCAATGAACTCTCGGTGACGCCTGTGGGTGAATGGTCAACCCCATGGAGCCAGACCATAATGGCGGGCGCGAGGGGCCTACCAATGGCCGCTCGGTGCATGGAGAATGCATCATTCCTTCTGGCTGTGTGGATCTAGATTTCAGCGAAAGCCTGGGATGCAAGGGCCGCTGTTGAGCCTATATCATCCCTGGCTCAGTCTGTGATTGAGCCGAATTTCTATTCTGCTAGAAAAACTCGGACCACAATGCAATCAAATCGATGAAGACTCTGGGCTACCTCAATCAAATATCGTCAGCAAGTTATATCTCAAATGCTCGTCGGCAGAGTTCTGAAACTTCTTAGAGTCCAAAATATGTCTTGACCCAAAATCGAGTGGTGGTGAAGGTCTCACATGGCTGACCTCTCCTCTACCAACGGTGGAACCCCCGGTCCTCAGAGAGTCCTCTACTGGCGACTGCTACCCCATCTCATGGAGATCGTCTTTGAGACCATATTGCGCAAGTAATGCATAAAAATAAACTTCGGCAAGTGCCAGGGTCTCTGTTGCGGGAGGTGGAGGAGCAGCACAGATTTATTGTATATCTCTTGGAGCAAGGAGAAAATTTCCATCTTAAAACGTTTGAGACTCCTTTTTTTATTATTCCTAGTAGACGTAGTACAGGCCATGATTATAATCATGGTGGGTAGAAGTAGGCGACTGCTTTTACTGTAAGTACATCACATGTCTACACATGTGAAAAGCAGTTCGACTTTCTACTTACAAGTGTGCCAGAGTCCCATTTGGTTTGGAGACTCCTGGAATTATAATCTAGGTCCTGAACCAACATCTTTAGGAGTTCTAGAGCGGGTTAATCCCAGGTGGTCTTTCTTTTTTCGCTTGCTGGTCGAACGAAAACAGCTAAATATTTTGTTGCTCCTATCGATCTTATACCATGTCCAGTAAAAACACCAACTGAAAACTGATTAGTGCGCGGTTTCTCTGGAGGCTTACTGTACTTACAATATGGCTTCCAAAAATTTGGTTCAAGACGTTTCTTGAGAAATTAAGACAATGGAAATTAACAACTTCATTGACTCCTAGTCAACATGGAAAAATAAATTTTGAATAATATAAAAAATACAGTATTAAAAATATATATATATAAAAATAGAAAATATTTACACCAGACGAAGCCCTCTCTGTGGACGTATGGATCTTATCAAGGGTTACAAGCCGCCTCGAGTGTGGACAGGCCTTTGCCTATTGCGCAGTTTTGGTCTCCAACATGATCAATTGCAATGTTGAGGAATTCGAACAGAATGGTCTTATGTTCAGGCGAGAGTTGTTCGAGGAGTTTCTCTCTCTCAGAATGGTATAGAACCGCGTACACTACGTTATTTTATAAACCTCCTCATAGAGGGAGCCTAGGAAAGAGTCAGCGTTCAATTGTTCTAAACGTATCTTTACCTGATCCTCGGATTCCTTCTCCTGAAAGTTTGAGACGGAAGCTTTATTTAGGCAATGGAGTTAGAATATTGGATGGATGATGGTGCAGTCTTGTCTTGGATATCTTTAACAGGAACCTCCTTTGGCTCAGTAATGGTCGAGGAGGGCTTTGGTCGTGAAGGCAACTGGCTGGTGTTCGGCGCCGGAACAGGAGGCTCAGGAGTGGAGTCTCCTGGGAATGAGCCGGACGTCCTCCATTGATCCCCAAGGGGCAGGAAACTCGCCGATGTCTTTGACGGTGGCTTTTGCTACACCTGACGCCGTAGGTGAGATAGGCAAGCGTTGATTCGCCTTTCGAGGCAATCACTAACTTGGCAGGGAGCTGGTGAAGTTTAAATCCTTATTTAGAAGGACGAAGACCTCTCTGTTGCCGGTGGTCCAGGTGTAGCCATCACTCGCCACTGCCTCATGGGTCAGGGAGACAACCCTGCAGTAGGATAGCTGCGCCTAAACGATGTCTTCATCCCTTACAGCGATTGGGAGATTCCCATTTAACATTTTCTCAGCGCGCTTCCTCTAGAGAAACACTTTATGGAGGGTGTTCCCGATAGTGAGACCCTCTCCTCAGATAGACGCCCCGCTTTCTCAATGGCCGAATATTGTTATCAGCTGGAAGACGGCGCCCTTCTCCAGCATCTCATCCATTTCCTATATATACTGAAGAGGCCCGAAGTTCGAGCAGTACTCAACATTGAAGCATTGATCAAAAGAAGCTGTTGTCGATCTTGATTCGCCTAGCACCTGCTACTGTCGACTGTTTTTTAGTTGTGTAAAAGGGTCTCATGTCCCCTTCCCCCCCTTGGTGGTTGAGGCGGCCTTACGGACTGGTCTCAGCGTTTGGGATCCCCATAGGCTTATCTTGTGAATCACCTTTCCTCTTAAAGCCTTTAGGTTATTTATTGCCTACGAAGGTAAACTCCATTTCCGAGGCCTCTACCCGATCGGCACAATTTTCTTACATCAAAAATATCATTTTCTTGCTTGGTTTTATTTTCTGACGAATTGAAATTTGCTAAAAGAATTCCCTTATCTATTGGTAACTCAGCCATTACTTTGTCTTTCTGGATCTGACTTACACCAGTCGAAAGATCTTGACAAGTTTTATTTTAACGATATTTTTCTTTTTTAAAAATATAATTAAGATTATTTTTACAGCCCTCATCCTGCGATTATTATAAATTGAAAGAGGGAGGCATAGCTCATCAGTGGTGAACCCTCCCAGCGGTTTCGCCATTTCAATATTCAGGCCGCTCAATATTCTAATGGACTGAGTTCTTATAAACCCTCCACCGCTATTTATCACTACTGATTAGCCCTGCCCATTCTCTTTCAATTTTGAATTATTGTAAGATAAGGGCTGTAGAAATAGGTTTAATTGTATATATTTAAAAAGAAGAGTAACGTTAAAATAAAATGTATTTAAAATTTCCATCGTTAGATGGCGCTAAGAATATATGTTAAAAGCGAGAAGTGTTGAGACGCCCTATCAACTGCGTGGATAGATGGAGAGAACTAAAGGTCACCTTGATGCAGCAATCGATCGTGTTGCGCTACGTAGGTGTGGTTGCCCTGGCAACGGCCTGGGATTCTCCCATCCTCCCTGCAGCAATGGCGTCCTGACCTGGTGGACACTTTCACCTTAGTCAAACGGCCGAAAATGTCAGGTGAATAGATAACATAGCGTTTTATATCGATTTCATAACTGGGTTTATTCATTTATCATTATCAGGTAGATATTTTATCCTTACATTAAATATCCATGTAGAAAAGAAGTGGCCTTAAATCTAAAATCGTCTAGAAAAATAAAATGAAATAAAAATACACTAATTAGGATATATAATTTAGAGTATATTCAATTCCTTATTTAATGGTCTATTTTCGATCATATTAGCAAGTCATTGAATTTTATTAAGAAAATGGGATTTATGTGAAATTATTAAAAATTGTATGTTAAATAATAATTTCTTCCGAAGTCTTGATTAAGGCACTGTATAACAGATTTTTTAAAATTAAAAGAAATTATATTCTATATATTTTTTATTTGTTTAGCATATATATATATTATATAATCTAAAAACTCAAATATTTCTATATTTTAAAAATATATATTAATTTTTATTCATTGATATTTCTACTTTTTGGTTATCATCGTTTTTCGAATGACTTTCAGTTTTTTTTGTAAATATGCGTAGTTAACATATCTATCTTTTGAATCACTAATATAGGATTAACTTTATAAATTCTATATAATGTGAAAATAACTAATGTGTAATATTTCCTCAAGTAATTGAAAATAAAAGCTACTTGACGGTAAATAATTATATATTTTTTATCACGACTGCACCTCAACCCTTTATCTAACAACAAACAAGTTATTCATAATATATATATATATATATATTTAAAATAAAAGCATATTTTGGATCAATATATATTTTAAAATTCAATATTTCGACGAGGCTGTTCGCCTATCTTCTTCTCGGAAAAATTCAAAACCTTGTAAGCTTATTATCCGCGTGATGCGTGCACGATAAGTGTTGTTTTCTATAGCATATATTGGTGTGACCAGACCATTTTAATTTGAATTATGGTATCTTCAGGAATAAAATGCTAAATATATTTTGACTATTTTTGTTTTAACTATAGGTATGATTGTGGTATTTCTATTTTCCTATTGATGCTATTTTTATCATCTGTAGATGCCCAGCTCTCCAAAAATAATCTTGAGTGTTTATCCTGTACATTGTTGTCTAAAATTATTGAATTATCAAAATCTGGTATATGTCCTTTCCTAACTGCATGGTCTACAAGTAATGATAAAGGTCTATGGGTTTTGAAGGCTGTCCTGTGTTGATTGAGTCTCTCTATTAAGGTTTTGCCAGTTTCTCCAATGTAGGATGATGTACAGGATTGACATGGTATGCGATATATGAGATTGGATCGGGTTTCCTGTTTTGGATTTCGTTTGGTTATAGGATGACGGAGAAGGTTTCTTAGGTTTGGAGCGGACTGGTATCTGATATTGATATTGTAGTTTTTGAGAGTTCTGCCTATTCTCTCTGCGACACTGGACATCAAGTCCCAGGGAGAAACAACGCCTTCCTACACAGTATGCGCCATCATCTCTAGTCATTGAACAACTGAAACCAGTCCTGAAACGACTCCCTGACATTTATTCAAAGACATTGAGACAGCGGAAAAATATAGAGAGAAAATGAACAAATGTCTTTTGAAGAAACTTATCTTTGACCTTAATACCGAGCAACTGGACAGCTCGATAGAACTCGTGAAGAAAATCATCTCCCGTGTAGATGATAAAGTCTGTTGTCTATCAAAATACGAAACTATTATAGACGCGTATGATTCTTCTTTAAATAAAACAATTTTGATAAAAGATGGCGCGCTACTGCATCATAATATAATCCGTTAATTATACAAGCGGCTCACCAACACCAGAGTTACAGCCAGGGCAAGGAAAACGTCATGAGCTTCCGCATGGGAGTGCCTCAATGCGCGCGACATTGCCGTTCGCTCTAGTAGTGTGGAGATGTGCTGCTTCTTTAGGCAGCACGCAGTTGATGTTGCCTCTGTGCAAGAGACCAACGTGCTTACTCTGGAAGCTCTGCCTCACCTACAGCGCCCACCGCGCGCCAATGTCGATTCCCAAATGATATGGCCTCGGCGTCATCGTGGCGCCGGGAATCACCGTCCTCTGGCACCGCGTCCTGTGGCCAGGCAAGATCGCGATCGCCTGTATCAACATCCGGGGTTTCAAGACCCGCGTCATAAACTGCCACCTGTACCACACTACTGCATCACGACATCTCCAACTGCAGGTAATCGTAGAATAATCGATCTCAGGGAAGATGCGTGGGCCTTAGGCGACTTTAGCATCTATGAGTAGTCTTCGAGCAACATCGGGTCTGGAGCCGTGGAACCCTTCGCGGAACACCTGGACCGGATACCGCCCTCGTCGACACCGCCACAATATTCAATACTGCGAACCTGCTAACGAGGGTTTCTAGTTATGGAACCCGGGAGAACGTTGCCGTCTGGATCGATTTATAATACTATCGAGATTCGCCGGACGCTTCATCCGTTACTGGACCCCAAGTACCGCTCTTCGGACCACTGTGCCATCCATCTCAAAGGGGGGATCCCCCTTCACCATCTGCGCCATCTATCCTGGCGCTGCTTGATAAGCCAAAGTCATCCAGATGGGTGAGGCGCTTCTTGGCGAATCTTTGATGAAGATAGAAGATATCCCTCCAGGAGATCTATGGAGAGAAAGGGAAAAATGAAGAAGGACCTTGTTGAAACTATCAAGTTCCTCTGCATTCTCCGCGCTGAAAACGAAGACTACATTGCCATGGAAAGTCGTTTCCTGTCCTCCAGACTGGAGGCAGAGCCCGTAGATGCCTACTACCCATCTCTGTTTGAGCTTAGGCGCGCGTTACGCTGGCGACCGTCTTCGACACCCAGGGAAACACCGTGTGTAGAAAGAGCTTGAGGCGCACCGTCTTCAATTCCTTCAGAGGGCGCATCTACAGCTCTGTCTGTAGCCTAGAGGCCTTCGCTGGGCTCTTGCAAGGAGCTACGGAGAGCATTATTCTGGAGGACAGTGACTCACTTCATCAAGCAAATATCTCCTTGAGTGAGGCGGAAACTGCTATCAGTCGTCTGCCAAAGGAGAAAACAGCTGGCTAAGATAGGGTGCCCTTCGAGCTCGTCAAGGGCTACGAGGACCTCGGAAGAGGAGCCAACATCGAGCCCTCCTCAAATCCAAGCTTCGCGCGTCTCTGCCCGAATCCTTGAGGAGAAAAATCCTCAACTTCGTCCCAAAAACGCACAGTGGTTCGGGCCTAAGCGGCTACCGGCCCATAACTTTACCGACGGCGTTTTACAGAATCGTCAGCGGCATTCTTCTGGGTCGTCTTGGTCGCCACCTAACAGCAATCGTGCCGGAATTCAAGACGTACGCCTTTACGGGTATATACTTCCTTAATATCGCGTGGGTGTCTGACGAGATGGACCTGGCCTTCAAAGACGAGTCGCCGCTGGCAGTCATCTCTACCGATCTACAGTACGCCTTTTATAACGTGGACCGAGAGTACCTGGCCGCCCAGCTGCGCTCCATCAGTCTGCCTCCGTTCTTCGTGGAATGACTCTACTTTCTCTACGCGGAAGCTGATGCTACCATCAAGTACGATAGAAACATTACCCGCCCATCCATAATGCACAGAGGGGTTCGGCAGCGTTACGCCTAGAGCGCAGCCTTTTTCTCCCATTTCACCGTTCCCCTCCTGCGCCATCTAGAGAGAATTATAGGAAGAGGGAACGTTCTGGCGTACGCTGATGATATTCTCCTGCTGATCTGCGAGGAGTGGTAATTCTAGAAAGTTAAGACCATCTTTCACGAATTCCAGTGTTCGTCAGGAATATTCGTGAACTTTTCTAAGAGTAAGTAACTGTGGTGCGGCGCATGGAGGGACCGCTCCGACTATCCGCTCTGCATCTAGTGGTCTGCATCTCACGGTGCTGGGCTGCTAAATTTCATCAGGTCAAGGAACATCGGTCCAGAAAAATCCCCTGCTGGGAATTATGGAGAAGGCGATTTCCAGGTGGTCCTCATACATCCGTGGCTTCTCCCTGGTCGGACGAGAGAGAGCGGTCAACTCGATGGTTTGCACGGCTACCTGCCCGGCGATTCCACAATTTCCAAACTGTAGGCCAGGCTGACACGGTTCATCTAGGTGTTTTTTTTTTTATCACGTCTCCTGGCTTCCGGGAGGGCTACTGTCACGTCCTGTGCGTCCGTCAGCGGTGTAGGGTTTCTGAATATCCGAACCCAATTACAGCTCGCCTGCTTCAAGGGGGTTCAAGGCCGCTCACGGATGGCGGAGTCCGGAATCTGGATGGCCCTCTTATCCTCGGGTTCCTGGCTGTTGCCCCTGTCGCTGTAGGCTGCTGAATCTGAAGAACTACTCATTTGTTGGCTTACAGTCTCATAATCAGTATTGCTAGTATTTGTAAAAATTAGTTTAGTTTTTATCAGAATATCAATCAAAAAGAGGATTAAATAATAATAATAATAATAATAAAAGAAATTAGAAAGCAGTCGTCTTCACAGCGGTGAAGGCACACTACACCGTGATGTTCAGCGCTGTTGCAAGGCACGTGGCCATCGGAAGTTACTCCAACACTTTCAATTATAGGTGATGGCTATGTTTATAGATTCATAAGATTGCGGCCTTTCGCACAGAGGTAGAGAAGCGATAGTAATTTTGACGGGTCTTCAACATGGCAGTCCCGACATAAAGGTAAAAAGGCAAAATTATTTACCTATTTATAAGGCTCATTGTGATTTTTATAGAATCTTCAGATGGTGACCGGTTAATATAAATAAAAAGAGAGATGAAAGTGATGTTTCGAGGCTTACAAATCATCGACGAGCAATGACTGTTTCGCCTGGTTACAGAAATTCGTATTCATTTTGCCGCGCTGATCCCATCAGATACAAAAAATATTCTTGCTGTAGATATTGGGGTTAGCGGTCGAGGTTTCGGCAATCCTGAAGATTCCTTGCGCTTCGGAGCCATACACATATTTTTCATGCCTAATCACAATACGATGAAAAAAATACTTTCATTGAAAACTTTCCTGAAGGATTCTAGATATTCATCTTCGATTTTCCTTATTATTTTCACTAAATTAATAAGTAAACCATTTTCCTTACTTTTGTATCTTTCCCTTAGCGTGCAAACGAAATGAAACAGTTTGTCAAGTGACGTCGAGAGAAGACACTAACTGTTCTTGTGTTTAAGCATCGACTTCATCCAATAATACTTGCAGATTCTCATCCATGAATATTTTTGGCGGCTTTCCGTGTGTTCTCCTTGTGGTTGACGTCAAATCTCCTGAATATTTTAAACCACTCTTGACATGAACTCAATGAATGAGAATTGTTTTATAAGCGCTAAAATAGCATTTGATTAGTTTCGGTTGCGATTTTCTTGAGGTTGAAAATACTTTCCAAGTACAAATGTATACACCCAAATACAAAGTGTATTCCATAAAAAAAAAAGATTTTGCAACTTTTTATCTCGCGAAAGATGCTTGCGATTCGAGTGATTTTTATTTAGACGAAAGGACAAGCATTGAATTATATTTCATGAAAAAAAAATTAAATATTTGAAATGCCTAAAATTATGAATGATTTTGTAACCGTTTACCCATATGATTATGATTATGAAAAAACAATAGAAAAAAATAGATAAATAAGTGGGTCAGGTGTTCATATTAAAAACAAAGTAGGCATATCCTGTCTAGGAGCACATGTGCTTTTTAGCACATTCTGAAAATCACATGTGCTCCTGGTCAGGATATGCCTACTTTGTTTTTAATTATGATTATGAAATAAAATAATATTGATATTACTATAAGTGTCCAATCAGTCCAATAATAAAGGAAAATAAAGAAAATTTCGATAAATATGAACTTGAAATTATGAACTATGGAAGCGAAAAGTTTCCCCTGTAAAAAAGGTGACTGAAGAAACCTTTAACTCCAACCGAAAGAAAGATCAGGGAAATGGTTTTCAGATGAAATTCAACTTCACAAAGCATGATTTGTACAATAACCAACGTACCAGTTTCTATATATGCCGTTAACCGTATTATTAGGAAATAAAATAGGCTTAAAAATACGTAAAAAGATTGAAGTTCATGCTCTCAAGCCGCACCATATCGAAGAACGCAAGACCTGCATCAGGGCCCTTTATGAAAAGGACCTGGCAGGTGAAAAGAGAAGAATGTTGTTACACTGGACGAGGTATGGATTTACCACAATGCTTAGCAACCAACTCCTACCATTTACTACAATAACTCTCAAATAAAAATAAATACCTTTCAAAACTGTGTCAAGAAATACAAGGATAGTTTCGCAAAGACTTCATGATCTTTGCAGGTTTCTGATACAATGGGAAATTTCCTATGAATAAGGTGGACACTAATGTCAAGATAAAATCGTTCTTTTTTAAATGGAAAGCACTCTGTAGAGATCCAAATAAAAATAGGCATAATATATTTCATATCAAGTATCAAGGCAGAATTCGATGCAAAAAAAGAGTGAAATTAAGGTTATGCAAATTTAAAATAAATATTTAAAAAAATCTTGGAGTCATATTTGCGCACCAATAATTCTCAAACACTCGTTTTTACGTTTCATTAATGAATTTTTCTCTGTATTCCTAGTTGTGTTTTCCGATGATGCGTATATAAAATCACTATCTAGTATATATATTTTTTTTCAGACATATTGATACAATGATCAAACCCATTCTAAGGGTTTATTGTTTTAGTGACCTGACCGACCAAAGATTAATCACACACATTTCAACACTTTTCTTATTTTATTTTCATGCTCATTCTGTAATGTTGTTGTCGCGTCCAATGAAGAGCCTCAGATGTCTCTATGCATCTCTATCACAGCTGTCACAATGTCCTCTATCAATTAACGTCAAATGTTGTTGTTGTCTTGTCCAATGAAGAGCCTCAGATGTCTCCATGCATCTCTATCACAGCAGTCACAATGTCCTCTATCAATTAACGTCAAATGTTATTGTTGTCGTGTCCAATGAAGAGCCTCAGATGTCTCCATGCATCTCTATCACAGCAGTCACAATGTCCTCTATCAATTAACGTCAAATGTTGTTGTTGTCGTGTCCAATGAAGAGCCTCAGATGTCTCCATGCATCTCTATCACAGCAGTCACAATGTCCTCTATCAATTAATGTCAAATGTTGTTGTTGTCGTGTCCAATGAAGAGCCTCAGATGTCTCCATGCATCTCTATCACAGCAGTTGCAATGTCCTCTAACTTGGGTGTGTAAAGTTGATGTTCTGGGTCTATGTCAATTTTCTGAAAGGCTGCGGCCATTGCTGGGCATGAGAATATTGGGTAGATGTTCTCGTTTTGTAATAATTTTATTAAATAAAATTGCACATATTTTTCTAAAAGTAATTAATTTATCTCAATGTTTTGTTTATATTTCTAAACTTTGGTTCAATATCAAATAATATGAGACATAGATCAGAATCATATTTAATATCTGTATAAATGATATTAATAGTTTCGTACATAATCCAAACAGACGACATCCCGACATGGTTGGAATTTCGATATGGCAAAAAAATCCAGCAAATAAAAAAAACCTAAACAAGTTTCAGCATTTGAGTAAATCAGTTTACTGTGTTTGGGGGAGAATTCTTTTATTAAATATTTTATTTTTCTTCAACGAAATAAAATTCTTTATTTTCTTTTTAATTTAATTTATCAGGATTTTTTGGACTGTCGGGATTTGATCTGTAGATATTGGGAAGTCGGAATTCTGGTCTGTCGAGATTTTACTCGGACCCGATATTGATGATAGATTGTTTTAAAGACTTTTGAATTGTTGCTTAGTGGAGATTGTACAAATCGTTATAGATGTCTGCTCTATTTATTTAAAGAAATCTTCTCAACTCAGTAGATAAAAATAACTCTTATTATAGACTCGGATGATTGTTTTAAAAATTAAATAATTTTCTACTGCCCTTACTGCAATGAAAAATTAATGAAAGGGCCTGGCTCATTAGTGGGAGAGTTCACCACTGATGAGCCAGGCCCTCCCATTAATTTTTCATTGCAGTCAAGGCAGTAGAAAATTGTTTAATTTTTAAAAGAATCATACACGACTATAATAGTTTCGAATTCTCATAACAGATGGCGTACTAATGTATTGTTACGACGCTTCTCAGCCGTCGATGTTTGTGTGCAAGGTTTCTGAGAAAACAATGTGGGTTCGTTTTGGATACAGCTTAGTACTATAAATTTATTACCAGAGCTTTAAAAGAGATATTAATAACTATACATAGGAGATTGACTTATACCTTCAATGCCGCCCCAGGTAGGTTCCTCCTCGTCCTTCTTTGCACCGTCCTCCTCTTGTTAATCCACACAGTCCCGGAGCCCACTTCCCCGTAGCCAACTTGCCGCGTCTGTCGTCACAGCCGTTCTCCTTGCTGCAGGTCCCGTTGTCACCAGACAGACTTCTCTCCCCAAACTGCCATGTCTTCTCGACGCACAAACCCCCCTTCAGGCCGGCCGCTCTCTCCGCTCCTTCCTTGACTACGGCACCAGCTGGACTCCCCGTCTGCCGCCCCCTCCTCTGGAATTTGTCAATCAACACTTCCTTGGAGGGGCCCCTGCATACCTTCTCTTGGCTTGCCCACTTCTTCTTTTCTACTTCTTTGCTGCACCGCTTCAGTATTATATTGCTACGTCGTACCCAGACGCTGTTCTTGTACTTTGTCTACTCAGGATGCCACAAATATACACATGTGAGTTCGAAGGGATTGCAGCTAAAGTTATCGCTTTATTGGCACTAAACAGAAGGAATACAACAGTCGAACTTGCCTTCGACCTCCCCGTCAGAAGAATCCTTGGCGCCGTGGATGTCCTCTTGTGAAGCGTTCCGCTCCACACTATACACATGCAGCTTTGACTACACCGCCTTGTAGATCGCTCCGATGTCAGTCTCTCCTGGCACCGCCTTGCAGGATCATCCACACGCCCTGTAGGTAACACTCCGCCGTCTTCTTCTTGCTGCAGATCTCGATGTCACCAGACTGACTTCTCCCCCCCCCCCCCCCAGACTGCGACGTCCTTCAGGCAGACCGCTATCTCGGCTCTTTCCTTCACTACGGCACCAGCTGGACTGTCTGTCTGCCGCCCCCTCCTCTGGAATCTGTCAATCAACACTTCCTTGTGGAAGGGCCCCTGCATATCTTCTTTTCTTGGCTTGGCCACTTATTCTCTTCATCTTCTTTGCTGCTCCGCGTCAATATCATTAAAAATAACTCTATTTATCTGTCTAAATGTGCGTAATTCAGTCTGTTAAAATATAATATTTTAGTAATAGATCTCAAATTTCCGCGACAACTTCCCTAATTTATGTAATTTTGACCATATTCTCTAATATTATTTTCAATTAAATTCCATCTTCTTAATTCTTTATAATATGTGTAAAATATATTTTTCTTTTATTTCATTTTTTTTAATTCTCTCTCTTGAAGCCTTTAAAAGAGAGAGAGTGAAGTTAAACTATTTAAAATTAATATCTCCCTCTGTAAATTCACTAGACCTTCTATATTTGTAAGATAAATAAAGATATTACCAAAACAATATGAAGTTTTTACCACTCTTTCCTTTTAATGTCTATATGAAATTATCGAAATGCTTTATTCTATGAAATAAATTATCTGCATTTATTTACAAAAAAATAATTTTATCAGTTTCTTCATTAAACCCTTAATATATTTATCGCCACCATTATGTATATAAACCAACATATATTCGTCTCCATTAATTTCCTTTATATCTTTATTAGATAAGTTTTAAAATATATTGTAGGTAAATAAAGAAATCATTTATCTTTTCGTCATTCATTTCCAATGCGGAAATTGATGTCTCCCCAAATTTAATAGTGATTTTATCAATGAAATTAACTTTTAAATCAATTTAGAATTGACTTATATTTCTCTGGATTCTTCTACTAAACCTATGGGTGTCAGAGTGTTGATGCAGTGAAGATCTCCAATTATGAATAATCATTTTAAAAAAATACTTTTTATAGTTTCATCTTCAACATATTTTCATAGATTCACCTTAATATTTAAAATATATGACCAATAAGTGCTGTAACTGGAGACAAAATGAAAAAAAAAAGGATTTTTTACTCATTCATTATATAGAATACTAGGCGAATGACCCGGCTTCGCCCGAGAATTCCCCCGAGCGCAATTTCCTTCATAATGAAAGTACATCAATAATAAATAGTAGAAGCGCCATAGAATATAGAAATAACACAATAGAGAAATAACACATAAGCAACAGGCAAAATGTGTGTGATGGCAAAAAAAACTGTATTATATCAGTGTTTAGGTATTTGAGTTAATTGTTTTTTGCAATCCATTTAGTTGTTTCAAAATCAATATAGTTTAAATAGATGGGAGCTTTTCCACCCAACCCCCGAGGTACCCGCCCCCAGAGCATTAACCCTTGAAATTGCCTGAATTGAATGAGTGACTGCGATAGATCTTGACATGCAATGCCCATCTTCTCAGTAAGAATAAGAAAAAATAGGTTTATAAGATAAATTAATCCAAAATACTAGCATGTAAATATTTTTCAGTAAAAAATAAAAGAGCACATGGAAATTAGAAAAAAACATGTGTTTGCTAATGACTGCGACTACATTTTAAACAATTATTTTGAGAGATAAAAAAACAAAGGCCAGAACAAAAATGAATGAGAAATACGAAAGCCATTATTTACATACAGCAACGCTAATTGTGTAAAGTGTTTTTAAAATTTCATTTTGTGCACTTACCGTAACTTAGTAATATAAATTTCTCTTTCAGTACTCAATACTTTTATTTAAAAAAAAGTAACACTCGTATGAAAAGATATTTCAAAAAAAGATACGCAAGCAACTTGAAAAAGAAATGCAGAACGCTCATTGATCGCTTAATTGGCCTGGTGTTATTACTTCGCCTCGTATTTACTCCGCGTAAAAAAAGTTCTTCAAATGGAAAAAATAAATAACCATAATTAATAGGTAATCCCATAATATTATGTTCAAATCAATAGGCTTGAGGGATAAGTCTCTTTTGAATACATTTATTTCAAGCCTTCGGGCTCAACCGCCCTTCGACAGGAAAAATTATTTTAGCTACTAAAGTTTTCAGATCCAATCTAAATATAAATTTAAATTTGTGATAAATACTGGTGACACAGGCGTCTCACAAATTTAAATTTATATTTAGATTGGATCTGAAAACTTTAGTAGCTAAAATAATTTTTCCTGTCGAAGGGCGGTTGAGCCCGAAAGCTTGAAATAAATGTATTCAAAAGAGACTTATCCCTCAAGCCTATTGATTTGAACAAATAACCATAATGTAGCCGAAAATTTTCCTCAGGTTTATAAAAAGCGACCTGCAAAATTTAGTACCAATTGGTTCGGTAGTTTTCGAGTTTATCGCT
>CP092886.1:66714808-66761989 GCA_030710605.1 Cordylochernes scorpioides
GGCGAGTGGTGGAGGTCCATCGGGGCAAAGATGGATTGGTATTAGTGGTATCAATCCGCACGAGGACCGGCATACTCAAAAGACCCTGCTTAAGCTGGCGTTGATACCTGTTCCCCACAGTTTGCCTTGAGGGTTCCCATCAACTTGGGGAGAATGTTGAGTTTAATAAGGTGTATTCTTTTTATTTAATATTAAATAGTATTATTCTGTGATTGTATATATTGACTAATGACCAAATTTGTATATAAGTGTTTTAAAATAAAAGAGTGTGTGAGTAGTAATTAGTTATTTTATTTTCTTTGGTTGAGTCATTATCGGCACCATTTGGGTGTCGCCTGGGTAGTTGAATAGAGGTGGTGATTGAAGAAGGCTTTGGTGGCAAGAAAACCGATACAGTCCTCTAAAATTAAACGGCATACGGCTTCCAATTCGTTAAGGACTAGGGAACCTTAACAGAATTCTTTATTTATTAATTATTATAATTCAAATTTGATAAAAGCAAAATTCTATTTAAAAAAATAATAGTTTATTGTGTTCAATTTTATATAACATGCAGCAAAAATACAGCGTAAATGTAAACAATGACACTAAATTTATTGTTTTGAAATCATGCTCTGTGACTTGAAATATGCTCAAAATTTAGTTGTTTCAAAAAATCTATTTTTAATTTTAAAGCCATCTTACAATTTAAGTTTGTTTTAAGCCTAATATTTCAAATAAAATTAATTATTTTGGGACTTAAAGTTAGTTCTCGTTATAGGAGTAGTTTGTTATTTTAAAATTGAAAAGTTTGTTATAACAATAGGTATTTTCAACTGATAGGAAATGGGGTTTACTTTAGGTTTGCTATATCCCGAGTTCATAATTAACTGGGTTTTACTGTATATCCTAATTGCATGCATACAAAATCATAATTATAAAATAAAACTCAGTTATAATAAAATGATATAAACATATTTATAATTTCAACAAACTTACATGAATTTTATAATCAAAAAAGAGCAATAGAGATGAACAAGCAACTTCCAGAGATGAATTAAAAGGCACTTCAAGCTTAAAATACAGCTTGTCTTTTATACCATCTCCATCTTCATCATATTCAGAACACTGAAACAAACATGCTTAATTAAATCCAAATGCCTGTTCAACAATTTTATATATAACTTTTGATAATGTATTTGAATTATTCTATATTGAATTAATTTCATTCATTTTAAGGAGAAATTTGAAAATTACTATACACTAGCCATATACACTAGTCACTAGATATATCACATTATCAATAGATAATGAAATTCAGGAGGTTAAAAAAATTGAAGTGACTAAAAATAGGGCAAGCAAATTTCTGAAACTAAACTGAATTTTTTGATAAGATACAATTTGGATTATAGATTAGAAAGGAAAAGTAATAAGACCAAATTCAAATAAATAGTGTGCGACATTTCAATAACAGCATTTTTACCATAATCAGAATTATATATCTTTTCTCATCTCATCATCATTCCGTACTTTTTTCTGATAATGGTAACAACATTGTTACCAAAACATCACACACTATTTATTTTATTTGGATATGGGCTTATTATTTTGTATTTCTAAACACATTTCTCATCATTGCATACTATATTTTTCATTCTCATTAAGGCTTAAGTATTTTTGAATAAATATAGTTCTAAAGTAGCTCTTTTTAAGTATTTCTCAGAAGAGTATAACTCCCCTAAAATAATATTTAGAGTTTGTTCACAAGGTGAAAAGACCAAATCCAAATAACTAGACTATATTTAGGTAAAAGCATTGCCATTATCTTCAGACAAAGGTACAAAATGATATCAAATTAGATTGTTAGTACAGTAGAACCTCCCTTTAAAGGACACCTAATTGCAGAGCCAAAGTGTCCTTTAGGGAGAGGTCTCCTCTTACCGGAGAGTCGCTAAATTGTAAAAATGGTAATTTTGCAAATGAAAACTGTCCTTTGTGGAGAGGTGTCCGCTAGTGGGGTGTACGCTAAAGGGAGATTCTACTGTATTATTGTCTGAAGACATAACTATGCAGTTATTTTGATTTAGCCTTTTCACTTTATGGTTCTTATCTATAAAATCAGGTAGTTGAGAATTAAAGGAATGTGATTTTCCTCATTAATGGCACTGATATACAAATAAGAGGAAGAAACTGGTCACATTTTCAACCCAATTGTGTTTGTGTGTGAAGCAAAATACACTATGACAAAGTTTCCAACAGAAAAATACCAGACTTATCGAAAGAAAAAATTGTCTAAAAAATAATAATAATTTGAACAGACATCGATTTGATGATTCAACATGAAACCAGTTTGAATTTGAACTGGTTTGTAATTGATATAGTTCTAGACTTGCCTCTGAGCGATTCCAAGCAGACAATCAGAAAGTTTTTATGATTAACTTTTTCTTCCAAGATTTTGTTTGTTGTATTGTTGTGTGGAAAAATATGATAAAAATATTTTCCACAATTTTGATTTTCCCATGTAAATGAATGATAGTATCATCTGATAGCTCCAGTCCATTCCATCCTTCCCTTGTTGTTATTGATGACAGTATCAGATTTGATCAGCTCTTCTCTGGTGTAGATCTTTGGTTTCTCTAACATTTTCTCTTCATGAACAGTTGTAAGAAAAAAAAAAACATCTCTAACATCTTTTCACTTTTTTGCTAAAATATGTTCTTTCATCATTATTTATCCTCTCTGTTTTGGGAAAATTTATTTTTAGGTATTGAGTTTCTTGAAGTCATATCTGTACGAACAGTTATATATATGGCCTTATTTTTATTTTTATCAAATAGCTCGGGAGAGGAAAATAACCTATAAAAATAGAAAAACTATAATAATGCCTTAAAATGTCCATAAAGCCTGTTTCCAGCCTGTCTACAAGATTAGAGTTGTACTCTGCTCAGAACATTACCAATATATATTTTCAGATTATAATAATACCCAGATCAAGCTTCACAAATTTGAAATATCTTGACACCATATTTATGAGGTTTCCCTTTTATATACACTTGTGAAAGGCACACTTCCTCTGAATACACATATAGCCTCTTCCATAGCTTGATTTTATTTAGGAGTCTGAGTATTCACAAAAAAAAAAGTTAGGATAACAAAGATTTATTCGAGTTGTCTGTATTTCTTTCCTCTCTTCATTTTTAGTGTCAATAAAGTTAATTTACCTTATAAAAATAATATATATTTTTATCAGGGCCTATCCACAAGCCACACCAACA
The DNA here is from genome assembly GCA_030710605.1 of Cordylochernes scorpioides. Lineage (NCBI taxonomy): Eukaryota > Metazoa > Arthropoda > Arachnida > Pseudoscorpiones > Chernetidae > Cordylochernes > Cordylochernes scorpioides. The sequence continues at coordinate 66,718,063 of CP092886.1, forward strand.
CCACACCCCACATATTCATAGCCATTTTCATTTTAAGTATGATAATAGTTTGTATGTTGTGTATTGATGAACAAGAATCAGGAAAAAATGATCAAGAAGTCATTTTCATTGTTCTGTCTGTTCATAGGAGCCATTAAAATACGCCAAAAATACACTGTTTATATCATGAGGTTCAGAGAGACAAAGTGGGAATAATTGCAAATAAAAAAAAACGCCGTAGCGACTCTCCATTGGGAATTTCCTGGAGCACAGAAAAAAAAAACACCATTCTGGGCACCATCGTCACCCTGGGACATGGAACATCGGCTCAAGATCAGCACATTAGTAAACTACTTTGTCAGCAGTCTCTCTCTTGTTGGGCAGACGAGAGCAGCCAATAGTCTGGTGCTCTCATCAATCTTCTACCATCTTCAGGCCTACTTGCCCAGTGAGACTTTCATCTCAAGACTGCAGGCAAGACTGGAGCGGTTTGTTTGGGGTCTTGACCGCACTGCGTAGCTTCCCCGGGAGCATTCTGGCATATCCTGTGTCCGTCAGTGACGCGGGGTTATTGGACATCAGCACCCAACTCCAACTTGCCTGCTTCAAGGGGATTTAGGTTGCATGAAGAGCTGGAGGTAAGAACTTCTACTCATGGCTGGCGGACTCAGGAACCTGGATGCCCCCTTTTCTTCGAGTATCTGTGTGCTGCCGTGTCGTCGTCGGCTACTGGAACTCTGGGAACAAGCCTCTTCCATCCTGGGCCTGAACCACCGGGTGGTGCTCACTCCCACCTTACTGAACCTGCCCCTCGTTGGCGCCTGCAGGTTCCTGGTGACTCCATCGCTTCGAGCTCCCTCAAGGTGGGAGTCAGAGAATGAGTGTGAGGCATGGCCATCCTTGATCCGCCACTCAGCACCAGGACAAGGAGTGCCCACGAGGACGCAGCTGCCCTTGGATCATTCTGCCAGCGGCTGCTGACCGAGAATGCTAGGAGCGATTACCAGGAGAGGTCCTTGGAAGAAGCTGTGGTGCTGCGCGGGACGGCTACTCCTTTTCTGCACATATGCACACGCATGGCGCGACGCATGCTGGAACATCCCTGCCTGGCCACAGTTCCCACCTGCATCGCCTGCGGCTCCAGCAACCTGTTGCTGGCCCACCGCTACTAGTCCTGCAGTGCCGTTCGCCCTGTCATTCAAGAGGTGTTCTCCATCATCGGCCGGCCGTCGGACCTGCAGTCCTAGATTTTTCTAGTTGGTCTCGAGGATTACACCATCACCATCATCTCAGCCCAGAAGCACGCGATCTTCGTACGTATTCTTCATAGATTGCAGAATGTGTGGTGTCACTAGAGACCCGCTGGCAATTCACCACCAAACTCTGCAGTGGTGGCAGAGGCAACATATTCATTGTACATAGTAATTAACTTTTTTAAATAGTGCAGACTGTGCACTTTTGCATGTATTGACAAGATGTCAATAAAATTATTTTAATTGTCAATTGTCAAAAGAACTTGCATCAATTGGATGAAGATACCATTTTTCAAAATTGCTAAGAAGATTGATAAATAATTTTGTAAGAGCATGAGGAGTATTCCTAAGAAGATAGATATTGAACATAAAGGAATGCTCAAAACTGTTCATGAGGACCTTGGTCTCAAATTTTATGCTCTTGAATGGTCAGTTACTGAATGAGGATATGAAGGATATCAAAAGGGATAAAATGTTTCTTTCATCATTAACTGAAACATAACAATTGTATACTGAGGTTCTTAAGAAAATAACTATGACCAGGACAAGAATGTTTTTTTTTTTTTTGCTTATCCCTAGTACACATGGTGGTACAGGCCATGATAATCATGGTGGGTAGTTAGCGACTGCTTTTTCTTTAAGCGCACCACATGTCTACACATGTGAAAACCAGTTCGACTTTGCACTTACAAATGTGCCAGAGCCCCGTTTGGTTACTTGCACTCGCTGGTGGGGTTGGACTTTTGCAAGAATCGGGGGCCATTGGAGCATTTTTTTTTAAACAGAAAAAAGTGTCCAATGCGGGAATCGAACCCGGGTCGTAGTGGTCGAAAACCAAACGGTTTAACCAGCCTTCCACCGACCCCCGGACAAGAATGTGAATCCCAAGAATGATCGTGGATATTAATAAACCCCCAGACATACCTGTTGAGACGCCCAAAGATTCTTTGTCTGTTATGGTCTTTGGCATAAACATCTGTGAAATCAACAAATCTTTAAGTGGTGCTGCAATATTAATACTAACACCTGCATCCTGAAATTCCAAAGTGAAGGTTGAAAAGATCATCACTCCAACCTCAAAATTGATTAGCCTACTGAATCCTATTTTTTATTATTATGGCCTTTACCAGGTGAACTAAGTATATATTTTTAAAAGGTAAGAATGCTAGTATTTTCTAGTGCTAAAATTGCATATTGAAGCACTTCAATTTACTTTAAACATCTAAAAATGTTAGAAATTCCTACCTATGTGGTAAGAGAGAATGCCCAAGATTCTTAACTAAGAAGGCTTTAGATTGATTTATTATTATCACTCACTCTACAAAAAAATAAGACCTAATCCAAATAATTTAAGAGTATTTTTTAATAATTTTAATTATAATTAATTAATTAATATTTTTAAAAATAATATTTGGATATATATAAGGTATTATTTTCTTGTATCTATAATCTATACTCCAAATTGTGCTTTATCACTCACTCTCTATCTTTTGAAAATCACACACACACACATAATATAGATCACATAAAATTGTATATATACTACTCTGATCAAAAAGTTTCGACACTTTGCTCATAAGTTATAAAAACTTTATTATTCTACCGAATTCAAATTGTCCCCTTCAAAGTAGTCCCTGTTGGCCGTGATGCACTTCAGCCACCTTTTTTTTCCAGTCGGCAAAACACCTCTGGTAGTCTGTTTTCAGGATCGCCTTCATGGCCTTCTTCGATTCCACTTTGATATCTTCTATGCTCTGAAATTTCCGACCCTTTAACTTTTTTTTGAGCTTTCCAAAGAGGAAGAAGTCGCAGGGGATCAAATCGGGACTGTAGGGGGGTTGGGGGAACACAGAGGTTGAGTGGTCCTGCAGGAACTTCGAGATTTTTATGGCTGTGTGTGCCAGTGTGTTATTGTTGTGGAGGATCCACGACTTGCTCCTCCACAGCTCCGGCCGTTTCTGCCTGATCGCTTCCCTCAATCGCTCAAAACTCCCAGGTAGGAGTCAGCAGTTATTGTAGAGCCTTGTTGTTGACATTCATGATGAACGATGCCTTGGTAGTCGAAGAACACCATCAACATGACCTTGACTTTGCTGGGAGCCTTCCTCGCTTTCTTTGGTCTCGCCTCATTTTTGAAGCGCCACTCTGATGATAATTGGGTAGTTTCTGAATCAAAGCCGTAAATCCATGTTTTTTCTCCAGTAATGACCCTCTTCAGCAATTCGGGGTTGTCGGTTGTCACTTCGAGATTGAGACTGGTTGTTTCTTTCCGGGCGTTCTTTTGATCAAAAGTCAAATCTTTGGGAACGAGAACGGCGTTGAGTCTTCTCACTCCCAAAATGTCCTTCATTATCGATTGAGTCGACCCGATTGATATTCCTGCTTCTTCGGCGACCTCCCTGACAGTTATTCGTTGGTCTTCATGCATTAGTTCCAACACCTTGTCCACTTTTTCAGGCGTGGGTGATGTGGACGGTCTCCCGGAACGCTCGTTGTCGGCGGTCTCTTCCCGACTCTCCTTGAAGCGCTTGTACCACTCGAAAACTCGTCTTCGGCTCATGACGGCATCCCTGTAGGCTGTTTGCAACATCCAAAAAATTTCGGCACCCTTGAATCCGTTTTTCAGACAGAACTTGATGCAAATTCGTTGATCCTCAATTTCGGTGACTAACGAAATCGAAGCACGGGAAAAATGGCTTCACTTCGAACAGCCACTGCTCGCGCTGTTGTGGCGCATGATTTTTGAAAATTGGTGGTCTCCAAGCCAAGGGCGACACTTGCATTTGCCACAAACCGGGAGAAAATACTGATTCAGGATTTTATGAGAAAGTGTTGAAACTTTTTGATCAGAGTATTAAATTGCTATATAATTCAATTGGCTTATAGTGAACTTTTATAAGTTTATAAATGTGAAATAAAAAAAAGGATTTAGTGTAATTAAAGATGTGCATTGATTTTTATTTGGTTTCAAAAAAGATTTGATGAAAGTTTAATAATTTCAGAAATGTTTAAATAAATCGTATTTTTATATAAATAAATAGGTATATAAAATTTGTAAGAGGTAAAAAATTCAAAATATTTACCACAATCGAAGGGATGCATCGACTCTTTTTTATTATTCTTGAAGGACTTAAATCAAATGTAGAAAAGATGCAATTTTCATATTTATTTTCTAATATCAGAAGTACTTGGTGTTTAAAGTTGATGTCAGGTTTTTGTATATGGTTTTCCAATGGAAACCAAAATCCTAAAACAAAAATACATATATATTTATTTCTCATATCATTGAAATGCCTTCAAAATACAGGATTACAGTATTAGGCCATCTCCACACATTAGCCCAAGATAGGAAGGAAACATGGTAATAATACATATACATATAATAATGTATATTGCTACAAATAATAGCATAAAGTGATATGGCATCTTATTACTTTGTTCCTAATAGGATTAAGAAAAATAGTTACAACCTCCATTAACAGATGGCGCCCTACGAGACTTTAGCCTTTTTCCTGTCTAGGGCTAATGTCTGGAGATGACCTAATACTGTAATCCTGTACTTTGAAGGTTTCTGATTAAATACATCCATATATTGGTTGTAAGATTTAGGTTTATTTAAATTTATGTTGACTGATATTTTTGTACCAGTGTAATATATATATGAATGAATGATTACAATTAAGTGAAAATAGTTCTAATAAACAAGAAAAGTTTGTCTTCCAAATAAAATACTCCACACTCCTCCAATTAGGCTTCATCAAAGAAAAGCAATGGCCAACGATCAAATTACTGGAGGCATCTTTGATATTTCCAAGGCATTTGACAGTGTGGCATGAAGCCCTCCTTTACAAGATGACCCCAAAAAATCTACTTGGAGACATAATAAGGAGAGAAAACAATGAACTTCTTAAAAATAGAAAATTCAGAGTCAAAGTCTCAAAGACTCTCTCTCTCTCTCTCTACAACATGAGAAATTCTAGCAGGGGTCCCCCAAGGCTCTGTCACCGGTCCTACCCTTCTTTGACATATTTATAGATTATTTATTTATGCTGAAGAGAGAGAGAGGAACCAATCCACACCTCTTTGCTGATGGCACAGCCATTATAGCCTGTGCATATAACACAGAAACTTTATTTAAAGGAGATTATGTGTTATGTGCAGGCTGGAGACCTTCCAATTTCCTGGCGTGTTACAGGGAGACTTAATGAGCAGGCAGTCCTGCATTCTGATCTCCTACAATCCTGGAGCCATTATAGCTGCCTTGTTTCTAACAACTCCAAACTTAGGGGATTCATATTCTATTTATAATCTCCTACCATAAAACATTATTCTTTTCTTTATAACACAGAAACAATTTACAAAAACTGCTTGAAACCTGTCCATCTGCAGAGATACGGCGCAAAACTTGGCTAATGAAATGAGCTCTCAAAATACAGAAGGTATACTCTTCTTGCATCCAAGAAACAAATATATTAAGCCAATCAAAAATAAATTTCATTAATGACACCATAGGGTGGAAGGACTGTGTTCGATATTTAGGAGTAATTTTGGATTATCACCTGTTCTTACAAAAACACCTTTATAATAAAACATTATTAACCTCATGATAAAACACAAATTGGATTATAGATCATAATAAAAGAAAATAAGACCTAATAAATTTTTTGGATTAGGTCTTATTTTCTTTTATTATTAACCTCACAAATACAGCAAAATAGGATTATCACTGTTGTTAAACAATAAAAGTAAACTCTCACTAACCTGCCGAAGAGCACTCTATACTTCAATAATTAGGCCTATTCTTTTTTTTTTTTTTGCTTATCCCTAGTACACGTGGTACAGGCCATGATAATCATGGTGGGTAGTTAGCGACTGCTTTTTACTGTAAGCGCACCACATGTCTACACATGTGAAAGCAGTTCGACTTTGCACTTACAAATGTGCCAGAGCCCCGTTTGGTTACTTGCACTCGCTGGTGGGGTTGGACTTTTGCAAGAATCGGGGGGCCATTGGAGCATTTTTTTTTTTTTTTTTTTAAACAGAAAAAAGTGTCCAATGCGGGGATTGAACCCGGGTCGTAGTGGTCGTAAACCAAACGGTTTAACCAGCCTTCCACCGACCCCCCAGGCCTATTCTACATATGGATACCCAATTTTTATTTTATAAATTGAGTATGCAAATTTTTACCCTTCGGGTTTGATGTCCGGTAGGAAAGGACACACGAATTCATGTCCATCGGGTCATAAGTGTTAAGGAATACTCAAAGTTTTTGTAGACCTCGTTATGGAGGTCAAGTTGTACATGTCTTCTGTAGCTAGAGGTAGTGAGATATCTTCTTTATTTTTCGACATTTCAAAATATCACTTATTGGGAACTAAGGTATTGCTTCTAAATCATTTATCATAACATAAAAAAAATGAAATGATCTTTTGAAGTGGTCTAACCTACATGAAAAAGAGTTTTCCAAATCTCAATTCCCATTTCTAATGAAATTAATGTGATAATTTTTTAATATGGGCCACTTATGTGAAATTTTGTGGAGTTTTATTGTGAATCAAAATATATTTATCTTCGAATGTAACAAATTACAGATACTTATGATGCAGAATATCTGACAGAGCCAACCCCCACCTGCTTGATGTCTGGAGCAAGCATGAAGGCAAACACCAGAACATATTGCTGCTACGGGCCTTTGCTTCCTTGTCCATCTCTGAATCAAAGTACCATTGAGCCATCTCACAGAAAGCTCCTTTTCTCATTAACCTGTTTCAAAACATCATTCCCCCAACAAAAAATGGCCAGGTGTGTTGATTTTAAAAATAAAATATTTCCATTTTTACTACTTTTTTCACATGTTCAGTATGATTATGAAATTTTTGCCTTAAATACACATTTCTTGATTTCTCAGGAAGCCTCTTGGACCAAATTTTTGTCCGTTGAGGTATAGTCTGCACAAAACTGACAAGAGCCAATAACCCAAAATTCGTATATGGTAGGCTTTTCTTGATTTAACAAGAAAATGGGTTGGCCAAATATTATGGAACAAGCAAAATCCAAGTTTAGTTTATTTTTGTTGCACTAATGGTGCTTGGCCATCCAAAAAGCTCATGTAAGCAGTCAGGGGATATGCCTCAATTAGTTTAAATATCAAAACCTTAACTTTTTTCTATTTTTTCTTATTTTTTCACATGTTCTACGTATTCACACAAATTTGGCCTCAATCATTTCTTGATTTCTATAATTCCTTTAGGACAAATTTTTGGTCTTTGAGGTACAACCTTCATCATGCTAAAGAGGGCCAAATGCCTGAAATGCGTTCGTGGTTGGCTCTTCTTGATTTATCAAGAAATAGGTTAGCCAAATATTATGGAACAAACCTATATCCACATTTAGTTGCAATTTGTTCCATTAGATTGCGCTCTGCCATCTAAAATGCTCATGTAAGCGATCAGGATATGCTTTTTTATTTTAATATCATCACCAATGATGTAGCGCCAAAACACCTGCCAAAGCACAACTCCGCCTTTGCTGGTCCTAAGCCTGGATGGAGAAGGAGGAGGGGGAGCAGTAACAAGCTCACTAAAAAACCTGGGCTCAGCTGGCCCGGCTGATAGTACCCTGTAAGGGCTCCTAATCCAGGGATACAGGATGAGCAACGTTTGTACTCCATGTTAGGAGCGGCTGCACATGGTGTCTGTTCCTCATGTCAGAGGTGGGCATTTCTTTTGGAGCTAAGTCGGCCTACCACTGAGTAGTGCTCCCAGTCTTAATGACAAAGGGAGACACATGCTACTTCACCCAGTCATGATGGTTGTCAAACCTCAAGCTTTACAAGCTTGATACCCTAATATGATTGAGTAGAGATAAGAAAGAAGAAGAAGAAGACCTGCCAAAGCAAAAATTTTCCAAGAAGAAGCTTATGGTGACTGGTGGTCTCAGGCTGGTTTAATTGATCAAAGCTCCCTGAATCCAGGTGAAACTATCACAGGAGAGAGAAATTGTCAGTAAATTGAAAATTTTCACCAAAACTTCAATGAATTTACCCTATATCAAGCAAAAGAAAAAGGCAAATCTTTCTCCACAAGATAACACAACACATCTTAATGATGAGATGACAAAAGCTGCAAAAATAAAACTATGAAACTCCTGATCACCCACCATATTCACCTGATCTCTCTCCTACCAACCATTTCTTCAAAAATCAAGATGACACTAAAATGAACATCAATGGTTTCTTCGCTTTCAGAACTCCAGAATTTCATGTGACCAGAAAAAAAAACAAATTTGTTTTTTGTTGGAAAAAATGTATAGAAACTAAAACCCTTATTTCAATTAATAAAGTTTTGTTTGAAGTGAAATATTTCGTTTGAAAGTGTTCACTAAAAGTCAGCCATTATTTTTTGTACCAACTTGATGAATATGCATTTATTTGTGTGTGCTTTGTAGGAGAGCATAAAAAAATCATAATCTGTGCTTATTATTAGATCTTCATTATGATTAATTTAATAGCCACACATACAACACACATCTCTATGTTAATTTTCTTTGAAAAATATTTTCCAATAATAGTTATAAATAAAAAGCCACACTCTCTTTTGATATTTAAAAATATAAAATTATTTACATTTTTTTTTAAATATTAAATTTTAATATCAGAAAACACTCTTTATCTTTTTTAAAACTAACTATTGACCAAGGTTTTGAAAATTAAATTAATTGTACAAATTAGCTTCATTTTTTATTGGATTCTAAAGGTTTCAGATAAATCATTTATATTTATAGATATATGTGTGTAGATGCAAAAAAGACATTCTCCACCCTTTAAATAAATGCATCAAAATAATGCATCTATTGTATATTGAAAGTAATATTTATTTGATTTTATCTGCACAAAAAGCTTAAATCCAGAAAATGAAGAGGCTAAAACTAATATTGTGCAGAGAAGCTCAAAGAAATGCATTTTTTCTTCTCTTCTTCTTTCTTATCTCCACTCAATAATATTAGGGTATCAAGTTGTGACCCTTGATGTTGTCTGTTTGACAACCATCATGACTGGGTGAAGTAGAATACGTCTGCCATGCAATGCATTTAAAAAAAAACATTTAATAGATGCATTGATCTAATTCATTTATTAAAAGGAATATGAATATTTTTAGCACATAAATACTATCCTTTCACACACCAACTTTAATAAGAATATATTTTTATCATAGAGTGTTGTTCTACAAATGCTCCAATGAAAAAAAATTACCCTAGATTAAAATAAATTGTAAAATATATTTTAAATAGTCCCTATTTGAGACATTTTATTAAATATCGTGAAAGTGCAAAAAAAAACAACAACAGTTAATTATATATATATATTTCATATAATTTATAATTTATTATTTAATGACTAAATTATCTTTTTTTATTTATTGTGTTAGTTATTTACATTCATAAAATCTGTGTGAAGGCGTGAAGAATTTATTTTGCACAGGAAAGTGCTAAGCAGAAATTCACATACATTTTAAGTCAACAACTCACCAGATGTCTGCAGAGTGGCAATGAATGGTAACAAGGCGCTAAAAAGTGTAATTAAAAGGCTTAAAAAAGAAGCTTTGGAAAAAAACGGTGCTTTATAAAATATACTTAGGCCTTCCTGATAAACAGTTACCAAGGGCATTTTATTAGAGTACGGTTTTCTGTTTTACCTAGAGCGTTTCAAAAGAATGTCAATAATTGTCACCATGGTGATATAATATAAACAAAGCGACTTTCCGTTTCTCTAACATATTAAATAATAAAACTCATAGAATGCACGCAAAATATTTTGGCGTTGATAAATTATATTAATTATATTGAAATTTCCCTAGATTACAAAATATGTTCAAAATGAGAAATAAACTAGAAAAATATAGGTATATGGAGAGGGTAAAAGACGAAAGATAAACTGGTTTGCCATAAAGATTTTACCTATAAATAATATTAAAAACTATTTAGCGATTTTTTCCCCAACTAAATAGCTTCCTATTATCCTTACTGCAATAGAAAATATTGGGTGGGTCTAGCTATACAGTGTTGACCTTCCCAGAGTTTCTCCAGTTTTATCTACTGTATTTTAATATTGTTTTGAAATGGTTTGCTGAAAATAGTGGCACTGTGGTGAGAGCTCACCACTGTTTAGTCAAGTCTTTCGTAGGAAGTTGTTTATTTAAAAAATCAAGCTAAATATATATTTTATTTATTTATAGTTTTTTTACATTTTTAAGTTAACATCCAGGATAGTTGGCGTTCTGCGATTTCGATATTTAATTGTTTAATTAATGTTTAAAAAATTCTTATGTCACACACACAACATATTTCACTTCAATATATGACAACATTTTACACTTTAACAACAATATTTTACACCAAATTAAAATTTTTTATTTTACTAACAACTTTTTTACACTTTAAAAATAATATTTTCATTTTTAATTAATATTGAAGCAGATTATTTATTATTCTATGAAACGATTTTAAATTTTGATATTTGTATTTTGATACGCTGTAAGATTTTCTCATTGCTTCTCTACTATTTTATGATATTTAATTTGGTTTTACATTAAATACATTTCTGTGTCATTCTGAGGTTTGTCTTTTCTAATTTTCTAAGTTACAATATATTTCCATTTTATATTTAAATTTTAAGTCTGAGAGCAAAATAAAAAGTAGTTGATGCAAAATATGAATTTGGTTATTACAAAATGCGAAAAACTGCATAAAAAGTTCAAACATATATATTACAAATGTATTTCAAAATATGAATTTTTAAAAATTTATATAAGAACAGTATAAATGTTTACTTATATATATAATATATTTGAATTAAATAATACTAAATGAAGTTAATAGCTGGCTCCAATTTCCCAATTATTGTTTTATATTGGATTTATATAGGTTATACAAATGTCGCCAATCTCCATGTGATGGCATTTTTTCATCGACTTTCCCTTGCAAAAACATGGGCCAGAGCAGGACTTGGCTGCGCTTGAAAGAAGACAGCGTTACGGTTGTTAATTAATAACAAAAATAAATATAATTTACTAAAAGCCTTTATTTATTGCTTTTAATTTTAATTGAATATTTTAAACATATTAAAGATAATATTATTTATTTACACATATAACTATATGTAAACTAAAGAACAAAAGAAAATGAAACCAAAAACGTAAACATTGGCAACCGCCATTTTTCTTTGTCTGCCAGCAACTGTCCTATACTCGATCCCGCGCAGGCGCACACCACGCCCACCGCCATCACGTGTTGCTCGATGGGGTCGTGTTTTCGAGCCGCTCGCCCACTATAATGGATATTTAACATACTCCCACCTATGATTTGGGGAAAAAATCATACAATTAAGATAAGTGATATATATGTGGTACATAAAAGGAGTTAAGCATTATAAATTAAGTTTCTATGGTGGCTTGACCACGCGTCCACATCGACTTCGCTTAGCCTCACTATGCTCTTCTTCAATTGTAGTATCTCCTTTGGATCGAAGAATTGGATCCCCACTTGAAACTTCCAGGGGGTAGAGCTTCTGCACAGGGCGTATAAGGGTTCCCAGTTTTGTGCGAACTTTAGCAACCCGAGAATGTCCATCTCTTCCTGGAAACAGTTCCACTATTCTTGCCATAGGCCAGTGGAGTCTCCTCTTGTCTTCCACCTTGACTATAACCACATCACCCACACTCAGTTTCGGAGTCCTCTCATTGGCCTTCTGGGCAAGCTGGCCCAGATATTCACTCCGAAAGCGACTTCTGAGAGCTTCTCGCAGCCTTTGGCAATGCCGATATCTATCTTGAAATTTCTTTGAGGCCAACTTATCAAGATCTGGAACTCCCACATATTTTGAATCATGTAGAAACATGGAGGGTGATAAAGGAATCAAACTGTCAAAGTCCTCGTGTATGTATGTCAGCGGACGACTTTTGATTGTAGCTTCTGCATCACATAGGATAGTGGACATCTCTTCATAGTACACTGAAGAATGGCCCAAAATTCGAACAAGGAGATCCTTGATGGAACGAATAAGACGCTCCCACCAACCTCCCCACCATGCAGCAGTAGGAGGTATGAACTTCCAACTTATCCTGTGAAGATTTTGGTCTAACACTATCTTCTTCCAGTTTAAAGCCTTGAGAGCATTGTTAGCGCCCACAAAATTAGTACCATTATCAGAATAAATGACTGTTGGTCGCCCTCTCCGGGCTATAAATCTTCTCAGAGCTTGTATGAAAGCTTCAGTACTTAATGAGGTTACAAGTTCCAGGTGTATAGCTCTGAAGACGGCACAGGTAAATAGAACAATCCATGCTTTGGTCTTGTTCTTGAGGTAAAGTGGACCAGTAAGGTCTACTCCCAGAATTTCAAAGGCTGTGGCATCTCACTCTATCAAGGGGTAAGTGAATCGGAGTAGTTTTCACAGGTTTTGATGAAAATCTTCTACACTTGGCACACTGAGAGACGACACTTCGTATGCTGCGCCGGGAATTTAAGATCCAATAATTTTCTCTGAGTTTGGCAGAAAGGATCTGAACTCCTGCATGACAATGTCTCAGATGGAATTCTCTTATCAGGCATGTGACAACATGATGTTTTGTTGGAAGCAAAATTGGGTAACGAAATGAATATTCGTCATCCCTCTCAATAAGCTTGGATTTTATACGGATCAATCCAAAATGATCTCTGATTATCATCAACCCGTTGATCGAATCTCCTCGGCTAGAAAAAAACTTGCTGCTGCACAGTTTTCCAAATTCCCTTTTCAGCATCTTCTAATTCTGAAAGCTGTAGACTATGCATACCTAATGGGGACAATTTTTGTGTATTTCGTATGAACCTCCGGATCCACGCATTTATTCTGACAATCTTTGTAAAATTTGAAAATCTTTCAAACCATGGCATTACTTTAGTTCTGACATGAGTAGTCACCAATACTTGTCTATCTATTTCTAAATTGACCAAAGTTCTATCTGTGTGGAATAATTGCTTTGGCCAGTGATCTTGAGGCTGCTTGAGCCATTCAGGTCCCTCCCACCATCTGGTGCGTTTAAGCTGTAGTACACTACAACCTCTTGAAGGAAGGTCTGCAGGGTTGAGGCTCCCTGGTACATAAAACCATTTGTTCAGACCTGAAGTGTTGCATATCTCTTTGACTCTGTTGTTTACAAAGGTGCCCCACTGCCTGTTTCTCTTGATCCATGAAAGTGCTGTAGTAGAGTCTGTCCAGTAATACACCGGTTCCGTAGCCAAATTCAAAGACTCAGTTATGTACCTGCTGAGTCTAACTCCCAACATACAAGCAAGAAGTTCCATCCTAGGGATAGTAGTTTTCTTAAGTAGACCTAGCCGGGATTTGGCCATCAAAAGTTGTACTGACACTCCTTTGTTCTCAGGACAACGTAGAAAAGCTGCTGCTGCATATGCACTTTGGCTGGCATCACAAAATATGTGAATGGACCAATGGGCTCTAATCCCATGGCCCACTCTACGTGGAATTTTTATGTCGGCAAGAGTGTCCAACTCACTGTACCACTTCAAAAAATTTCCTTGAATGGTTGATGGTAAAGGTTCATCCCAATCAGTTTTGACTGTCCAGGCTTGTTGAATAAGTAGTTTAGCAGGTAATAAGACAGGAGCTAAGAATCCAATTGGGTCAAAGATCTGTTGGGTATGAGACAAGAGGTCTCTCTTGGAAAGTGAGTTTATTATAACTCCGAACTTAGGGGTCACATTAAGAGTATCTTCTAAAAGATTCCATTTCATGCCCAGAACAGAAGCCTCTTCACTCCTTTCTATATCAACACTAGGAGGTAATCTAGAATAGACTTCCTTGACTCGGTGTATAGGTCCGAATTGCCACATTCTGAGATCCATCTTGGCTTTTGCAAATATCTCAGTAGATTTCTCCACCAGATCAACTAATTCTGCCTCGGTATCCACTGAAGTGACACAATTATCAATATACAAACATTCCATCAACTTCTGAGGAAGAGCTCCAAATTCAGATGAGACTCCTTTGAGATGATGCAGAATGACTGCTCCAAGCAAATAGGGCCTACAGGTCACACCAAAGACAACTCGCTTGTGACGGAAAACCTGAATCTGATGATTATTTTTCCACCATAAGAATCTAAGATAGTCTCTATCTTCTTCTTTCACTTCAATTTGCAAAAAGGCTTTTCTAATGTCAGCAATAACTCCAATAGCCTTTTCTTTAAACTTTAGTAGGATAGCTGGGATCTGTTGAATAACATTTGGGCCACTTGCCAAGCAATCGTTCAATGAAAGATTCCCCTTGTCCTTACATGATGCGTCAAACACAGGTCTTATCTTGGTGGTGTTGCTATCGGCTTTAACCACTGGGTGATGAGGGAGATAATGACACTTCCTGTTCAAATCTTCTGGAGACACCTTTTCAATAACACCTTCAGCTAGCCATTCTTGGAACAACCTATCATATTCGCTGAAGATACATTTAACTCTCAATTTACGGGTTGTGTTGAAAAGTCTTCTCTCTGCAATATGACGATTGGATGGAATTCCTTCTTGGTTCCCCAGCCAAGGTAATCCTACACAAAAGCGTCCATCTTCCAGCTGATGAACAGTATTTAAGAAGTGCTGGTGTACTATTTTATATTCTTCTAGCTTGGTAAGATTTTCCCTGGGATCTTTTATGCCGATCGTTTCTAAATCCCACAAATAATCAACCGACATATTTCTACTGTGCATGCTGATGACCACCAGTGATGAGTAATCAGTCTGCTCATCTTTTTTCGGTGAAGGGCCACAAATTGTCCATCCAAGATGTGTTTCTATGGCTGTTAGTCCATTTTCCAGCTGCTTCACACGTCCCGACAAAAGGCTTCCATAAATATCACTGCCGATCAAAAGTTCTATCTTGGGGCTATCTCTTCCAAGATCAGACAGCCAAATTCTAGATCCTTTTAGTTCATTCAACCATGCTTCTTTAGGCGTCCTTGGAATCTCTCCACAAATAATGTC
Organism: Cordylochernes scorpioides; assembly: GCA_030710605.1. Taxonomy (NCBI): domain Eukaryota; kingdom Metazoa; phylum Arthropoda; class Arachnida; order Pseudoscorpiones; family Chernetidae; genus Cordylochernes; species Cordylochernes scorpioides. The sequence continues at coordinate 66,733,326 of CP092886.1, forward strand.
TTGACCCAAGAATTCAAATTCTCTCAGAGTGTCCAATTCGGATAGGTTGCTGCATAATGCGACCTTATATACCTTGTGGCATTTTGTTTCTGTTTGTGTACCACCAAACAATGAATGAGCAATATTTACATTGGCCACAGGCTTCAATTTTACTTCTAGTGCAGTGGATTCCAAAATAAAGGACTTCTGAGAACCAGGATCCAAGAGTGCTCGCACTCTTCTATAGCCATTATTTCCCATAATATTGACCATCAAGGTCATTAAGGTTACATCTCTTGTACACTGCTGATTGGCTAAAGCACTCTGCACTACTTCAGAGACATGCGTCTTTTCCTTTCGGTTGCAGGGCAAGTCAGGACAAAGAAGAACGTAGTATCCTTTGGCACAAATATTACATTGAACTGTCCTCTTGCAAGCCTTTGCAAGATGTCCAGGTTTAAGGCATTTCAGACAACACCTCTTTTCATAAATCTTTGCTCTTTTATCCTTGAATGGCATAGATTGAGCAGTGATGCAGTCTTTACTTTGGTGATTCTTTTCACAGAACAAACATTCCATCTCCTTGGCAGAAAATAAACCTGCAGCGGTAGGTATATTTGAATTCTGCTTAAACTTATTTCTAAGTTTCTCTTTTGGGGAAGACCCTTCAAATCCTCTCCTGGCTAGAAGTCTTCTTTCTTCCCCTTCCACTTCTCTTCTAAGAAAGTCCAAAAGATTATTAAGGCGAGAGCTGGAGTTAGAATTAGAGTGTTTTGATGCATCACAATTATTCAGCGGTGATCTCTGCCAAGCAACCAGCACATCTTCTGGCAAACAAGACTCTATCATTGGGAAAAGCCATGCTGTGTTTTCCTTGGTGTCAACACCCAAAGATTCCAGAGATCTTAGTTGTGTTTCAAGTTTGTCATATAGTTTAGCCACTGACCGCCTTTCATCTGGTGGAGTCTTGACATTTGCCATAATTAATTTAAGCAGTTCCCTTACATATATTTCAACAAGCAAATATTTCTGTCCATACCTTTGTTTCAAGGCTTGGACCGCTTTGGCATAGTTTTCTGCTGTTTGGGGATAGCTTTCTATGAGCTCTCTGGCTCTAGTGTTTGATTGCAAAGACTGCACCAGATAATGAAACTTGTCTGCATCATGCAGCTCAGTATCCTCATGAATCTTTTCAAATTGTGCCCAAAATGGAAGCCGATTAATTAGTTCTCCATCAAATTTTCTTATTTCGATCTTAGGAAGTTTATAACTTTTGGCCATTAATGGCCCATTTGAGCTTCCCAGGGATTTAACATCACTTTTGTTATCAGAATCAATTAATTCTTTTACCTTTCTTTCCAGGGTGATGAAGGTATCCGAATAATGTTCTGCTTCCTCAATTTCACAATTTAAAGTGTCTTCTTCTGCATCAGCCACCATCATATGATCCAACATCTTCTGGTCAAGATCCTTTAATTTGAAATCGATGTCTTTTAATTTGCTAAATTTGTCCTTGATCACACCTAGATCAGCATTAGTTTTACTTATTTCGGAATCCAAAACATTTACTACCTTAGTAAATCGCGTTCTGGTTACTGAGCGCAACTTCTTGTCACGTTCCATCCTGGCAGGCTCGCCACTTTTGTTAATTAATAACAAAAATAAATATCATTTACTAAAAGCCTTTATTTATTGCTTTTATTTTAATTGAATTTTAAACATATTAAAGATAATATTATTTATTTACACATATAATACAATATGTAAACTAAAGAACAAAATAAAATGAAACCAAAAGCGTAAACATTGGCAACCGCCATTTTTCTTTGTATGCCAGCAACTGTTCTATACTCGATCCCGCTCAGGTGCACATCACGCCCACCGCCACCACGTGTTGCTCGATGGGGTCGTGTTTTCGAGCCGCTCGCCCACTATAATGGATATTTAACAACGGTATATCCATAATGAACTTTTAGGCCTATAGAGAGCAACCTGCCAAAAATATATTTGATACTATAAGCGGGCATATTTGTTTTGGAAGGCTTGTAGTGAGTCTAAGGTTTCAAAGTAAACTATTGGTATAGAAAGCGCAAATTCCAAACATTATTTATATCTTCTTAAGATTCTTTGTAAATTTTTGTCCAATTGCCTTATGATTAGTCTATTAGAATTCACTGATATTTTTCAAGGCGATTATAAATTTATTTATAATATTTCTCTCTGAATGGAATGATTCTTAAGGAATTTCACTTTTTTTTATCATGTTTTGAAAATCTGTTCGCCCACCAATGAAACGAAAATAATTATTTTTATTCCGTCGCCAACAATAGGTTTTAAATATCATTCTTTTTCATCGATTTTTGTATATTTTAATAAAAATAATAAAATAAAATTTATTTTAGGAAAATATAAAATTGATTATGTGTGAAAAAATGTGAAATGTGAATCCGAAATATTGGCAAATAAATATTTATTCAATCCAATATATGCCATTTTTTATCTAATGATTTAAATATGAATTGCTCTTTTTCAAAATATATAATTGTCTTTAAAACAAAATTTAAATTGCTCTGAAAATTATCAAATTACAAAACTATTTTAGAGGCGTTATATTCTTTTTAAAATAAAACAATTTCTACTGTCCTTACTGCAATGAAAAATTGAAGGGAGGGCCTGGCTCATCAGTGGTGAACCCTCCCAGCGGTTTCGCCAGTTTAATCTACCATACCGCTGTTATATTGCATTTTTGGAACTTCCTTTTATAGTGATATTGGTGCTTGACTCTTCGAATTGGTATTTTAGATGAACTATGGACATAAGCTTTCTGAAAATTATATTAAATTTTTATATTTTGAGACATGGTGAAAACAAAATGTGCTGAAATATGCAAAAAAAAGATCCTTTAACGATCTGGAGAATCTCTAGAAAATATAGAAGATATTATTTTTACGATTAGGTATACACACTTTTATTTAAATATATTTTTATTTGGTAAAATAGCCATCTCTCTTTATATTTTGCTACTCTGTATACTTCCCTTATTGTTTATCTTATATTTTATAATTTTTTTAGTTTGTGCGCCTTGAATAAATTACTGTTTCATCCTGAAGTTTGTCTTCTTTAATTTCCTATGTTACATTTGGTGGAGATGCTGGGTAAATCAGGGAAGACAAACTGAAGATCGCTTGACTATTAGACTGCTTGCGGGAGCAAGATTTTACTCATCCACGGACCTATGGTCAGGATACTGGCAGATCGACATAAAATAATCAGACCGTGTGAAGACAAAATTCATAACCCCAGATGGATTAAAGGAATTCAAGGCAATACCATTTGGGTTATGTAATGCTCCAGCTAACTTCGAGGATATGATGGACAATCCTTTGAAGAGCCTTAAGTGGACTATTTGCCTGTGCTACCTCGATAACATCATCGTTTTTTTTTTCAGATGATTTGAAGAACATTTAAGACGCCTCAATTTGAGTTAAGACTTGAAAAATTGACTTAAAAAAGACGGTTTATTACTTAATTCCAAGAGATGCGAGTTTGATTATTGTGATGTTCCTCTCTCTCTCTCTCTCTCTCTTCGATTAAATAAATAAATATGCTTTACCAAATTAAGAAACAAATTTCAATTATATATCTTTCTAATGATAAACATACACTTTTTAATATATTCATAACAACAACAATAATTACAGTGCTGCCAAATACAAACAATCAAAAATAAATTAATTAAACAGAGTATATTATAATATTATTATAAGGTATATTACAACTTCCCAGACTTCAAGCGACTTCATCCCTCCTGGGATGTCGATGCAGATAAGGTTGGATATTGGAGATGTGAGCCGTTCTTGGAGTTTTATCATCAGACTCATATTAAACATATTTTGGGTGGCCATCCATTTTGGTTACCCTTGTCATTCGATGTAGACCAGATAGCTTCCATTCCTTTCCAACCTTCTGGTGTCTTACCAGGATATAATCGTCGATACTCATCTCTGGTGGCAGGGCCTTTTTACGACTGTTAAAATAAAACTTTGTTCTTTGTCGGTAGAGGTTTTGCTCAATTTGACTTTTTTCTGTTTCATAAAGGGGACAGTGAAGATCAGGTAAAACAGGGGACGTTTTTGTAAGTTTGAATAAAGGGGAGCAACCCAGGTAGGAGTTGTAGGATCTATTATGATAGCGTACTGCCGCTTCTAAGGCATTTTTCCATCCACCCTTGAAGTGAGGATAGCACGAGAGAAAGGTATTTATATCTCGTATAGCTCGTTCCGCTAAACCATTTCCTGCAGGGTGATAAGGATAAGTAGTTATTAATCGGATGTCTTTGGAGGCTGCCCACCTAGGGAATTCTCCATACACAAATGATCTCCCTTGATCGGAGGCTATAGTTCTCACTGATTTCAGATCCTCATGTCCGTTAAAATATTTTATTAGAGCACGGCCATGTTGTTTCATTGCCTTTTCTTTAACAACTCTAGTAGCCTCGTCAATAATTAGTAAAAATGTTGAATTCTTATCCTTGATGTTAGAAGGAGCCTCGGCGAAATCTACATGTACAGTATGGAAAGGTACCCTTGATTGATGGGGCAAACTCATCTTTGAAGCACGGCTCTTATATTTGAACTTGAGCCTTTGACAGATAGGACAAGAAGATACATATTTCCTTATGTCATTCTTCATACCAGGCCAAACAAAGCGTTGCTTCATTTTATAATATGTCCTCCTGATAAGGGATCATCATGGTACATAGATAAAATCGAAGTTCGATGTTCGTGAGAGACAAAATATTTCCCGTGATCTTCTAATTTTAAAGGAATACTCTGATGTTTAACAAATAGCACGGTTTGATCGCTGGAATTAGGTGTTCCTACAGCCAATCTAAACAGCGCGTCTGCATCGCTGAGCTCCCTGCCAAAACGGTGGTTCACTCTCATTTCTAATGAGATCAGAAACAGATGCCACAGCTGTGTTAATGCGCGATGATTCGTGTGGAAAACAAAAAACTTGCCTTCCAAATACCATCTGAAGTGTTTGACAGCCTTCAACACAGGAAGGCATTCTTTTTCAGTGATGGAATAATTTTTTTCAGCCTTGGAAAATGTATAGGAATAATAACTAATTACTCTGAGTTGAAGCGACCTACTTTTATTCACGTCTCTCTGGTATAGAATAGCCCCTGTTCCATAATATGAATTATCTGTTGACATTTCATAAGGCAATGACTCATCCGGGATTGCCAATATTTGTTTTGACGTGATGATATCAATAAGTTTTAAATAGGTCTCTTCACATTCATCAGACCACATAAAACTAGAATATTTGTTCTTCAGGTTGTCCAACGGTCGAACTATCTTGGCATAGTTAGGTATATAGGCCCGAAAATGACCTGTAAATCCAGTAAAACATTATAGTGACTTAAGGTTATATGGGCGTTTCATGAGTTCAGCCTTTTCGATTACTTCCTCCTTCATTTGCTTCGAGGTACCGTTGATAATTCTACCTAAAAGTTCCACCTCAGATACACAAATTTGGCACTTGCCCAAGTTCACTGCCATATTATTTTGATTCAGTCTATTGAGAACTTTGTAGGTGAGGGAAGCACATTCTTCAAGGGTTGGGGCGCCACAACAAATATCGTCAATGTAAACAACCACTCTGAGTTCCAATAAATCAGCCAACATCTCGCTCATAACCCTTTGAAATCTAGGAGGTGAATTTTTCCACCCGAACGGTAGTCCCTTAAACTCATAAAGTCCATCAGGTGTTACAAAAGCAGAAAACTTTCTCGTGGCTTTAGTTAGTCCGACTTTCCAAAACCCATCCTTCAAATCAATTTTTGTAAAGTATCGAAAACCCCCAAATTTATTAATGATTGAGTCGATTCTAGGAAAAGGAAAAGGGTCCAAAAAGGTCTCTTTATTCAACTGTCGATAGTCAATACAGAGTCAGTAGAACGAGTCCTTTTTAGAAACTAGAATACAAGGTGATGCGTACTCAGAAGTAGAAGGAGTAATAATACCCCCATCTAGCATCTCCTTGATTTTTCCAGCAGTCCATGCTCTCTTGTGATCCGACATAGGGTAAGGTTTGCACGCCACGATGTTATTATTGGGCTTCAATAGAAAGTCGATCTCGTGCAATGGTAATTCCTTTTTGGAGACATTGCAAAGCTTGGGGAAGATAGTGATGAGGTAATCACTGGTAAAAATAACTTCTTTTGACCGCAAAGACAAGCACTTAATCTCATCAGTCCCAAAGTTCCATTAAATTCGGAGATCCCTCACGGTGGGCTTTCCTATTAACAGTTCGAATGGCATCTCCCTCGATATTGTCGCCATCATCATTATCTGTTGATCATTAACCTGAAGTTCCACCTCAATATTCTCAGTAGCTCGGACATGACTTTCGTCAATCGTTGTTATTGAGGTCTCTGATGGATAACTTTTCCATTTATTTATATAAAAAAAAGACACTTCGGCCAGTTGGAGTTTTTTTTATTTTCTCAACGTTTCGACAAAATTCTTTTGTCTTCGTCAGGAGAAGTAAATAAAAATAAAGCATTTGGCAAGGCGTTAAAAATCGTTCTGAGGTTTGCAAGGGCGTTCTCACGTGATTTTTCGAATTTAGTACAACATCTAAAGCGCGAGTCAAAAGCAAATATTAAACTCGTCAAAGACTATGATCTTGGAAATAAAAATATATAATAATAAAATTATAACAAATTAAGTAAAAATAAATAAATAAAGTAATATAATAATAATAATCACAAAGATTATTATATAGATTTCTAACTATTATGTCCATTTTTTTTATCTAGCTTATTAACTACTTTTTAAGTTTAAAAATGAAGCATATTGTTGCGGAATATCTTCAAAAGTATTTATAGTTCTTTTCCATAGTTCCATTTATATTTGGCCAAAAGGTCTCTTCTCATTAGATTGATAGAAGAACCTGGATCCAAGAAAGCAACAAGTTTTACACCATTTATAATTAACGGGAAACATAAAATCGGGACTTTTGCAAGACAAAAATAGGATCGATTTTGTCATCGGGATCGAACAATCCTCTAAATTTAGTTCTTTTGAAGAGAAGGCACAGAATTATTTTGATTGTTCATTGTCTGTGATACCTCTTCAATTTGATCAAGTTTGGCAAAATAGGCTGGCTTCTTGACCACTGTGTTACCAGTTGTCTGGTAGGGCTTGGGTTCAAAAGGTTTTTTTCTCCAAACTGGGACGGTAATTTTCAGCAGCTGAAGAAGAGTCTCTTTGTTTTCGATTTTCACAGTGAACAACTGGTTCTGCATTTCTGGGGGTAGCCCGTGAATCACTCCAATTATCAATAGCTTTTTACTTAAGCCGGGCATCCCTAATAGCATTTTACTTTGTTTTTGGTGGAAGTAATCGATCAGAGAGCCGCCTCGATATCTCCACTTGAACGCCCTATCATATTTATCTATGGGGTTATCCCTAAATGAGGATACAAAATCTTTCCATGTTTCCCATCTAAAGTTGCATTCATCAGCAAGTCTGCTATCGAACCACAATTGTGCAGTTCCCCATAGGTAGTTTCTCATACCATAGATTTTGGATTCATCTTTTACTCAACCATTATTTCCACAGACATTTTCATATAGGGTTATCCAAGTGGCTGGATCTAAGTTATTACCGGAGAATTCAGGTGCTTTCATTTCGACATGTCTTGGTGCATATTCATGCTGGTTTAAACTTAAATTTTGAACTGAGGAATTAACTAGTTTTTGTTGTTCTGCTACAGTAGTTATCAATTTGCTAAAAGTGTCTTCTGTTAATGGAGAATTTGCATCTAATTCTTCCTCATCCATTACGCAAATTTGTAAATCATCAAAAATGATCGATTTTTGTATATTTCAATTATTTTTTTATGGAACTTTAACAAATCTATTAGAATACCCTTTTCTAAATAGTAAGAAGTTAGATTCTTTCCACATTTAAACACGAGCTCGTGATAAATAGGCAATTGAAATTCTTCAGGAATAGATAGAACATTAGCATCAGGGTCAAAGCTATAGCCAATTACCTTTTTATGGATGATCGATCCTGTCGGCTGCGCCATTTTTGTGATGTTCCTCTCTCTCTCTCTCTCTCTCTCTCTTCGATTAAATAAATAAATATGCTTTACCAAATTGAGAAACAAATTTTAATTATATATCTTTCTAATTTTAAACATACACTTTTTAATATATTCATAACAACAATAATAATTACAGTGCTGCCAAATCCAAACAATCAAAAATAAATTAATTAAACAGAGTATAAAATAATATTATTATAAGGTATATTAAAATTATAAAACTATAAGTTTTCTTAGTCTCTTATCCTAGTACCGCCGCTTCATACCTAATTATACTCACGTAGTGCCCAACTCATGAATGACCTTTTTAAGAAAGATTCATCATTTTATTGGAATAAAGAAGAACAGCTAAAACACTTAATAAGGCAGAAAAAGTATTAAAATACTGAAAGGGAATGCCTGGCCATTCATTATATATAATATAATAATATTAATTATAAGCGATAAGTTTTTGGACGCCCATTTACCATCGTTACAGGCCGCCACTCTTTGTGTTGGCTGACCTATCTCAAAGACCCATGTGGGAGGTTAGCAAAAAGAGCACTTCGACTGCACGAGTTTGATAACACTGTCGTGTATAAGAAAATATTCCGAGAATTGTGGCATTGCCGAATTTTGGCGATCAAAGACTCATAGAAATTGTTGCCCAATTACGAAAAATACTTCAAAAATTAATTTAAAAAAATCGATGACACGCTCTATAGAAAATATTATGATCCGATGGGGAGACCGTAGCTTTCGATGATTTCTCGTCATTTAAGACAGGAAATACTGAAAAATATCCATGATTCATCCACTGCTGGTCATCTCGGATAATCGGTAGATGACCTGTAGTCAGTAATCCACCGGTATACGACCGCCTATCATTCCCAACCAAATGGAATCACGGAGAAGTTGACCAAGACCATAACAGACATTCTGCCTATGTTTCTGGACGTTAATAAGAAAAATTGAGACATGGTGTACTCCAATTCATTACTTTTGCACAAAACACAGCGAGGCAAGAGTCTACTGGGTTTTCCCTCCATTTTTTCTCGTACATGGTGGTGAGGTCGAGAATCCACTTGACGTATTATTCCTCGGTTTAGTTCCAGAAGATGATGATTTTATCCAAACTCTAGGGTCAAGAGCCGAAGAAGCACGACAACTGACACGTATCCAAGCCGTGAGTCTCGAACAAGTAATAAACTCCGTTATGACGCTCACCGCAGGAACATAATGTACCAGCCTGGAGACTTCGTCTGGATATTTCTTGCTGTGCCCAAGTTGGGACTTTGTGAAAATTTAATGTGAAGTTACTTCGGCCCATATAAGGTCGCCAGAAAACTCCCCGATATGATCTACGAGGTGTAGAAATTTGGTAACCAGCAACGTCGACGTAAAACTAAGGACCCAGTCCATATTTTCAGGATAAAACCTTATCTGGACCCAGAAGAGCATAGGACCATCTATAAGAGGACACAGAAGAGGACTTATCTTGTGTTCAAGAAAAAAACTTTCCAGCCGAGAAAAGACAACCATCCCGGATCCAGGAGAAGCTATCCAGACCAAGAGACCTGGATTTTCTTGAACCTATTACTCAGTCTCAAGCCTTGAGACTGAGGACTTAGTCTACTGCTATTGGATTGATGTTCTTTATAAGAGGAGAATAGTAATAACATATAGGTAACCCAGGCTCCTGGAGCGGCGGAGACTATGTGACAAAATAATTGAATATTTAAATTAATTAATCCCATTTTTACCAGAGATATATACAAGTATTGCATTATTAAAATTTATCATCATTCATATATTGCCCTTCACCTCTAGAGTAAATAATTAGCGAGTTTGTGTGTGTATTCCAGGAATCCGGGTTACATCAAGAGAGTCAGCTGCCCAACATTTCAACTACAGCTATTTCAGACGATTGAACTTTTTGGACAGCCCTCATTCAATGATACTGCCCTATTGAATCTACCAAGAAACAAGTCGACCTGGAAACACTTGGTGAACTGGTTCACTGAGGATACCATGACAGCCTTCTAAACTGCAGGACAGCCCGGGTAGTTGGCGATCTATGAATACGCTCTAGGAGCCTGGGTTACCTATATGTTACTAATACTACATCAAGAGAGAGAGAGAGCGATGTTGAATTTTAGTCCCTTAGCCGTGCTGACGTCACCAATATTTTTATTTATGCTTACCACGCTATATATACAGTATAATTATTAAAATTTCAAATAAAATCGTGAAAAATATCGAATGAAGTGATGGTGTTGTTTTAAAGTGTAAAATGTTATCATTAAAGTGAAAACCTATTTATACTGGCTTGAATAATTCTGGAAAAATTGAAAGGCAAAAAGAATTCTGAGAAGAGTAGGTGTCTAAACCATGTCGAGATTCAAAGAGTATCACTTGGAAAGTTTATGTTTAGTATGAATTGATTCAGTAATCTACGAGGGTGAGTAGAAGAGTAGGTGTCTAAAACCATGTCGAGATTCAAAGAGTATCACTTGGAAAGCTTAAGTTTAGTATGAATTGATTCAGTAATCTACGAGAATTTATCATGAGTTAATAACATTAGAAACTCAGCTCCTGCTACGTATCCATTGTGAACCAAGTGTTTCCAGGCCAGTTTATGTGTTTGTAGGTTTAACTGAGCAGTCGCGTTAAAGGAAGGCAATCTACACAATGTAGCCGTCTGGAATCGCTGTAATAGAATGCCATAGAAGACATGCTACATAGTTTTCTCCCCCTCTTGACAAGTGTGGACAAATTGGCTCTGGGATTTGCTTGCGCAATAACGAGGCATAATATTTTAAAATTAATATGCATATTATTATTTTACATATTTTGTTACTCAGTATCCTTCTCTCATTGTATTCCTGCTCTTTCACTTAAAAAGGTTGGTAATGGTTTTGATCATGGTAAATTGCCTGGTCATCTACCTGTTTGTCTTCCCTCATTTATCTACGTCTCAATATATATGTAAATTTATATATATTAAAAATAAAGAAGGCATCTCCTGACCACGAGCACATGTGCTTTTTAGAGATTAGAAGAAGATGCCTTCTTTATTTTTAATATCAACACCTGACCCACTTTTATTTTTTTCTATTGTTTTTCATTTATATATATATATACAGGGTGTACCAGGTAAATTGGGAATTTCAACAATGGTATTTTAACTGAAATTTTTTGCAAGTAAAAATTAAAATATCCGAATGAAATTTGACACAGTAGTAGATAAAAGGATATAGTTTTTATTTATTCAATGAAGTTTCCATTATTAGCTACAACAGTCTCGAGGCGAGTGCGGAATGAAGCACAGGCCTTGGCGACGATGACCTTGTCCATTTGGGTCATCACCGTGTGAACTGCTTTCTTGACAGACTGGATGGTGGTATGAGGAGCTTTGTTGACATCTCTCTCAACAACGCCCCATACATAGTAGTAGAGGGGATTGCAATCTGGAGAATTAGGGGGCCAAATATCAGGACCCCAGTGACTAGGGACGTTAAGTGTCAGCCACGATTGTGTCTTTTTTGCCTTATGGGCTGGAGCTGAGTCCTGTTGGAAGACATACTTCCTTCCTGCGGCCACCATGTCCATCCAAGGCTTCACAACGGTCTCCAGAACATTTATGTAGGTGTCAGCGTTCATCCTAAGGCCCTTCTCAAAGAAATGGGGAGGCATGACATCACCTTCACTGCTGATAACGCCAAGGACCATTACGGAGGCAGGAAATTTCGTGTGCATCACGACAGGTATCTCTGAGGGGTCTTTACAGATCCAGCGATCATTCCTGGGATTTACCTTTTGGTCCAAGTCAAAGTTCTTTTCGTCAGAGAAGAACCTTAGCATGCCAAAAGAGTCGTGTTTCAGGTTGTTGAGGAGGGCAGCAGCCTTTCCTTTTCTGTTATTCTTCATATTCTCAGTCAGCAACTGACCTTTCCGAAGGGCATAAGACTTGAGACCAAGGTCCTCATGGATAGTTCTGACAATTGTCATAGAGCCAACGTCCATTTCCTTGGCTATGGCCCTCATGCTCTTCCCAGGGTTTCCATCAATCTTCTCCTTGACATTTTTGACAAATTCTTCGCCTCTTACCCTGTCCGATCGACGCGAGTGCTTTTTCCTTGTAGCTATCCCCTCTTTGTTACTGTCGGCCTCATCAAACTGCTTCTTGACACGATAAATAGTGGTTTTGGGCAACTTAAGAAAATCCACTATCTCTTTGGGGCTCCTTCCGGCGCGCAGAGCAACGATGATGGCAGCTCGATTTTCAAATTCTCGGTTACTCTTCATCACTACACTGCGCACACATGTACTGTTACATTTTACATGAATATGGCTACGTAATGAAAAAAAAAAACAAGTTTTTAATCTCAAGTAGTTTTTGTTTTATGGACTGTCAAAGTTAGCCCCAATTTGCCTGATACACCCTGTATATATTACTAGACGAATGACCCGGCTTCGCCCGGGAATTCAGGAGTACATAAAAACGAATAAACGCCGTTAAAATGCTAATAATATGTACATTTAAGTATTAAGAGAGATTTTGCATATTGCTTGATATTAGAATATTTATTAAGTTAGTTTGTATTTTTTGCATATTGACTATTGTTTGTTTAATTTTAAGAATTATATCATATTGACTGTAACTTTTATTTATTATATATATATAAAAAAAAAACAAAGGCCAGAACAAAAATTAATAAAAAATACGAAAGCCATTGTTTACATACAGTAACGCTAATTTTGTAAAGTTTTTTTTTAAATTGCATTGTGTGCACTTACCGTAACTTAGTAATATAAATTTCTCTCGCAATACTTTTGTAAAAAAAAGTGACACTCGTATAAAAAGATATTTTAAAAAAAGTACGCAAGCAATTTGAAAAGAAATGCAGAACGCTCATTGGTCGCTTAATTGGCCTCGTGTTGTTACTTCGCCTCGTATTTACTCCGCGTAAAAAAAGTTCTTCAAATGAAAAAAAAAAAAAAGAAATAGCCAAAAATTACTAATCAAAATGTAGCCGAAAATATTCCTCAGGTTTATAAAAAGCGACATGCAAAATTTGGTACCAATTGGTTCAGTAGTTTTTGAGTTTATCGCGAAACAGACAGACATTGACTTTTATATATATAGATTATCTCTAATATAATTTTTTATTATTTTTTAATATATATTGTAAATAATGAATTATTCAGCAAAATTAAAGATAATAATATTATAAACTTATGAATGTGTTCCCTCAATATATATATATATATATATATATATATATATATATATAAATTATGCTTATAAAAAATTGACAGCAAGTTAACATTTTGTTCATTTTTAAATATCTCAACTCACAACTAAACTATAGCATTTTGGACATAGTAGAAAATACTATACCCAAATAGAACCATGTCCCGTTAAAAGAGTTAATGTTGATTTTTTCTAGACAAAATTTCCCGATCTTGATAACGCTAAGAATGGAAGAGAACTTTCTCAAGAGTTGAGTTGACTGGTCTGTTTAATGTATATTTATGTCCATAGTTGCTGGGCATATTGTTTGTTTCATTTTCGCCATCCTCTTTGGAAACAATGTAGAGCATGGGTATATGTTAGATTGAGAAAGCGTTTCAGCAGCTTGGTTTAGAAGTTCAATTCCTTCAATTTCTTCGCACAATGATACCTTGCAGAGGTGTATTTTTTTAATTAGCGGAAGGCTATTTATGATTTGGGCTATGATAAGAAAACATGGAATATTTGGGATGCATATTGTCGCCAGTGCTGCTTTCATCTAGGAGTTAAATATTTTTCTGTGGTTTGTTAAGATTTTCTCTTGCTTAGATCCCGTGGAGGATGACGATGTGTTCAGTCTGGAGAGCGGTGCATTTGAAATAGAGTTTGACCAAAATTGAAAAATGGGTTATGGCAGGATTGCAGCGACTCTAACGCATTTGCCTGGCTGTGATTTATATGTAAAGATTATTTTTTTCATGGTCTCTGGTAAGTTCAAGCTGAAGTTTAGTATGTCTTCTTGCAGAGGGTATGGCACAGATGATGGTCCAGTTTTCCATTTTTGAAGCCTTCTTCTTTTAAAATTTCTGTAATTTGAAATGGGCTTTGGTTTCAACATATAAAGAATATCATTCAATGAGAGAGATGGCTAAACAATATTCTTTTATTATGATTGACTTTGTGAACGTGTAGTGACGGCTTCAGAGAAGGCGAGCCCCATTTAGATCAAAGGCTTGTTGGTAAAGTCATGGCGTTAAGGATTTTTCTCCAAATTTAAACTTTCTCTCGATAGACCTTATCAATCTGGGAAGAATCTAATGACCCCCGATATTGCTTAAATGGGAAACAACATTTCTTGTTTTTCAAATGTAATGCCTACTATTTTTATTGATTTACCAAGAAGAATAGGCAGGCCATGGCTTTTAATTCTAGGTTATTCTGTTTTATTTTATTTATCCACCGGAACTGACAGGAACGTATTTTCTTGGGATTGAGAGTTAGCCCATGAGCAGATGTCCAGTATGTAAATCCTTGAAGAAAGGCGTTTATACTGCGCATGGATGGGTGAGCTTCGGGGCGAATAATGAGGGTGAAGTCATCTTCAAATCAAACAATTTGCTTTTGATTAGCCTTGGGATGTTAAAGAAGACTTTAGTTGCAATATTGAAGCAGAATGAGTTGAGTGTTGTCCCTTGTGGATCCATAGGACAGCTGCCTATATAAAAAATTGTGTACTATGCTCTGAATATCAATTTCCTGTTTGTCATGAAGCTAACCCTTTGTAAAATTAGTGTGAGTCTTCAAGACACCGGAATTCCTTCAGGTGTTGGGTGAGTGTACTTCTTTGTATCAATTGAAAAAGCCCTGTAAGATTTATATGTTTGTATGTTGCAAACGGCATGGATGATATCGGAGTTTTCCATAGGGGTTTTCTTAAGTGTGACAAGATTATTTTTAATAAATTAGTTATTGGCTTAAAATAATTCTGATCTGATTGTCATGGTATGAAGCCAAATTACATGCAGAGAACCATGGAGGATGCAAGGTTCAAATACTTTTGATAGAGTGCTGAAGGGGGTGATAGAGCGAAATCGATCAAATGGATTTTTTTTTCTAAGCTGTTCAGTTTCGGGATAAAATGAGAACATATTTACAGAATTTAGAAAACACTTTCATTCAGAACCTGCTAGTGAATAACTTGGCCATCAGGGAGGGAAGAGTTGTACCCTTGTGAAGGAGGTATTGTGATCCAAACACATCAAGCCCCAATGTTAAAAATATACACTGGATAAGAAAAAAGGTACCCTGAATATATGTTTTGAAAATATCATATAATTTTAAGAGAGTATAAATAAGTGTGAGAAAAATGATTAATAAATACATAGATAAGTGAGAGAGAAATTTAACAAACGAGGGGTGTTACACAAAAGCAAATTAAGCTCCATAATGTGTGTGTTGCAACATATACAAATCATTTTTATCTCTGATGTTTGGGTGTATGACAAATTATAAAATTATTATATTCACAATTGATTGTTGATATTTATGAATCATTTCTAATTTTCAAATACTAATCGATCTCTCTCACTCGGCTTCAGTAACTGGCAGCCTTCATAGGCAGACGCGCGGCAACGAAGAGGGTGACGATATCGACGAGGGCGTTTCAGTCCCGGAGCTGACGATTTTCTGAATTGTCTGAAAGTTAATACCAGTAGCTTATTATCTTTCAATATTGCGCCGCGTGAAAGGGAATGTCTTTTTTGGAGAATATTCTTGATTTTAACACGGGCCTAGAATCCTGGAGTCAGTCACGGTGAAATAGAGTCTACATCAATCATGGCCTCAGGGTCTGAACATCGATTTTCAATTTGTCGTGTCTATCTTGAGTTATTCTTTAGAAGGACTCAGGAATGAGACGAAAAAGAGTTATCATGGAAGAGATGATACCTAAGGAGTTAATGTTGAAGGTCCGGAACGAGCAGGTCCAGAATTGATGAGAGAAATCAGATGGAAAGAATGTGGGGCCTGCAGAAAGAACATTTCCGCTCGCAGAACAAAATCGACTAAACCGACTCTTTTTTAATAGGAGGCGAGGTGCGTTGTGAACCTATATATTTAACTCTATATTTGAATTGGAAATTTGCATATGAGCTTAGCGTGTTTATTTTAAAATATAAATTGGATGTACGTCAATGTTCATGGGTCAGCGTAGCGAGCAATGCTAGTATATTGGGAGAACGGCAATAAAGTAATTAAGCAGTATAGTATAAACGTAGCTCTTTTCTCAGACTTCTGTTTCATCTTCAATGAAGTATTTACCTTTTTAATCCAGTTTACTAGTTTTATTTCGATTGTAGGGCATACAAAACATTGGAACCTGGGTGAATGGGAATAAGAAAACCTGAAATTAATCTAGATATATGCACTCGAACCTAGTTGAATAATCACAGGCCCCAGCCATGGACCTCGCTATATAACTCTAATAACTTCCTGCAGACAAAATATTAACAACGGAGCCTAGTTGAACGGCCAGGACTTCGGACAGAAATTGGAGCCATATAGTCAGCTAACTAGAGCACAATGTCAGAGAGCAGCCATAAGGACAACAATGAAGCCACAACAGCAGGCCAACAGAAATGGAGTCAGGCTAGGGAGGTAAATGAAAATCGATATCAGGCGGGTGCTGACAGAACACGTGTAGCAGCAGGAGGAGTTTCAATATCCAACCTTTTAATCAGTCTAATGGGTCCGGAATGGCTGAGTCAGGCGCTGACATCCCCCTCCCCCATGCTCTTCACCGCCTCAAAAATCAATGTTAAGGGCAAAGCTGCGAATGTGCTTTAAAAAAAATCGAGTGAAACACTATAGAGGAACTCTTTATAACAAAATAATTGTGAATATCGAAATATTATTTATTATTTAAAATAAAGAAGGCATCTCCTGACCACAAGCACATGTGCTTTTTAGATGGCAGAGCGCCATCTAGTGGAGTAAAAATAAACTAAACGTTTATTTAGCTTACTCCGAGATATTTGGCCAACCCAATTTCTTGATAAATCAAGAAAAGCCATCCACGAACGCGTTTCGCGCTGTTGGCGCTCGTCAGCGTGGAGAAGGCTGTAACCATTGCGACCAAAAAGATTTGTGCCAATGCTTGTGGTCAGGAGATGCCTTCTTTATTTTAAATATCAACACCTGACCCACTTATCTTTTATTTATTTTTTATTGTTTTTTCATTATTTATTATATATAAGCAACAATTAGCCGACCTCCTATCTTTATAAGGGAAGGTTTCCAAAAACCGAAAATATCGATTTTTTTCAAATCCATTTTTTATAGAGTTCCCACTACAAGTAAAACTGAAGCTGTTCAAAATATACTCTACATATTTTCTATTTATTTAGTTAAAACTATATTTCATACTATTCTTAGAGCAAGGAGAAAATATTAAAATTAAAAATATGGCTCATCAGTGTGTGTTTAAGCCTTCCCAATGTATACTCTTTCTGCTTCAGAATGCTGAGGATTTTTGACGGGATTTTTCATCATCGAATTGTTTTCCTATCTCTTCTTTTATAATAATAGGTTTTTATTTTGAAGATGTATGCACTTCTCCGATTTCAACAAAAAATAGATATCTGCGAACTACCTCCATTTATATATATTATATGAGTAATAGCTACTTAGAAATTATTCGAAAAAGAAAGAATAAAAAATATTGAGGCGAGGGTTTCTTTTAAATTTGATTTTCGCAAGCTTTCGAGCAAAATTGTTGAAGAGCAGAAAAATTTGCTCGAAAGCTTGCGAAAATCAAAATTAAAAGAAACCCTTTACCTCAATATTATTTATTCTTTCTCTTTTTCGAATATATATATTTAAAATAAAGGCATATTTTGGATAAATAAATTTATTAAAATTCAATATTTCGACGAGGCTGTTCGCCTATCTTATTCTCGGAAAAAAATTCAAAAACCTTGTAAGCTTATTAGCCGCGTGATGCGCGCACGAGAACTGTTGTTTTCTAAAGCATGTGTTGGTGTGACCAGACCATTTTAATTTGAATTATTGTATCTTCAGGAATAAAATGATATATATATGTAGTAATCCCGAGGTGGAATGTGCTGGGCAGTCGTGGTAGTGGGTGAGTGATGGGATTCCCGCACTGGGACAGCAAGAGACAGAGGCAGGTCTAGATGGTAAACTCCAAGAAGTAGAGGTAGACCACGGACGAAGGTAGTCGGACCATGGACGTCACGGATGCCCTAAGTCTACATCGCGGATAGGGGTGAGAGATCTGACTGACCGTATAACGGTGTCGCTCCGAAACAACTGAAACAACTACTTCCTTTGTCCCAATCTTGGGGGGCTTATATACTCGACTCTGGCTCTTGTTGACGAGTTCTGATTGGCTGTCCTAATCACGCCACCTGTCAAGCGCTGGTTATTAATGATGTCTGGCCACGTGTCGGCCACCTGCTGACGGGGGAATGAACTCATTAGCATAAACACCTGTTAGTCTGGGTTGTTTATCACGTCTGGCCTTTGTCCTCTGTACTACCTCTACTCCTTTTGTTTTATTTGTCATTTCTATTATTATACAAGGTCGATACATATTTTTATATACAGATATGGGGTTATAATAAACATTAGAAGAAGATTGTGCTCTATCTACCTTAAAATATACTACATATATATTTTTTTTTGACTATTTTTGTTTTAACTGTAGGTATGATTGTGGTATTTCTATTTTCCTATTGATGATATTTTTATCATCTGTAGATGCCCAGCTCTCCAAAAATAATCTTGAGTGTTTATCCTGTACATTGTTGTATGAAATTATTGCATTATCAAAATCTGGCATATGTCCTTTCCTAACTGCATGGTCTACAAGATTTTGATAATGCAATAATTTTATACAACAATGTACAGGATAAACACTCAAGATTATTTTTGGAGAGCTGGGCATCTACAGATGATAAAAATAGCATCAATAGGAAAATAGAAATACCACAATCATACCTACAGTTAAAACAAAAATAGTCAAAAAATATATATATAGCATTTTATTCCTGAAGATACAATAATTCAAATTAAAATGGTCTGGTCACACCAACACATGCTTTAGAAAACAACAGTTCTCGTGCGCGCATCACGCGGCTAATAAGCTTAGAAGGTTTTTGAATTTTTTCCGAGAATAGGATAGGCGAACAGCCTCGTCGAAATATTGAATTTTAAATTCTTCGTTTTGGATGGAGTAACCCCTAAAGAAATTCACCCGAAGTTGCGAAAAGTTTACGTAACTGCTTCTTCAATTTCAACCGTTAAAAAGTGGGTTGCTGAATTTAAATGAGATCGCACGTCGCTCGAAGATGATCCACGTGAAGGACGGCCAAAAACTGCTACCACACCGGAAACTATTGAAAAAGTGCACAATATCGTGTTGAACGATAGGCAATTAAAGGTGTGTGAGATAGCTGAGGCCGTAAGAATATCGGAAGAAAGGGTGCGGAGCATCTTGCACGAAGAATTCGAGATGCGAAAGCTCTGCGCAAGGTGTGTTTCGCATTTTATGATGCAGATCAAGAGTGTTGTGTTGTTTATCTTTTATAAACACTACAACTTATATATATTTATTATTTAATTATTTATTTATCACACACATTTAACTTTAGTAAAGATTAATTATATGTTTACAAAACACCGTCAGTCTATTGTTCTTAATTCCATTTTCTTATATTCCCATCACTTATATATTTCACACTATTCTACATATTCCTCCCTTGTTTAGTTAGTATCTAATCATGTCCTTAAATCTAGAAGGAACATGTATTTGTCTTCCACTTCTAGTGATGACAGTCTTGTTTTCATTCTCATTAGGTGATTCATTTGGGTATAAACAGTCCATATCAGATATAGCAATCTGCTCTTCTGGTACAATATCTTCTAAGGTTGCTTCTTGTTCTGGTAGATACCTTGAAGTACTAGGAAGTTCCATTCTAATTTCTGGAGTCTTAATCAAAGTGGTATTCAAATCAATTCCTTTGTTAAAATCTTGTAAGACATTGGCATGTCTTAAATGCTTTGCATTCCTAATGATAAAGCTACCTGTCTCAGTATTGACTAACTTGAATGAATTTGGAGATATAGTCTCTAGAATGATAAATCTTTGGTTGTCATAATTTGGTGTCAACTTGCTTTTCATTTCAGTGTTTGCGACATAAACAATATTACCTTTCTTGAAGTCATGAGGCAAGGCCTTATTCTTGCTATCAGCATATTTCTTCATTCTTTCTTTATAGGCTTGATTATGCTCCATCACTTCTTTATCCATAAGAGAATCATTGTCATTTATATCATTGAGCTTATTTCTAATTTCCCTGGAAAAGAGCAATAATGCTGGTGTTTTCCCAGTAGAAGGGTGTGGAGTCGACCTGTATGCCATTAGAACACATTGAAGTTCTTCTTTCCAATCCTTTCCTTGCAATTTTACTGAAATAAGTTGCTTTTTTAAATATCTGTGGAAACGTTCAATTTTTCCATTGCTTTTAGGAAAATATGGTGACACTCTTATATGTTTTATACCTGATTTCATAAAAAATTGCTCAGTATCTTTGCTTACAAATTGAAGACCATTATCTGAAACTATTTCAACGGGAAATCCATATCTTGCAAAAATTTCTTTTAATTTTGAAATTATAGTTTTCGAAGAAATATCATGTATTATAATCGCTTCCGGGAACGATGAATAATAATCAATAAGTGTCAAAATATATTTTGAATCAATTGGTCCAACTAAGTCTACTCCTACTTTATACCATGGTCTAGGAGGTATTGGTATGGTTGTTAAAGGTTGGTCATGCCTTAAAGGTTGATTGACTTCACAAATGTAACAATTCTTTATACGTCTTTCTATATCTTTGTCCATATTGGGCCAATAGTATTTTTCTCTTAAAATTTGTTTAGTTCTAGCCATCCCTTGATGAGTTTCATGAGCTAAGTCTAAAATTTTCTTCTAAGATCTGTTGGTATAACAATTCTCTTTCCTTTTAAAATGAGATTATCACAAACTGAAAGTTCTTCCTTAAATTTGTGCAAACTTTTAAGTTCATCATCATCAATTTGATATGGCCAATTTCCAGTTTGAATTATTTTAGTTAGAAATTTGAAAAATGGATCTGCTTCACTTTGCTTCTTGATATCATTGAGGGAAATTGCCTTCATTTCTTCTGAAAATATGGAAAGAGTACTTTTTCTACATAATCATCAACAATATTTTCACATGAAATATTTGTTAAAGGTTTTCTTGAAAAAATATATCTGCAATATTTTGTTTGCCCTTAAGATACTCTATTTCATAATCATAAGGTTGAAGTCTCCAACTAAGTCTTTCAATTCTTGGTGGCAAGACTGTTGCCTTCTTGGGATTAAGCATATAAATCAATGGTTTATGATCTGTCTTAAGTACAAATTTATTTCCCCATAAATAGTCATTGAAATGCTCAACAGCCCACACAGACCCAAGAGCTTCTTTCTCTATTTGTGAGTATCTTCTCTCAACATTAGTCAATGATCTACTTGCATAGGCCACTGGCTTTTTGCTTCCATCATTTTGTCTTTGTAGTAAAACAGCTCCTAAACCTAAAGGACTAGCATCAGCAATTACTTCGGTAGGTGCATTCATGTCAAAATAGGCTAAACATGGATTTTTTGTAAGAGCTTCTTTCAATTTTCTGAATGAGTCCTCTTCTTTCTTGCTCCACTTCCATTTTATGTCCTTTCTTGTCAAATTATTAAGTGGTTCGGCTAACTTTGAAAAGTCTGGAATGAATTTTCTTAAAAATCCGCATGTACCTAAAAATTATTTTAGAGAATCTACATTTTCAGGTTTTTAAAAACTTAGAACACTTTCTATTTTCTTTGGATCAGGTCTAATTCCATCTTTACTAACAAAATATGGCCTAATATTTCCAATTCATTTAGAGCAAATTTACATTTACTTTTGTTTAGTTTGAGTCCAACTTGTTGAAATCTTTCAAATACTTTTTTCAGTCTTTGATCCAATTGCTCTATAGATTGCGCATATACAATCACATCGTCTATGTAGCATAACACTCCTTCTAAATGAGACAATATTGAGTTCATTGCTTTTTGAAAAGCTTCAGGTGGGCTGCAAAGTCCAAAAGGAATTTTGCAAAATCTGTAGCATCCTCTGGGTGTAATAAAGGTGGTCAATGGCCTGGACTTTTCATCAAGTTCAATTTGCCAAAAGCCTTTCTTCGCATCAAGTTTAGCAAAAACTTTTGCTCCCTGCAATGCTTGCAATATATTGTCAACTGTTGGTATAGGATATCTCTCTCTAACTATGGCTTTATTCACTTCTCTCAGATCAACACATAGTCTGATTTCTTCAGTACCCTTTTTTGGAACTGCCACAATGTTTGAGATCCATTCAGAAGCTTCATGGACTTCCTCAATAATGCCATCTTCTATCATTTTGTCTAGCTCTTGATTGATGGCTTCTACCATTTTATATGGGAAATGTCTGCATCTCTGAGCTACAGGAGTAACATTTTCTTTTAGAGTTATTTTTTGACTATAACCCTTCACATTTCCTTGACCTTGAAAAAGGTTCATGTTTTCTTGTATCAAATTATATATATCCTTCGGAATAACTTCCTGTTGAATATTCCTTATTTTTGTTCCACGCTTTATAATTTCTAATTCGAAACTTGCTTTCTTTCCTAAAAGAGGTTCTGCTTTACCTTCAATCACAAAAATCTGTTCCTTTATAGACCTTTCACCCCATGAAACATCTGCAAAGAAATATCCACAACATGGAAGAGGTGAAGTTTGTCCATAGGCATAAAATTTCCTTTCTGTACCATTTAAAGTTGGCATTTGAGACTTAGGAAAAATATTTTTCAAATTTTCAAGTCCTATGAATGTTGTATTACTACCTGTATCAATAGTCATTGTTATTTCCTTTCCATCTATATAGAAACTTTCTTTGTTATCAGAGCCTAAAAAGAAAGTGTATTCATCTGAGTCTTCATTATTTTCTGAAATATTTTGAATATTTCGTTTCTTTCCTTCAATATTTTTATTTTTATTTTTATTTCTACAAACTCTATTAAGATGACCCATCTTGTTACAAAATGTGCATTTCATATTTCTAGCTCCACATTTATATGGAGGATGTGTAGTTAAGCCACATCTATAGCATTCTTCCAAATTAGGTGCACTTACCTTGGAGGTGCTTCCTTTTTGATGGTACACATTATGAGCTTTTTTACCTTTAACAGTTGATTCATTAGCTGCTTGGAAATTATTTTTATAGTTTACTCTATTTATTGAGGTCATATCTTCATTTGTCAATACTCTAAATTCTTCTTTGGCTGTTTCAAACATTCTTGATATCTCAATTGTTCTTTGAAGATTCAAATTATCTTTTTGCAACAACTTTTCTTTTAATTGCCTATTATAGCATTTTTCTATTATCTGATCTCTGATCATGTCTTCTTCTAAATTTCCAAATTCACAGGATTTGACTAATTCTCTTAGGGCAATGACATATGAATCAATATTTTCATCTGTATTTTGTTTTCTTTGCCTAAATTTAAATCGTTCTGATACAATATTTTTTTGTGGTGTGAAATATTTAGTTAAAGCTTCTTTTGCTTTTTCATGCGTATCTTTTTCTTCTGGCAAATTAAAGAAAATTCTTTGGACCTGTGGTCCAAGGCAATGCAAAAGTGTTGCCCTTTTAACGTCATCTTTCTTTGTTGAAACACCGCTTGCTAATTCATAAATTAAATATGAATTCATCCAATGTTTGTACTCGGAATACAAATCTGTAGCATTAAAAAAAAAAAAAAAGGTTCAACGGTAATGGAGACGTCAAATTATTTGCCATCTTCTTTTACGCTTATTTAATTATTATTTTCTTTTTTTAATCCTCGTCGCCAAATATGTTGTGTTGTTTATCTTTTATAAACTACAACTTATATATTTATTATTTAATTATCACACACATTTAACTTTAGTAAAGATTAATTATATGTTTACAGAACACCGTCAGTCTATTGTTCTTAATTCCATTTTCTTATATTCCCATCACTTATATATTTCACACAATTCTACAAAGAGGAAATGTGTGTGTGCGCCAACGAAAATTCGCAGCAATGTTTGGTCTGGTTCAAGAGGGATTCAACCAATTCTATGCGACGATTTGTTACTATGGATGAGATAGGAGTCTACAACTACACTCCAGAAGCCAAACAGCCGTTGAAGCCGATGGTTCAGCGCAAAGAAAGCGAAGTCGATCGCATCTACCGGAAAGTTCATGGCCAGTGTGTTTTGGTATGCCGAAGGGATCCTGTTAATTTATTACCTTGATAAAAGCAGAACTATTACAGGTAAATATTGCTCTAACCTTCTTAACCTGCTGGATGTCAAAACCTGCGAGAAGAGGTCTGTATTGAGAAAGAAAAAAAAATATTTTTCACCAGGACAACGCACCTGCTCACAAAAGCGTGGTATATCTGTGGTACGAATTTCTTGGCCATTTCCCCCTATTCTCCTGATTTGGCACCCTCAGACTTTCATCTCTTCCCACACCTAAAGAAATGTGTTTTTGGAAAGCGCTTCACGTCCAATGATGAAGCTGAGAGGGCTCTAGATGGATATTTCCACATTCTTTCAGACTCTCATTTCCTGGAAGGAATATTGATAGTGGAGTTGAAGTCAAGGGTTTAGGATGACTTGTATTCTGGAAGACAATTGCAACTTTTAGACATCGGAGAAAAACACAACTCGAGAAAGATAGCGAGCTAAGAATGGCATAGCTTTTATTTTGAAATACTTTCCTCCATACCAACTATAGAATTGAATTCACATCATTTTTATCAAATAATTACCTCGAATTGGATGGAGAGAGAAATTACACTTGCATAAATTGCTGTTGAAACTTTAAGCTAAAAGGAAATAAAGCACCGAGAGCTAATAGTATAATTATATGATGCACTAGCGCGCCATCTGTTATCAAAATTCAAAACTATTTTAAAGGCGTAAAATTCTTCTTGATATTAAACAATTTAATAAATTAATTTAAGTATAATTAATGAAACAATTAGGGCTTTATAAAAAAAATAGAAGATATTTTTGAGAAATATTTATGACAAGGTTTCAGAAAACTACACAATTCTCACCCAATGGTATCCCACCATATCTTTAAAACCGACCACCAAAATAATCCCTCTAACTATAGAGGAATTTCGTTAATAAGTAATACCACAAAACTCGTCACACGTCTATATTCAAAACTAAATCAAATATGTGGAACCGAAATAGAGTATTTATTGCTGAAACCAGGCTGGATTTAGAAAGGAATGCCCTTGTCTTGATCATATTTCCACTCTTTTAATTCTTATCCAATTGACACTAATGTGAAAAAGAAGAGAGTTGTATTTCTTATTAATATGATAAAGGCTTTCGATACTGCCCCATACTCTTCCTTTTAGCGCAAGCTAATCGTTCTAGGAGACAGATTAGGTAGCCACTTCATCAATCTTGTACAAAATCACTAGAAACAAGCGACAGCCTCAGTTAGGTGACGACTTACAGAGTCTATCAAGATACAAGCGGGAGTGTCATTAAAAAAACTAACCTCTCACCCCATACTTATTTAAACTTTTTTCAATCGTCTGGTCTCAATTATTGTTTATTCTGACTTTCCAGGAATTTAATACCAAAATTCAGAATTGTACATCTGCTTCTCTATGCAGATGCTATCGTACTTTTGGGAGAATACAAAAATATTCTATAGAAGAAACTGATTTTCTCGAGATATAATTTGTGGCATCTGTCTGACATTGAATCAAAACAAATATATAGTGATAGTGTTTCGAAATGGAGGTCGTCTAACTCAATCTGACAAATGGATTTGGGGGAGACACCCTCTGACACAGTCTCAACCAATTTTGCATATTTAAGTTACCCACTCACACCTCTCATCTCTCTCTAACTCAATTATTCATCAATTAGTCAAATTGCTACCTGTTATAAATTCGGCTTGGGAAATACTGAATAGGACAAAAATGAATACAGTCAAATATGCCTTGAAATTTTGGACTCGGTAGTACTGTCTAGAATGTTATACGAATATAAGGTAAAAGGTTCTCGGCCTGACAATGAAATACTCTGATTTTTCAGTTTGAAAACATTTTTCTTCATATTCAACAGCAATGATCTTATCAAATGGATATTCTACTTAAATTAGATTAATGCCAGATATGTCTTTTACTAATAATAAACAAATCTTTGTCCTGAGTTTCATTTTTCATTATTAAAAAAAATAAATTCTTTTATCAATTTTTTTTTTTGTTAAGATAACATAATCTATTAAACCACCGCTTTGGCCTAGGTTAAAACCTTCAACTTTGCTTTCATCATTGCTTTTGTAGTTTAGTTTAAGAACCATACTTGAGATTCAAGGGTAAAGGTATAACTGGAATTAATTCTTGCAAATTACATACAAAGAATGAGGAAAAGTCTCCAGTTTCCAGTTAAGAATTTTCTCTTGCAATTAATTTATTTTTCGACCATATATTTAAAGCAGGTTTTGAATGCAGTAATGTGATATTTTTGTTGTAGTTGTTGTGGAACTGTGAGCATTTAGGAATAATTAATAAAAGATTATGAAATTTAGGGTAAAATTATATCAACATTTAACTTACGCGGTATTATTTAAAATTATATTAAGTCTAGAAAATGAATTATGATTTTCAAATAATATATAAGAAAAAGGAGGCGCATTTTAAAGTATTGCGAAATATTTTCGATTAAATCTTTATAACATAGTTTATAACAAATAATGGGGTCTTTAAATGCTCTTAAAACGGGTTAAAGCAGTGAACGATTCAAGTTACTTTTGTAACTTTAGCGATCCACTTCAAGACATGCCTAACATTAGCGTACAGTATTTTAAGACCTACACAAACATCAAAATTCAATAATGGGATCTAACGCGAGCAGGCATATCTCTCCAGAAAAACTCCTATATTAAGAATAACTTCTTTTGTGTGTGTGATATCTATTATGAGTTTGTTAAAAATCAGTTAATCTTTCTCTGTTATGGTTCAGTTTGGTGTTTAAGAGTTTTTATGCAAATGTATCATAATTATTTAGTCAATATTCGAATTTTCTTATAAATTAT
The DNA here is from genome assembly GCA_030710605.1 of Cordylochernes scorpioides. Taxonomy (NCBI): domain Eukaryota; kingdom Metazoa; phylum Arthropoda; class Arachnida; order Pseudoscorpiones; family Chernetidae; genus Cordylochernes; species Cordylochernes scorpioides. Next base: position 66,760,637 of record CP092886.1, read on the forward strand.
CTTTATACACTTCAAAATTGAATAAAATTACCTTTAATCTTTCATAGATTTGCTGCAAATATTTTATAAAAATATATGTAACCTATGTTATTCTGGGCAAAAGTGTCCCTTGCGGGACATAGCGTTTTTTAAAAATAAATCCCAAAATAAACATATTTGAACTCTACGTCCTTTATCCCTACATTTCTAAAGGTTACACTAGTAAAACGTTATATAAAAAAAAGCAAAAAACAAAAAACAAAACAAGAGCATATATTCCCTCTTCTACAAAAAAAAATCAAGAAATAATTAAACAGAGTTTATAATATTCTTGTCAAAAGAGGTTATTATACAAATTTCTTATTGAAAAATATCATATAAACAACCAAAGAAAAATAAAAACTTACATATATTATTCCATAGACAATATCCTCTGCTCAAGATGTCAACAATACCTATCACCAATGTCCTATCAACAATACCCAAGCACTTTTGCCCTTTCACTCAGCCGTTTAATTGATTTACGTGACACAACTACCCTCACAGACAAAACTTAAGGAAGTGGAAAATATTTGATGTCGGCGGTCTTTTTTTTTTTTTTTTTTTGAAGAAGAAGAAGAAAATAGAAGCAATATTTTTCACAATTGGTTATCTCGAGTATCTTCAATAAAAGGTCACTGTGTATTAAATATTGTATCTTTGGGTTATTGCCTGAATACCGATATACATACTAAAAGGTACAACATACTAAAGTTTAATCCATGAGTGTATTTATTCAACATTAGGAAAAACAACTTGGTCTATATAATTTTGTGTAAAAGAAGCAAATATTCGTATATAGAATAAACCTAAATAAATATATATATTATTAATAAATCACTTTTGATATATTCAACCTTTTTTCCATCTAATATTTTATAAGAATAATTACAAAATAAAATCTTGTCTAGTTTCTCACACCCAGCGTGACCACTCGAGGGTTTAACAACCTATCCATGCGGATTCATACACTCGGGGTCATGTTGATGAGTGTCTCATCCTAGAATAATCTAAAAGCGTTTCTGAAAATCTTCTACAAAAAGCTGTATATGGCTGATATAGATATTTTAAGGATTTTGAACATAAAGGAAAGAAGAGCTTTCCAGGCAATAACTAATAGCGCTTTAAAATTAAAGTTATATCGGATTTAACAACGTGGTATTTGGGTTTCAAGCCAGAGGATCGACCATTAACACCTATCACAAATGTTAATCTTAATTAATTTTGTAATTTTAAAAGTTTTCCACAATTTCATTATGAATACAAATGTTAATGCTGAAAGGTAAAGTGTTATCCATTGAACTTCTAAACTTTGAACATACAATCGAAATATTG
>CP092886.1:66769594-66826678 GCA_030710605.1 Cordylochernes scorpioides
CTGTGTTAATGCCGTCTGGATCGGAGCTGAATAGAATTTATTTCACTTCATGCGGACCCTAAATTTCATTAAATTATCGAATATTGGTAAATTTCCTTGTCCGAGTTTCTATTTGGAGTTGCTTTTGTTCTAAGGGTTGGCATACCTTTTGCACTAACTTCGAATGAAAGTGCTCTATGAACTGAGCCAAATTATTTATGTAGAACATTCCATTCTGTCAATATGTGCAATTCTCTAAGATGTAATCGTGAAATCTATGATAGTTGATTGTTCGTTTCTATCCCAAGTAGGTTCTTTGCCTACGTTATGACATAGTAAATTGTTCTTTAATAATAAAAGGAAGTCGGCGATCGGCTATATTTACCTATAGAGTAAATAAAAGATCTATATATAAAATAATTAACATTTATTTTTGACACATTTCTAATGATAAACTAAATATACTCATATTGATGGATTCTATATAAGAAGTATGTCACATTTTATTTGATGATAGAACGAGTATTGTGAAGTCAAGGCAATCGCAGATATAAATTACACTCATGGACAAAACTTAATGAAGTTATACCTTTTAGCATGTATATCGGGATTCAGACAATAACTCTGAAATATACTTGATACACAGTGACTTTTATTGAAGACACACGAGATAGCCAAGTGTAAAAAAATTGCCTCTGTCTCTTTTAAATAAAACAGACCACTGGCGACATCTTACTTTCCACTTCCATAAGTTTTGTCCATGAGTCTATATTAAAGAGGATCTCCTGTAATCAAGAAATTCCATTGATCAACGTATAAAATCTATATTTTACACCTAATTTGTAGAATTTTATTATGGATACCGATGGTTTAATTCTATTGTTGATTATCTACTAGAGTGGTTCTCAAGTGAAATTAGGATGACAATGATGCAAGCAAGGGTGTAGGTTGAAATTGAAACAGACAACCCAGAGTTAAAAATCATGGTTGGATAGAGAAATCAATTTTGCTAAAAGGCTGATGAAAAACTTGCATATTTTCGATGAAAAATAAATTACCTGGAAATTTTTTTAACATAAGCAGGGGAGATATTGGCATCCATCACATTGAATATTAATGCATTTGGATAGTATCTAGGTTGCTTTAAATAATCTTCAGGAGCGATATCAATATCTTTAGATGGCATATCTAACATATTGAACTACTATCTCTGCACTACATTTATAATTGTACAGAGAGTGTTCACACTTATAGGAAACAAGTTTTATTATAAAATATTAAAAATCAACACCATATTTGAAATTTTTCAAATATTCTATTTGAAAGCCTTTTTTTTTACAGAAACGGCACCTGATTTTCCACGATAGCATACACTTTCTGATCATGGTCATATTCAAAAGATCCCATTCTTCCTTTACCACTTTCCAGAGACCTTCAATTGTCCTAGGGTGTCTCTTTGCAAGTGCTCTTTTAACGCATCCAAAAATGCAAAAATCCATCGGGGCTAAATCAGGAGATTTTACAGGAGTTCTGTTCTTTGGAATAGTGTTGATTCCTGTTCTTTGCCTTAGATCTTCCAAATGAGCTTGGATTAAAGATGAGGTATGACTTGTGGCGTTATCATGGTGAAACCAGACTTTGTTGCTCTGTTTTCTATAGATAGAGGGAATATCATTTAAAAATATAGGTTCTAAAATGTTGTTTTGATAGTACTCCGAGTTTATTTTGGCATTTATTTCAACTTTACTTATTTTTAATTTTCCTTCATATGATATACCGCATGCCACCATAAATCCTTTGGGGTAACTTTCGGCACATTCCTTCAACCAAATTGGCCTAGATTTTTCCACCCTTTTTTGATAGTATATAGCTCTTTTTCTGTCGCAATCGGTTAAATATACCCATGCTTCGTCATATGTAACAATAAATTTCCATCTATCAGCAGCCAAGAAATTTTCATAAAAATATCTGCTGATAGTGTGTCGCTGACGAATATCGCTCTGAAACAATTTGTGAACCGCATGTTTTTTTGTAGCTTTTAGGCCTAAATCTCTTTTTTATTATTTTATTTATTGTTGACACTGATGTTCCTATTAATTTGTCTATATCTCTTTGTGGCGTAGGATTTTCTTTTGTAATATATTTTTCACTTTTTCGACAGTTGCAGGAGTTCTCACAGATATAGGGTGATAATCTTTTGTCCATTTCTCCGTAGGTGCTTTGAATAAAAACTTGATATTTTTGTCGTGAATTAATTAACTTTATTAACATCATGAAACGCGATATCCCAAACTCAGGGATATTTGCGCCAATACATTTCACTGCATTACAGCAATTCGGCTATATACAATCCTGTTCAATTCATTATTTTACATAAATTAACTAAAGAAAATTGTCCAAAGAGAAAAACAAACAATAAAGCAAAACACACAGAGCAAGCATCGCAGTTCTTTTTTTTTTTCTAAGATTCCTTCTCTTTTTTCCAATTCAAGAGAAAGTTGTATATGTATTTACAAAATTGATTAAAATTTTTATACTCTTCTTTTTTGTCTACAAATTCATCAAGCTGTCCAATACGACCAAATCTATTTTCCCTAAAATCCCGGAAAATTGGGCACTCCAGAAGTAGATGTCTCGCGTCTTGAATTTCACCTCCGCAGAAGCATCCTGGTTCCTTCACGGCGCCGATAGTTGCCAAAAATTTCCCAAAATTGCCATGATCTGTAATGAATTGGATATTATAAAAATTTGGACGGAAAAATCTTGGAATTCCTAATACGAAAAAGCTTCTGAAAATTTCATTAGTGTTCTCAAAAATTTCATTCATTTTTGCGTGTAAGAATGATTTGACTATACTTGGAGCATGGGGTTCGTAAGTAATTAGATCTTCAATGGACATTTGAGCTAGATCAAATTTGATTATTCTGGATTCTATATAGTCTGTTAGGAGTGGAATTTTTGCCAAGCTATGCACACAGTTTGATGAAGTGGTTTTGTATGCTCTAACTGCCCATAAAATGATCTGGTACTGCATGGAGTTCAGTTTTTGTTTACAACGATTGTTTAAATATTTGAACCAAATTTCAGAACCGTATGTAAGTACAGGCCTAATGATTGTTTTGAATAAAGTTAACCTCTTTTCAGTGTCTAAACCCCACATATTGCCACTTAGTGAACATAATAAATTTTTCACACGTCCTGCCTTACACAGAATATCATTAACATGCGGTGTAAAGTTAACTTTGTTTTTCCATTTGTGATTAGAAAATTTCATTCCCAGAATTTTTACTTGCTTGACCGGCATTATTATATTGTTATTAACCTTAATAGGTATTTTTTGTCTGTTATGTAGGTATAGCATATTAGTCTTCTCTGTACTGATCGTTAATTTATTTCTATTACACCATTGGATCACATAATTTAAGGTGTATTCACTTGCGGTTTTTAGTCCTTCAATAGTCTTATTCCAGCAAATTATTGTAACGTCGTCTGCATAACATATAATATCTGCATTCATTGAATCAAAATTTATCAACAAATCATTTAGCAAAATATTCCATAGAAGTGGAGATAAAGGTCCACCCTGTGGACATCCTTTAGTTAGTTTCTTATAAAAAGTTTCTGATTCGTATGTAAATTTCACCTCCCTTTCATTATTCAAATAAGATTTTATGATCCGTATTAAATCTGAAGGAACATCATCATTATCCATTCTTTTTATAATAGCAGGCCACCATGCATTGTCGAATGCACCCGCAATATCTATAGCTATCTAGGAAGTCAATTCTTTTTGTTTATGTTTCAATATAGTTTCTATAATTTTATCCATTCCAGTAATTGTTGATCTAGATTTCATAAAACCATGCTGCCTTGAGCTCATTAAATTATTCTCTAAATAATAGTTACTTAATTTATTTTTTATTATATTCTCAAATGTTTTAGATAGATTAGATGTCAATGATATAGGTCTATAACTTTTATTTATTTCATAATTCGTTTTGCCTGGTTTTGGAATTATTTTTAAGAATGATTTTTTCCATTCATCCGGATAACATCCCATTTCTATACATTTATTGAATAATTTATGCAGAATTGGGATTATTTTTATTTTAGCCTGTCTAATCATATTGTTACTAATGTAATCAGGGCCCGGTGCTTTTTTAATATTTGTTTTTAAAATTGTTTCCTCTATTTCCTTAGATTCGATATAAACACTACTTTTATTTTTATATTTAGGCGTATAATTTCTAATCAAAATATGATCATCTTTATCCAAACCTCCAATATCATCCTGAAATAGATCGTTCATTAAACTTTTTATTTTGTCGGTCTTTAAATGATCTGGTAAATTATCTATTAGTGGTAATCCTAAATTTCTATTTTTCGATCTCAATGACTTGAATATCCTATAAGCATTACCAAATGAGTTATTTGAATGACTTTCTTCTATAAAAATTCTCCAACTCGCTCTTTTTGCCTTTTTACTTTTATTTAAATATTTATTTCTCATTGATTTATAGGTCTTTTCAAGGACCTTTCCATGTCGGTAATACAAATTTCTAATATAGTGGAAATCGTTTTTCATTTTCTCCAGCTTCCCATCCCACCAGTATGTATTTGTTTTATGATTTCCGCTTCTTGTCTTGACATTTAGTGACAGATAAGCTGCCTCTTTAATTATTTGTGTGAGAGTCTTTACAATGTTGTCAATATCTTTGATGTTTGACGCGTGGTTTATCATGGTGATAATATTATCTACGTCTTGTATTGCTATTTTTTCGGTAAATGTTTTCCAATCAGCATCTTTTTCTATAAATTTCCATGTTGAGTTTTGAACTGTCCTTTGCCTGTTAAAATTGTGATAAATGTCAAAGGTTATTGCTACGTGATCTGAAATGTGCGTCAATATAGTCGTCTTCCAGTTTTGTACCAAACCTATTGATTTTTTGTTTGAAATCGTAAGATCTATAAAGCTAGAATTTCGGCAGGTGGGTATCTTAAGATTATGAATAAATAGGTTATGTTCATCTATGATGGAGTGGAATTTGAAACCATTGGAGTTTGTTGTCGGATCAAACCAGACTGGGTGTCTAGAATTAAAGTCACCACATAGTATAATAGGTTGTTGATTGTAGGTCTCCAGAAGCTCTTGGATAAATTTTCTATGAGTGTCATTAAATCTATGTGGATGTATATAAAAGTTTGCGATAATAGTATTTGATTTTGCTGAATTTAAAGAAGTGGTTGTACAAAAGGAGTTTGTGAATTTATTGATTTTATTAAATTTTAAACTCTTATTCATAAAGATCGTTGCAGTATAAATTTGTTCATCTGTCGTTGAATGCACTATTTGAGATTCCAAATCGAAAATTACATCTCTATCAATCAGATAAGGTTCCTGTATTAGGATGATATCTGGTGGGTTGTCTTTTATAGAAGCTTGAAGCTCATTCAGTGCCAAGATACTTTTTCTTACATTTTGTTGTAAACATTTAATTCCTTTTCCCTGCATGATATTCAAACTAAATAAACAAAAATCTTAGCTGCGAAATTTGCCTAATTGTCGGTTGGATCATATCTCGTTCGTTGGATAATTCTGTCTATCTGTATTTTGTATAGAGGACAGTCCGAGGAATTAGCTCTATGATTCGGCGAGTTTCTAAATTTAGGATGTTTTAGACAGTTATAACAATTGCAAATTTTTGAACAGTCATGAATTCCTTGCGCGCCGCATAATTTGCATATCTCGACGTTAGTACAATCGGCCAATTTATGGTTGGGATTAAATTGAAGGCATTTCTGACATTGTTTTACCAGAATCTTATCTTCCACAAAACAGCGTTCAAAGTCAGTATATAATTTATTATTCATATTTTTAAGGATTCGGTAAACCTTTGGAGAAACCCTAAGAACTATGTTGTGGTGGGGCTTATTCGATTTCATGCTAAACAAAACATGGATATCATTTTCCATTTCGTTCAATTCAGGGTTCATACTGCAGATTGTTTTAGTAAAATTAGCGGTTTCTGTAAGTTTATTAACATTTTTGACTATTACTGTAGGATCTCTTGGTTTGGGGATAAAAATTTTGCTGATATTTGCGAGTTCCTCTGCCCTGCCTAACTCATCATTTAGAGATTCCATGTCTGATTCTGTAGGGATCTTTATTATTACAGATTTCCTAGCATTTATAATTTTGTTAATCTTTATTTTTTTTCCTTCTTCCCTAAGCTTTTTAACTTTGCCTGATATAGTTTGATACATTTTTGTATTATCTTCCACATTTATAGGAGTTGCCACTATTGTGAACTCCTTATGTAAATTTTGTTTTTTTTTTTATGTAATCTTGTGATGTTTCTGTACGAGCTACTTGAGCATATGTTGGAGTTGTTTTGACTAATTCATCTTGGATCCCTTTCAGTTTTTGGTCCATAACATCTGTAATTGTTGTTTTCATTAGTTCCAATATATCTTGGTTATTTATTTCTTTTAAAGTTGAAATACCATCCTTGGTTTGCCTAACCATAGTTGACAAAAATGTAATATCATTTTTAGTTAGATTTTTTTGATTTTGTTGAACCTTTTTGTCAAAATAGTTATAAATTTCATCCAACTTATCATTTAATGTTTGAATAATTATTTCCATATTCTATTTTTGCATATTTGTACGAAAACAACAATTGAAAAGGCTTTCAAAAATGACTAAACTCTTAAACAGCGATTGCCAATTAAAAAAAGGTTATAATATTTTTAATTAAACAATTTATAAAACTTTTATAAATTATACAATAAGTAAAATGAATATTTAAAACAATATTTACCGGAACTAGCGGAGCCTAGCGACGCACGTCCGGTCAGTTTCGCCTCCTCTTCAGTTCGTGTCGTGAATGATATTATAAATACCTTTTTTAGAAATGTTGATATCATCTTGTTTGCATATTTTAATTATGTCGAAATAGGTAAGATTAGCTCTGGAAAGTCCTAAAATATAACCTCTTATGAAATTATTGTATTTGAAGGGCATTTTTTTTAAATAACAAAAGATATGTATTGCGTGTTAAAATTAGCTTAAGCCTTTTTAAATTCCACGTTGTTGATTTTTTAAAATAAAGTAATAGTTCCTTTTTTACACCGGGCGCTCGTTTCCTATAAATGTGAACACCCTCTGTATATAGCTCCCTTTTCACATCAAGCTAAGAGCCCAAAAAGAATGAAAACATTACCCTTAAGGAAATTTTCATGGAATTTTAAAGGCTGAAGGAAATGAAGAACCTAGCGCTGACAATAAACCTAATGAAGCAAATAGGGCCATATCAATACAACACCTGCTTTTTTAAAGAGATATTTATGAACAGATTTTGGATATCGGTTCAACTCCGCTTAGTGATCCTAGTGATCCTAGAGAAATCGCGTTAAAAGTAACCTATTAACACTACTCACGTCTATATTGAAAATTAGTTTTAAAAAAATCTGGATCCAAAATAAAAATATTATTGCATAAAATAAGACTGATTCAAGGAAAAATGGCCTGCCTTGATCATATATTCCCTCTTACGACTCTTACTCAATTTACATACTAACACTTATTGATCTCAGAAAGGCCTCTCGATACTGTCCCACACTATATTTTATGGCGGACACTAGTCGCTCTGATTGAGTAGTCACTTCAATATTTTTGTTCAAAATGACATGATACAGCAGTTAAAGTAAAATGGCCTAATCTATAATGTCACAATCAGGGATGCTATAATACTCACCGTAATTATCACCTGTTACAAGATCTTCTCTCAATTTGGATTATCCTTATTTACCAGGATTTTTTCCCGAATTTCAAAACTGTGCACATCCTCTATGCAGACGAATTTGTACTGCTGAGAAATTAAGTAACCAATGTGCACAGAAAAAAAACAAATATCTAGGGAAATAATTCGAGAACAATTGTATAATGTTGACCCAAAACAAATTAAAGGTAATGGTTTACCTAATCGTCTGGCTCGATCTGTCGAATGGTTTTATGAAAACCCCTTGCGAGTCTCAAACAGGTTTTAAATATCAAGGTCACACACATTTTTTTGGCTTACATCTTTAACTCTACAAGTCATGTTCAATATTTCAACAAAAATCGCTATGAAAATTCGAAACTATTATTGACGCGTATGATTCTTTTTAAAAATTAAATTAATAAGAAATTAATGGAATATTCATTGTAGTAAAGGCAAGAGATTTTTTTAATTTTTAAAAAGAATCATACGCGTCTATAATAGTTTAGAATTTTCATAACAGACTGCGCGTTAATTCATCATAATAAATCGCTAGATGCAATAAATGCAGCTCGGGAAACACGGACAATATATAAAAATAAACGCAGTCAATCCAGCCTTAAAAATCGAGGAATCGATAATATTGACTACCTTGTTACATGCCACGACAGTCTGGGACATTAGCCAAATATGGCAGAGGAACAAACGTCTCTCTTTAATCTCTCCGAGTTTACACCTGGCTTTGTGAGCGATATGTGGATCTCTCGAGGGGTCCATTTAACCTTCTTTTTTCCCTTACTACCACCTAGTAGTCTAATTTTCTTTACACTTGCGTTGCTAGCTTGTTTGATTGAGTGCATAAAATTTCAGTATTCTATGTGGTCTGAGTATGTTAAAACCTAATCACAAAAATAAATGGAAATATATAAATTTACACTATCTCGACCATCCCGATCACATTTTTATGGAACTCTAGCCGTTCAATACTCCAGAGGAACGGTTGCACCTATTTTTGTTCGTTTGAAAATAAATTCTCTTCACTAGTCTATTCCCGACCATCAAGGCCACCTAGAAGTGTCTTAAATTTTGTACATTTATTAAGCGAATCTAAAAATTATTAGACTTCTGTGTGGTCTGAAAGTATGATAAAATTTATTTAAAAAATTTGAAAACAAATATAGAAATTAAAAGATTAGTCCATTGACGTCCACCTCGTAAACCCAGAAGTTTGAAATTTTGTCAACTTGCAATGTCGTCAGGTTAGAACAAGTGTACCAAATTTCAGACATGCAGGTGCTCTATAAGTATATAAAACGATTACAAGATTCGTGGACAGACAGAGAGACATGAAATATAGTTAGTAATAGCTTTTTAAAATACTTTATTTAAAATGAGATATATGTGCAGGTGACATATACGTCTCATAGTGCCTTTCATTTTACCGGCTTCATATTTGAGGACTATAAAATTGGCAGTCTCATAGATATGTCTATCAACGTAATATGCCGAATCGAGCTTTATCTACTTGTAGTACCAGTTCTAAATTCCAATTTTTTAAAATATTTATAATAACGATAAAATTGGAAGAGAAATGTCTAGAAGACATTCAATAGTTTGTTGTTTGTCATCAAGACTATGCATAATTACCTGTAAATATATAAATACCCGTATCATTGCATTTTTTCTCTTTAGTCTAGAGAGATTCTTTATAATAGATTTCTTAATGAAAAAAAACCTTTGGTATTTTTATTATTCATCTACAAAGAGAGGCACCCCTCTTTTTTAATAAATGCATTAAAAACAAAGCATTAAAACTGTATTTAAAAAATATTGTTATTTTTGTATATTTTCTGCAAAGATGTAAAGATTTCTATAGATGGATATGCCATAACACTAGCTTTGGCATATTCGAACAAACCCTGTATGTCATAGTTTGGAGGATTTTTCCTCTTCAGTGTAGGAGTCGCTTTTTTATCTCAACACATCTTAGAAGTAAAGTTTTCAAAATCGATCAAATCTACCAAGAAGTGTTTAACTGTTGTGGCTTATGCGACGATATGAATTTTAGCGGGTTCTACAGATAATGTCGAGTATTACATTGTTTTAATACTTTAATATAATAAAAAGGAGTGGTGCAATTTTGGAAATATGAATGAAATATATTCTCTTGCGCTTATGCAATGTATTCTGAATCAATATCGACCCTACCATTCAAACGGTTAAAACACCACTTTGGAAAATTCGGCCAATATAATATATCCACCGGTAGGATGTTAGGAGCTCGAAGCCGCTTCTGCACTGATATAAAGACCGTAGAACTTTACTTGGAGAGCATATCTACCCATATGTGTGTTGTGCCTGGGAAGGTGCCGTCCTCGACCTAACCATCTAAGATCAAAGGGCAAGGTTCCTCAACTACCATCTCCCTCATTGTGTAGGCGAGTAGCTTCCGCAGCTACGGGTAATCGCATTTCTTGTCGTCTATATAAAGATAGCGAGGTCTCTGGGATCTTAAAATTTTTGAGAAGAATGAGAGTGATTTTGATTCAGGGGCGGTGAAGCCCTTTGGAAATCTTCTGGATCGAACCAATATTGTAGACTCCGAGCACCTATGAAAAAACATCTCCAGTTGCGGAAGCCGGGTGGTTGCAAGTAACCTGGACATAGTGCTTCAGCGACTCAACTACTTCAAAAGGGTTACCTCTTACTAGAATGTCTGCTAGAAAAACTCGGACCACAATGCAATCCTCCAAATCGATGAAGACTCGGGGCTACCTCAATCAAATATCGTCAGCAAGTTATATCGCGAATGCTCGTCGGCAGAGTTCTGAAACTTCTTAGAGTCCAAAATGTGTCTTGACTCAAAATCGCGTGGTGGCGACTGCTATCTCATCTCATGGAGATCGTCTTTGAGACCATATTGCGCAAGTAAGGCATAAAAATAAACTTCGGCAAGTGCCAGGGTCTCTGTTGCGGGAGGTGGAGGAGCAGCACAGATTTATTGTATATCTCTTGGAGCAAGGAGAAAATTTCCATGTTTAAACTTTTGAGACTCCTTTTTTATTATTCCTAGTAGACGTAGTACAGGCCATGATTATAATCATGGTGGGTAGAAGTAGGCGACTGCTTTTACTGTAAGTACATCACATGTCTACACATGTGAAAAGCAGTTCGACTTTCTACTTACAAGTGTGCCAGAGTCCCATTTGGTTTGGAGACTCCTGGAATTATAATCTAGGTCCTGAACCAACATCTTTAGGAGTTCTAGAGCGGATTAATCCCAGGTGGTCTTTCTTTTTTCGCTTGCTGGTCGAACGAAAACAGCTAAATATTTTGTTGCTCCTATCGATCTTATACCATGTCCAGTAAAAACACCAACTGAAAACTGATCAGTGCGCGGTTTCTCTGGAGGCTTACTGTACTTACAGTATGGCTTCCAAATATTTGGTTCAAGACGTTTCTTGAGAAATTAAGACAATGGAAATTAACAACTTCATTGACTCCTAGTCAACATGGAAAAATAAATTTTGAAAAATATTAAAAATACAGTATTAAAAAAATAAATATAAAAATAGAAAATATTTACACCAGACGAAGCCCTCTCTGAAGGGACTTATGGATCTTATCAAGGGTTACAAGCCGCCTCGAGTGTGGACAGGCCTTTGCCTATTGCGCAGTTTTGGTCTCCAACATGATCAATTGCAATGTTGAGGAATTCGAACAGAATGGTCTTATGTTCAGGCGAGAGTTGTTCTAGGAGTTTCTCCCGCTCAGAATGGTATAGAACCGCGTACACTACGTTATTTTATAAACCTCCTCATAGAGGGAGCCTAGGAAAGAGTCAGCGTTCAATTGTTCTAAACGTATATTTACTTGATCCTCGGATTCCTTCTCCTGAGAGTTTGAGACGGAAGCTTTATTTAGGCAATGGGGTTAGAATATTGGATGGATGGTGCAGTCTTGTCTTGGATATCTTTAACAGAAACCTCCTTTGGCTTAGTAATGGTCGAGGAGGGCTTTGGTCGTGATGGCAACTGGCTGGTGTTCGGCGCCGGAACAGGAGGCTCAGGAGTGGAGTCTCCTGGGAATGAGCCGGACGTCCTCCATTGATCCCCAAGGGGCAGGAAACTCGCCGATGTCTTTGACGGTGGCTTTTGCTACACCTGACGCCGTAGGTGAGATATGCAAGCGTCGATTCGCCTTTCGAGGCAATCACTAACTTGGCAGGGAGCTGGTGAAGTTTAAATCCTTCTTTAGAAGGACGAAGACCTCCCTGTTGCCGGTGGTCCAGGTGTAGCCACCACTCGCCACTGCCTCATGGGTCAGGGAGACAACCCTGCAGTAGGATAGCTGCGCCTAAATGATGTCTTCATCCCTTACAGCGATTGGGAGATTCCCATTTAACATTTTCTCTGCGCGCTTCCTCTAGAGAAACACTTTATGGAGGGTGTTCCCGATGGTGAGACCCTCTCCTCAGATAGACGCCCCGCTTTCTCAATGGCCGAATATTGTTATCAGCTGGAAGACGGCGCCCTTCTCCAGCATCTCATCCATTTCCTATATATACTGAAGAGGCCCGAAGTTCGAGCAGTACTCAACATTGAAGCATTGATCAAAAGAAGCTGTTGTCGATCTTGATTCGCCTAGCACCTGCTACTGTCGACTGTTTTTTAGTTGTGTAACAGGGTCTCATGTCCCCCCCCCCCCCCCTTGGTGGTTGAGGCGGCCTTACGGACTGGTCTCAGCGTTTGGGATCCCCATAGGCTTATCTTGTGAATCACCTTTCCTCTTAAAGCCTTTAGGTTATTTATTGCCTACGAAAGTAAACTCCATTTCCGAGGCCTCTACCCGATCAGCACAATTTTCATACTTTTAATTTCTTACATCAAAAATAGCATTTTCTTGCTTGGTTTTATTTTCTGACGAATTGAAATTTGCTAAAAGAATTCCCTTATCTATTGGTAACTCAGCCATTACTTTGTCTTTCTGGATCTGACTTACACCAGTCGAAAGATCTTGACAAGTTTTATTTTAACGATATTTTTCTTTTTTAAAAATATAATTAAGATTAATTTTACAGCCCTCATCCTGCGATTATTATAAATTGAAAGAGGGAGGCATGGCTCATCAGTGGTGAACCCTCCCAGCGGTTTCGGCATTTCAATATTCAGGCCGCTCAATATTCTAATGGACTGAGTTCTTATAAACTCTCCACCGCTATTTATCACCACTGATTAGCCATGCCCACCCTCTTTCAATTTTGAATTATTGTAAGATAAGGGCTGTAGAAATAGGTTTAATTGTATATATTTAAAAGAAGAGTAACGTTAAAATAAAATATATTTAAAATTTCCATCGATAGATGGCGCTAATAATATATGTTAAAAGCGAGAAGTGTTGAGACGCCCTATCAACTGCGTGGATAGATGGAGAGAACTAAAGGTCACCTTGATGCAGCAATCGATCGTGTTGCGCTACGTAGGTGTGGTTGCCCTGGCAACGGCCTGGGATTCTCCCATCCTCCCTGCAGCAATGGCGTCCTGACCTGGTGGACACTTTCACCTTAGTCAAACGGCCGAAAATGTCAGGTGAATAGATAACATAGCGTTTTATATCGATTTCATAACTGGGTTTATTTATTTATTATTATCAGGTAGATATATTTTATCCTTACATTAAATATCCATGTAGAAAAGAAGTGGCCTTAAATCTAAAATCGTCTAGAAAAATAAAATGAAATGAAAAAACACTAATTAGGATATATTTAGAGTATATTCAATTCCTTATTTAAAGGTCTATTTTTGATCATATTAGCAAGTCATTGAATTTTATTAAGAAAATGGGATTTATGTGAAATTATTAAAAATTGTATGGTAAATAATAATTTCTTCCGAAGTCTTGATTAAGGCACTGTATAACAGATTTTTTAAAATTAAAATAAATTATATTCTATATATATTTTTTTTATTTGTTTATCATATATATGTATATTATATAATCTAAAAACTCAAATATTTCTATATTTTAAAAATATATTTTTTATTTTTATTCATTGATATTTCTACTTTTTGGTTATCATCGTTTTTCTAATGACTTTCAGTTTTTTTGTAAATATGCGTAGTTAACATATCTATTTTTTTGAATCACTAATATAGGATTAACTTTATAAATTCTATATAATGTGAAAATAACTAATGTGTTATATTTCCTCAAGTAATTGAAAATAAAAGCTACTTGACGGTAAATAATTATATATTTTTTATCACGACTGCACCTTCAACCCTTTATCTAATCGATCCTTTGTCCTATCAACCCTTTATCTAACAACAAACAAATTATTCATAACATATATATATATATATTTAAAATAAAAGGATATTTTGGATCAATAAATATTTTAAAATTCAATATTTCGACGAGGCTGTTCGCCTATCTTCTTCTCGGAAAAATTCAAAAACCTTGTAAGCTTATTATCCGCGTGATGCGCGCACGAGAAGTGTTGTTTTCTATAGCATATATTGGTGTGACCAGACCATTTTAATTTGAATTATTGTATCTTCAGGAATAAAATGCTAAATATATTTTTGACTATTTTTGTTTTAACTGTAGGTATGATTGTGGTATTTCTATTTTCCTATTGATGCTATTTTTATCATCTGTAGATGCCCAGCTCTCCAAAAATAATATTGAGTGCTTATCCTGTACATTGCTGTATAAAATTATTGCATTATCAAAATCTGGCATATGTCCTTTCCAAACTGCATGGTCTACAAGTAATGATAAAGGTCTATGGGTTTTGAAGGCTGTCCTGTGTTGATTGAGTCTCTCTATTAAGGTTTTGCCAGTTTCTCCAATGTAGGATGATTCACAGGATTGACATGGTATGCGATATATGAGATTGGATCGGGTTTCCTGTTTTGGGTTTCGTTTGGTTATAGGATGAGGGAGAAGGTTTCTTAGGTTTGGAGCGGACTGGTATCTGATATTGTATTTGTTGAGAGTTCTGCCTATTCTCTCTGCGACACTGGACATCAAGTCCCAGGGAGAAACAACGCCTTCCTACAGTATGCGCCATCATCTCTAGTCATTGAACAACTGGAGCCAGTCCTGAAACGACTCCGACATTTATTCAAAGACATTGAGACAGCGGAAAAATATAGAGAGAAAATGAACAAATGTCTTTTGAAGAAACTAATCTTTGACCTTAATACCGAGCAACTGGACAACCTGATAGAACTCGTGAAGAAAATCATCTCCCGTGTAGGTGATAAAGTCTGTTGACTTTCAAAATACGAAACTATTATAGACGCGCGTATGATTATTTTTTTAAATAAAACAATTTTGATAAAAGATGGCGCGCTACTGCATCATAATATAATCTGTTAATTATACAAGCGGCTCACCAACACCAGAGTTACAGCCAGGGCAAGGAAAACGTCATGAGCTTCCGCATGGAGTGCCTCAATGCGCGCGACATTGCCGTTCGCCCTAGTAGTGTGGAGATGTGCTGCTTCTTTAGGCAGCACGCAGTTGATGTTGCCTCTGTGCAAGAGACCAACGTGCTTACTCTGGAAGCTCTGCCTCACCTACAGCGCCCACCGCGCGCCAATGTCGATTCCCAAATGATATGGCCTCGGCGTCATCGTGGCGCCGGGAATCACCGTCCTCTGGCACCGCGTCCTGTGGCCAGGCAAGATCGCGATCGCCTGTATCAACATCCGGGGTTTCAAGACCAGCGTCATAAACTGCCACCTGTACCACACTACTGCTTCACGACATCTCCAACTGCAGGTATTCGTAGAATAATCGATCTCAGGGAAGATGCGTGGGCCTTAGGCGACTTCAGCATCTATGAGTAGTCTTCGAGCAACATCGGGTCTGGAGCCGTGGAACCCTTCGCGGAACACCTGGACCGGATACCGCCCTCGTCGACACCGCCACAATATTCACTACTGCGAACCTGCTAACGAGGGTTTCTAGTTATGGAACCGGGAGAACGTTGCCGTCTGGATCGATTTATAATACTATCGAGATTCGCCGGACGCGTCATCCGTTACTGGACCCCAAGTACCGCTCTTCGGACCACTGTGCCATCCATCTCAAAGGGGGGATCCCCCTTCACCATCTGCGCCATCTATCCTGGCGCTGCTTGATCAGCCCCAGTCATCGAGATGGGTGAGGCGCTTCTTGGCGAATCTTTGATGAAGATAGAAGATATCCCTCCAGGAGATCTATGGAGAGAAAGGGAAAAATGAAGGAGGACCTTGTTGAAACTATCAAGTTCCTCTGCATTCTCCGCACTGAAGACGAAGACTACATTGCCATGGAAAGTCGTTTCCTGTCCTCCAGACTGGAGGCAGAGACCTAGATGCCTACTACTCATCTCTGTTTGAGCTTAGGCGCGCTTTACGCTTCCGACTACATTGCTCGGAACTGGCGACCGTCTTCGACACCCAGGGAAACACCGTTTGTAGAAAGAGCTTGAGGCGCACCGTCTTCAATTACTTCAGACGGCGCATCTACAGCTCTGTCTGTAGCCTAGAGGCCTTCGCTGAGCTCTTGCAAGGAGCTACGGAGAGCATTATTCTGGAGGACAGTGACTCACTTCATCAAGCAAATATCTCCTTGAGTGAGGCGGAAACTGCTATCAGTCGTCTGCCAAAGGAGAAAACAGCTGGCTAAGATAGGGTGCCCTTCGAGCTCGTCAAGGGCTACGAGGACCTCGGAAGAAGAGCCAACATCGAGCCCTCCTCAAATCCAAGCTTCGCGCGTCTCTGCCCGAATCCTTGAGAAGAAAAATCCTCAACTTCGTCCCAAAAACGCACAGTGGTTCGGGCCTAAGCGGCTACCGGCCCATAACTTTACCGACGGCGTTTTACAGAATCGTCAGCGGCATTCTTCTGGGTCGTCTTCGTCCCCACCTAACAGCAATCGTGCCGGAATTTAAGACGTACGCCTTTACGGGTATATCCTTCCTTAATATCGCGTGGGTGTCTGACGAGATGGACCTGGCATTCAAATACGAGTCGCCGCTGGCAGTCATCTCTACCGATCTACAGTACGCCTTTTATAACGTGGACCGAGAGTACCTGGCCGCCCAGCTGCGCTCCATCAGTCTGCCTCCGTCCTTCGTGGAATGGCTCTACTTTCTCTACGCGGAGGCTGATGCTACCATCAAGTACGATAGAAACATTACCCGCCCATCCATAATGCACAGAGGGGTTCGGCAGCGTTACGCCTAGAGCGCAGCCTTTTTCTCCCATTTCACCGGTCCCCTCCTGCGCCATCTAGAGAGAAATATAGGAAGAGGGAACGTCCTGGCGTACGCTGATGATATTCTCCTGCTGATCTGCGAGGAGTGGTAATTCTAGAAAGTTAAGACCATCTTTCACGAATTCCAGTGTTCGTCAGGAATATTCGTGAACTTTTCTAAGAGTAAGTAACTGTGGCGCGGCGCATGGAGGGACCGCGCCGACTATCCGCTCTGCATCTAGTGGTCTGCATCTTCCATCACGGTGCTGGGCTGCTAAATTTCATCAGGCCAAGGAACATCGGTCCAGGAAAATCCCCTGCTGGGAATTATGGAGAAGGCGATTTCCAGGTGGTCCTCATACATCCGTGGCTTCTCCCTGGTCGGACGAGAGAGAGCGGTCAACTCGATGGTTTGCACGGCTACCTGCCCGGCGATTCCACAATTTCCAAACTGTAGGCCAGGCTGACACGGTTCATCTAGGTGTTTTTTTTATCACGTCTCCTGGCTTCCGGGAGGGCTACTGTCACGTCCTATGCGTCCGTCAGCGGTGTAGGGTTTCTGAATATCCGAACCCAATTACAGCTCGCCTGCTTCAAGGGGGTTCAAGGCCGCTCACGGATGGCGGAGTCCGGAATCTGGATGGCCCTCTTATCCTCGGGTTCCTGGCTGCTGCCCTGTCGCTGTAGGCTGCTGAATCTGAAGAACTACTCATTTGTTGGCTTACAGTCTCATAATCAGTATTGCTAGTATTTGTAAAAATTAGTTTAGTTTTTATCAAAATATCAAATAAAAAGAGGATTAAAAATAATAATAATTAAAAAAAAAAAGAAATTAGAAAGCACTCGTCTTCACAGCGGTGAAGCCACACTACACCGTGATGTTCAGCGCTGTTGTAAGGCACGTGGCCATCGGAAGTTACTCCAACACTTTCAATTATAGGTGATGGCTATGTTTATAGATTCATAAGATTGCGGCCTTTCGCACAGAGGTAGAGAAGCTATAGTAATTTTGACAGGTCTTCAACATGGCAATCCCCGATATAAAGGTAAGAAGGCAAAAATTACACAGGTCTACAAAACTCAAAGTAGTTGTACCTTATAGCATATATATATCTCTCAGAGTTTTTTTTTGAATCCCGATATATATATGCTATAAGGTACAACTACTTTGAGTTTTGTAGACCTGTGTTATTTACCGGTTCATAAGGCTCATTGTGATTTTTATATAATATTCAGATGGTGACCGGTTAATATAAATAAAAAGAGAGATGAAAGTGATGTTTCGAGGCTTACAAATCATCGACGAGCAATGACTGTTTCGCCTGGTTACAGAAATTCGTATTAATTTCGCCGCGCTGATCCCACCAGATACAAAATATAATCTTTTTGCTGTATATATTGGGTTTAGAGGTCGAGGATTTCGGCAATCCTGATGATTTCTTGCGCTTCGAACACTTACACATATTTTTCATGCCTAATCACAATACGATGAAAAAAATACTTTCTTTGAAAAATTTCCTGAAGGATTCCAGATATTCATCTTCAATTTTCCTTATTATTTTCACTAAATTAATGAGTAAACCATTTTCCTTACTACTGTATCTTTCCCATAGCGTGCAAACGAAATGAAACAGTTTGTCGAGTGACGTCGAGAGAAGACACTAACTGTTCTTGTGCTTAAGCATCGACTTCATCCAATAATGCTTGCAGATTCTGATCCATGAATATTTTTGGCGACTTTCCGTGTGTTCTCCTTGTGGTTGACGTCAAAATTTCCAGACTTTAATATTTTAAACCACTCTTGACATGAACTTAATGGAGGAGAATCGTTTCCATAAGCGCTAAATACAAAAAAGTATTCCATTTTTAAAAGAACGATTTTTCAACTTTGTATCTCACGAAAGATGCGTGCGATTCGAGTGATTTTTATTTACGGAAAGAACAAGCATTTAATTATATTTCATGAGAAAAAAATACTACTTTTAAATATTGGAAATGCCTAAAATTATAAATGATTTTGTAACCGTTTACCCATATAATTATGATTATGAAATAATATAATAGTTATATTACTATAAGTGTACAATCAGTCCAATAATAAAGGAAAATTTCGATTTCAATAAACTTGAAACTATGAAAGCGAAAAATTTCCCCTGGAAAAAAAGGTGACTGAAGAAACCTTTAACTCCAACCGAATCAAAGATAAAGGAAATGATTGTTAGGTGAAATTCAACTTCTCAAAGTAACATTTGCACGATAACCAACGTACCACTTTCTATATATACCGTTAATCGTATTATTAGGAAATAAAATAGACTTAAAAATATGTAAAAAGACTAAAGTTCATGTTCTCAAGCCGCACCATATTAAACTAAAGACCTGCAGCAGGGTCCTTTATGAAAAGTACTTTACAGGTGAAAAAGAGAAGAATGTTGTTACACTTGAAGAGGAATGGGTTCACCTCAATGATTAGCAACCAACTCCTGTCATTTACTATTTTCAGAACTGTGTCAAGAAATGCAAGGATAGTTTCTCAAAGACTTCATGATCTTTGCAAGTTTCTGATACAATGGAAAACTTCCTATAAAGAAGGTGGACACAAATGTCAATATAAAATATTTCTTTTATAAATGGAAAGCACTCTGTAGAGATCCAAATAAAAATACGCATAATATATTTTATATCGAGTATCAAGGCAGAATTCGATGCAAAAAAAGAGAGTAAAATTTAGGTTATGCAAATTTAAAATTAAAATAAACAAGTATCAGAGTCATCAATCAATTCTGTCATCGTTTGCTTTTGTGAATGGAATAAATACCTAAATATGGCCATTTCTTATAAGCATCGGTGGTTCGGTGGTAGAATGCTCGCCTGCCATGCGGGCGGCCCGGGTTCGATTCCCGGCCGATGCATTTTTTTTTCTACAATTTTTAAAACTCATTTATATTATTATTAAAATATCTATATATATTAAAAATTGAATGTTTGTCTGTCTGTCTGTATGTTTGTACTCTATAGATTCAAACACCATACATCCAATCGCCGTGAGATTTTTGGATATTATTAGGTATATCCCCGGGAAGGTTTTTGAAAAATAATTTCTTGAATATCTTGAATATCCTTAGAGTTATTTGCAAATTTGTCGATTTAAGTCGCAAGCAGCGCCCCCATTGCGACGATGATAACAAGTTTTTTTATCTATAAGTTTTATTATCACTAAGTTTATTATCTTAAAGATAATTTATCAAAAGTAAGATAAACTACCTATTAATTGCGCACAAGTCAAAGTTAGTTTTATCATTTATATACAACATATATATTGGGAGAATAGATAAAATGATGATTTTGTAATGTAGAAAATTAGTAAAGACAAAATTCAGGATGACACGGCAATTTATTTGAGACAAGAATAATAATACAATTCCAAGGCAAGATACTATTCCTTTAACTCTCAATCACCGAGGGAACCAATTAATATTGATTTTATTCAACTTATCGAGTATTTTTCAAAGGACCGGGAAAAAATGTTCACTTTATCGAGAGATTCAAATTTACGAGTTTCAAATTATCAAAATATATCTATTATTTTTTAAAATAAGTTTATAGAGAATTGTTTTAACAAATGTTCGTTAGACAAACCTTTACTCGGGTAAAACCCGGGCGAAGCCGGGTACATCCGCTAGTATTATTCTATATACAAGTATCAGAGTCATCAATTCTGTCATCGTTTGCTTTTGTGAATGTATGTAAATAATGGATTTCATATTTTTTATTAATTTGTATTCAGGCCTTTTTTGTTTAAATCTGTTTTTAAAAATCGTTTAAAATGCAGTCGCAATCATTAGCGAACACATATGTTTGCCTAATATTTCCATATGCTCTTTTATTTTTTTACAAAAAAATATTTACATGCCAGTATTTTGGATTATTTTTTTTATAGACCTTTTTTTTATTATTACTGAGAAGATGGGCATCGCAGTCAGGATTCTTTACAGTCAGTCACTCAACTCAGGCAATTTCAAAGGTTAATGGGGGTTTGGTGGAAAAGCTGCCGTCTATTTAAACTATATTAATTTTGAAACAACTAAATGGATTGCAAAAAAAAAAAAATTAAATAAAATACCTAAACACTAATATAATACAATTTTTGCCATTACACACTTTTTTTCCTGTAGTTTATGTGTTTCTTCTGTATTGCTATTCTATGGCACTTCTACTATTTATTATTGATGTACTTTCAGTATGAAGGATACTTCACTCGGAGAATTTCTCGGGCGAAGCCGGGTCATTCTTCTAGTGAATATATAAAAAAAAAACGTGAAGTCATATTTACGCACCAATAATTCTCAAACAATCGTTTTTACCGTTTTTTTTTTTTTTAATAAATTTTTCTCTGTATTCCTAGTTGTGTTTTCAGATGATGCGTATATAAAATCACTAGCTAGTATATTCTTTTTTTTTTCGGACATATTGATACAATGATCAAACCCATTCTAAGGGTTTATTGTTTTAGTGACCTGACCGACCAAAATATTAATCGCACACATATATTTCAACACTTTTCCTATTTTATTTTTATTCTCATTCTGTAATATTGTTGTCGCGTCCAATGAAGAGCCTCAGATGTCTCTATGCATCTCTATCACAGCTGTCACAATGTCCTCTATCAATTAACGTCAAATGTTGTTGTTGTCGTGTCCAATGAAGAGCCTCAGATGTCTCCATGCATCTCTATCACAGCAGTCACAGTGTCCTTTATCAATTAACGTCAAATGCTGTTGTTTTCGTGTCCAATGAAGAGCCTCAGATGTCTCCATGCAACTCTATCACAGCAGTCGCAATTTCCTCTAACTTGAATGTGTAAAGTTGATGTTCTGGGTTTATGTCAATTTTCTGCAAGGCTGCGGCCATTGCTGGGCATGAGAATATGTGGGTAGGTGTTCTCGTTCTATAATATTTTATTAAATAAAATTGAACATATTTTTCTATAAAAGTAATTAATTTATCTCAATGTTTTGTTTATATTTCTAAACTTTAGTTCAATATCAAATAATTTGAGACATGGATCAGAATCATATTCAATATCTGTATAAAAGATGTTAATGGTACCGTACATAATCCAAACAGCCGAAATATCGACAGACGACATCCCGACATGGTTGAAATCTCGATATGTCAAAAAATTCCAACAAATAAAAAAATCCTAAACAAGGTTCAGCATTTGAGTAAATCAGTTTACTGTGTTTGGGGGAGAATTCTTTTATTAAATATTTTATTTTTTCTTCAACGAAATAAAATTATTTATTTTCTTTCTAATTTAATTTATCAGGATTTTTTGAACTGTCGGGATTTGATCTGTAGATATTGGAAAGTCGGAAATTTGGTCTTTCGAGATTTTACCCGGACCCGATATTGATGATAGATTATTTTAAAAACTTTTGAAGTGTTGATTAGTGGAGATTGTACAAATCGTTATAGATGTCTGCTCTATTTATTTGAAGAAATCTTCTCAACTCAGTGGGTAAAAATAACTCTTATTATAAACTCGAATGATTGTTTTAAAAATTAAACAATTTTCTATTGCCCTTACTCAATGAAATATTAATGGGAGGGCCTGGCTCATCAGTGGTGAACTCTCCCACTGATGAGCCAGGCCCTCCCATTAATTTTTCATTGCAGTAAGGGCAGTATAAAATTGTTTAATTTTTAAAAGAATCATACGCGTCTATAATAGTTTCGAATTCTCATAACAGATGGCGCGCTGATGTATTATATCATTAAAAGATAATTCTATTTATATGTCTAAATGTGCGTAATTCAGTCTGTTAAAATATAATATTTTAGTAATAGATCTCAAATTTCCGCGACAACTCCCCTAATTTCTGGCATTTTGACCAGATTCAGTTAATTATTAGATAAGTTGATTATTTTCTATTAAATTCCAATTTTTTATTTCTTTATAATATGTGTAAAATATTTTTTTCATTATATTATAATTTTTGAATTCTCTCTCTTCAAGTTTTCTATACTTTTAAGATCTCTCTCTGTAGATTCTCTAGACCTTCTATATACGAGGGGTGTCCCATAAGTCGGTGGCCCGACATATAAAGAAAATGACTAATAAAATGATTATGATTTATTTTTCAACACATTCCTCTTTAAGGTCTATATACTTTTCCAGCGATGTTCTAATGCTTTTATGCCCTCCAAAAAGAACGATGTTTCAAGTGACTCAAAAAATGAGGTCACAGCATCAATGACCTCTTCATCTGACCTAAAATAAATACCAGAAAGTGATTTTTTCAAATGAGAAAATAGGTGGAAGTCAGACGGAGCTAGATCTGGTGAATAGGGTGCATGTGGTAAAAGTTCAATGCTAGAATCATAAATAGCAGCCATGGCTCGCAGCGACCGATGACTCAGAGCATTGTCTTGATGGTAAACAATCTTCCTGGACAACTTTCCTCTTCTCTTTTCTTTAATAGCTTCTCGCAGTTGCTTCACAAGATTTGCATAATAATTGCCAGTGATGGTTTGATCCTTATTCAGAAAGTCTAGAAGAAGTACACTCTCGGAATCCTAAAAGACAGACACCAAAACCTTCCCTGCTGATGGAACTGTCTTGGCTTTTTTCGGGGGAGGGGAACCGGAGTATCTCCATTGCATGGATTGTTGCTTGGACTCTGGTGTAAAGTGATGGGCCCAAGTCTCATCCATGGTAACAAATCTATTAACAAATTTCTCTGGATTGGCTTCAAATAATGCAAGATTGTCCGAAGATAACTTTATCCTTGCAGACTTTTGATCGGGTGTCAAAAGTTTGAGCACTCAACGGGCAAAAAGCTTCCTGAGGCCCAAGTGTTCCCTCATGATCCGATCCACTGTTTTTTTTTTTTGGAATACCCAAGGTCTCTTCTATCTGACGAACTGTCATTCTTCTCTCCAACATAACCAAATCATGTATCTTGTCGATGTTTTTTTTAGTAATTGACTCAACAGGTCTTCCTGGTCGATTTTTGTCTTCGGTGCTGATCCTTCCTAATTTAAAAGCAGCTACCCATTTTTTTTACTGTTCTATATGAAGGAGAATCTTCCCATAATGTATCCACCATATCCTCATAGATTTCCTTCGGCGACATTCCTTTCTTACAAAGATATTTTATTACAGCACGAATCTCGTTTGTCTCCATTTTATATGATTCCTGTTTCTTGTCCTCTTTCAGAACCTATAACAAAAAAAAAAACGGTTAGTTATAGAAACTTAAAAAATTACATATCTTTATACAAGGCTTTAAGGTATATATGGTAAAATTTATTAGTTTCAAATATTTCGTTCTCATGGTCGGTCCACGGACTTATGGAACACCCCTCGTACTTATAGATAAAGATATTTCCAAAATAATTTGAAGTTTTGACTACACTTAATGTCTATATGAAATTATTGAAATTCTTTATTCTATAAAATAAATTATCAGAATTTATTTGTAAATAATTTTATTGGTTTTTCTCTACTTTAATACCTTACTATATTTATCACCACCATTATGTATATATACCAACATATGAAAAAACAATAGAAAAAAAAATAAATAAAAAGGTCAGGTGTTGATATTAAAAATAAAAAAGGCATATTTTAGGTAAATAAAAAGATCATTTTTTCTTTTCATTTATTTCAAATGAGGAAATTGATGTCTCCCCCATATTTTATAGTGAATTTATGACAAAATTAACGTTTCATTAAATTTAAAATTAACTTATATTTCTCTGGATTCTTCTACTAAACCTATGAGTGTCAGTGTTGATGCAGTGAAGATCTCCATTTAGGAGTGATCATTTTTTGGAATATCATTTTCTTAGTTTTATCTTCAATATATTTTCATAGATTCACCTTAATATTTACAATATATGACCAATAAGTGCCGTGACTGAAGGCAAAATGAAAAAAGGGATTTTTTGCTTATTCATTTTATAGAATAAAGAATTGGCTACAGGACAGCGCCATTCGAAGATTCTATACGCGCGCAAGGGCTAGTAATTCGATTTTTAAAGAGGTTACTAATAGTGCTAGTAATTGTTTATAAATTGAAACAAAGTATTTGCATAGAAATTTTCGTCAAACAAAAAAAATCAAATACCGAAACTTTGAGTATGGTTAATCAAGCTTTCTCCGATGATGTTCTTAAGCGAACAACTATTTTTGAGCAAATTTTTCCATTTATTTACACCAGGTAGAATTTAAATTAAAGATTACTTTTATTGAGGCCGTTATATTCTGCAATAAACTAACAAAAATGCGACACAGGATGCATTTTATTTGAGGGAATTCGGACTTTAAAAAAACGATCAAAATTCATCCCTAGGTTCCTTACAAGCGAGAATCGGTGCCGGTTTGAAACTTCTGAAAACATGTTAGAAATGGCAAGGATGGAACCACAATGGAAGAACATGATAATCATAGACGATGAAACATAGGTCTATACGGCAATGTCCCTGAAGCCAAGCGTCAAACTGTCAAATGGCGAGGTCAGTTGAGCCTAGATCCAAAATATCAAGGATGTTCGAATTCAATACAGAGGAAAAGCTAATTCTAGACACGATATTCGGCGCGGCACGAGCTGATTTTTAAAATCTCCGTTTAATATTATGTAGTAAGCCTATTTCTATTGTATACATTACTCTACAGTAGATTCGTACTCATTACGAACATATGGCAGTGTTTGGAAGAGGTCGTACCATAGTATTGAAAGAGACTGGTTGGTCAAATCGACTAATCGCGCGACATCTGTGTCGAAGTGACGCTGATATTAGACAATGTTGACAATTATTAATAAAAAACGGTAAATAATGCAACATCAGGACGGCGGTGGTCGACCAAAAAAAACAACAGAACGGGAGAATATAGCTATTGTCAGAACGGCTGTCGAAGCATCGGATTCGACGTTATCACTCTCTCTACCATCCAACGTTCGACCCGTACACCAATGCCAAAAATTACCATTAACAGACAACTGAGAGAGCGGAATCTAAAAGCTTGCCTGACCGTTACGATGCCTACACCTCAAACCCGTACACCGATAAGTTCAACTACAGTGGTATCGGGGGTGATCAAATAGGACTGGGGACATAAGTGGTGACGAGTCCCGTTTCTTACTGTGTCCTGAAAACCGTCGCAAACGTGTCTGGAGACGTCCTGGGCAGCGTGTGGATTCTAGCCTTACTTTCGAACACCCCACAGGACCAAAACTGAGCGTTGTGGTTCGGGATGCCATTTCATTTGATACCAGGACCCCATCGGTAGTCATTTCTGGGACCCTGACAGAACAACAGTACGTAGATGACATTCTACGGCCTGTTTTGTTGCGGTTTTTCTCACATAATCCCGGGCTTACTTTTCCACAAGATAATTCCCGGCTACATACGGCACGTGTTACTATAGATTGTTTTCAATCTTGCCAAACTTTTCCGTGGTCAGCAAGGTCGTCTGATCTCGCACCCATAGAGCACATCTTGGACGAGATGGGAAGGCAATTGCAACCATCCCGGAATGTTGATTATTTTCTCGGACAGTTGGAAACAATTTGACAATAAATCCCGCAGCACACCACCCGGAATATTCAGCAGTTTATGACACGCTAGGTGGCAGCCCGTATCCAGGCCAGTGGAATTCCAACGACATATTGACTTTCAAAATTTGCGAAGATCAAACCTGGGAATAAAATAATTAATTTTTCAGAAATTTTGATCGTTTTCCCTCCCTTTACATGTTCTTCACCTAACCCAATATTTGTCCCAATCGGACAACTTCTTGGTGGGTCGATTTTTTTTCTATTTGCTATAAAATTTACATCATGGTGGCCATTGATTATTTTGCGAAATTGCCTATTACTGCTCCAGTCCCTGATAAGAATCCAAAGCAATTGCTGAGGCCTTAATACAGAATTGGGTCCACTTCTTCGGAGTCCCAAGAATATTAAATTCAGATCAAGGCAGCAGCTTCGAGTTCCAGTTATCCAAGAAGTTTGCATCCGCTTTGGACTAGAAAAGACAAGGACAACACCATTGCATCCTCAGTCTGATGTACGGTGGAACATTTAAACCATACTCTGACCCAAACCATATCGGTGTATGTGAGCGGGAATCAACGTGATTGGGACCTCCGCCTTCCTTTACTGATGATGGCCTACAAAGCAGCTTCCAACGAGTCATCTGGGTTTAGTCCTGCAAACATGCTTTATAATCGGGAACTTCGCCTCCCATGTGATATTTTTCTCGATCGCGCTGAACCATCACTAAGACCCAAGGACTATGTCATAAACCTCGAAGAAAGGCTGGAAAGCATACATGAATGGGCACGAGAGCATCTTCACATCTCTAGCAAGAATCAAAGGATCACTATGGACTTAAAACAAGAGGAAAGAAACGTCATATTGGTTAGATTTTGTTTGGTTCTATAACCCCCAACGCGAAGAAAGGGGTTGTCGCCAAAACTCTAGAAAGATTGGGAGGGATCCTATCAAGTGGTTCAGAAGATTACTAAGTCGCGTATTTTGTATAAAGAAATCTCCATCATCAAGAACTAAAATGATTCACATCAAACCTCTCGCTCCATATGTTGGACCTGCGCCAAGTTGGGGTGCTGTTTGGGAACAAACAGCTTTTTATAAAGAGAGCAGTATTACGACGATACCCGAAATAAAGTTTCGGCATCGCCGTGGTGGCAAGCAGGGTCAGTTCGACTACATGTGTGTGCACACCAAGAATATCTGTGAGGAGGGCGGGCGAAGGGGAGTGTCATAGTGTATCTGCCGAGAACAACGGCTTCTAGCTGTCCACGTTGTTTTGTGTGGTCATGTAAATAAAAAATCGGGTTAATATCTCGAGAATAGAGATCCTTATCGAACCCGTGTGCTGATTTGATCATCCTGATGCAGAAGTCTTGTGCGCCATATGTTATTTATACCTTGGTTCAACGTACTAAAGGCTAAATTTTTAGAATATATATATATATAGATGGAAAATTTGCCGGGAGGAAATTAATCCATGAAAGCAATGGGCGCTTCTCCCGTCAAAATAAACGTCAAAATCTGACGCCATCTATTGACCGTCGCCGCAACTAGCGGCCTCGGGTCGGTGACAAAGCCACAACACCAACTTTGGCAAACTGATAAGCGTCCACCTAGAGACCATGGATCTCATGGAATAAAGTCCGCCCTAGACTGACGAGGGCCATTAGCCCGAAACCATGGTCTCTAGGTGGACGCTTATCAGTTTGCCAAAGTTGGTGTTGTGGCTTTGTCACCGACCCGAGGCCGCTAGTTGCGGCGACGGTCAATAGATGGCGTCAGATTTTGACGTTTATTTTGACGGGAGAAGCGCCCATTGCTTTCATATATATATATATATATATTGTTGTTTCTGAAGATCATATAAACTGATTTCTATGTACACTCATGGACAAAGCTTATGGAAGTTTTACCTTTTAGCATGTATATCGTTATTCAGACAATAACTCTGAAATATATATGATACACTGCGGCCTTTATTGAAGACACGCTAAATAACCAAGAGTGAACAAAATTAACTCTGTCTTCTTAAAAAAAAAAAACAGACGACCGGCGACTTCAAAGACTTTTCACTTCTATAAGTTTTGTCCATGAGTGAAGACGACCTACTCTCTGACGCAGAAACAATATAAGAAACAAATTTGTCATTGATAAAATCAGGAAAATTCTTTCATTAGATGGCTTTAACGTGAGAAAATATATGTAAAATACTTCTGACGTTATCTCAGATTTAACGGAGCAGCTGAAAGCACATGATTCTTATGAAATTGGAAATAATTCATATAAAATCCTTGGAAAATATACTCGAATAAGTTTCAATTTCGTTTCTGAATTAAAGACAATTCTTCTTTGAATGAAATATTTCTACAATTCTACAAATAATTACACTTAGAAATTTCTCTAAAATTTGATCCCTTGGGCAGATTGACTCCAATCATCATCATTCAATTCAAGGTTCTGTTCTTAGCATTATGGAAACAAAATTTGGATTGAGATTATCCTTTGCCTAAACCTTTGTGCTCTCTCATTGGAATGAAATCAGAAAGGACTTGACCATGCTAAATTATATTAATATCCTTAAATATATATTTTTAAATCCTTATATCTATAAAAATGAAATTTAAAATCGATGTTTGTTATCGCGTTGCGCAAAATCTACAGAATCAATCATTATGAAATTTTGCATGTAGATAGCCGAAGATTTCGTTTAACATATAGGCTATTCAAAAACCTAAAAAGGTTAATGTGTTTTTTTTTAAATATAAAACCAAAAGGCGTTAGTTCCAGCCTTTTACCGCTTGGCGGAGCACTGGTCGCGACGATAAATGAATTTGATTGGTTAATAATTTACACGTAGTTTGTTTACACGATGAATGCTTTTAAAAGGTAAGATTATCCAATCGTCGTGAAACTTTAGGAAGTTATTTACTATACTACTGGAAAGGTTTCTGGTTTGAATTTGATTTGAAATAAATATTCGTTGCAATTTTATTTGCAAATTTTCTACTTTCACTCACAAGCAGCGCCTCTCGGGGCTTCTGGTGAAATTAGATTCATAAATTGTGAAAATGCTAAAATGTGTTATAAGTATAATAAATTTAATATTTAATTTGAGGATTTATTAGTATAATATTCTAATAGTGTAAAAAACTTGGCATTTCAATATCTATCTATATATATAAAAATGAATGTATGTGTGTCTGTTTGTTTGTCCTTTATGCCTGACCAAACCACTCATTGGATCGCCATGAAACTTTGGGAAGTTATTTAGTATAGTACTGGGAAGGTTTCTAGCAAATAAAATTTTTGAAATAACTTTTCGTCTAGAAATAATCAAGATAAATATTCTAATTTATCTGTTATAATTCAACAATCTGCTCTAAATATTATCATGATGATACGATGATTTTGTAATGTAGAAAATTAGGAAAGACAAAATTCAGGATGACACGGCAATTTATTTGAGACAAGAATAATGATACAATTCAAAGGCAAGATACTATTCCTTTAACTTCCAATTACCGAGGGAACCAATTAATATTGATTTTATTCAACTTATCGAGTATTTTTCAAGGGACCGGGAAAAATGTTCACTTTATCGAGAGATTCGTTAAACAAACCTTTACTCGGGTAAAACCCGGGCGAAGCCGGGTACATCCATACAAGAATAATGATACAATTCCAAGGCAAGATACTATTCCTTTAACTTCCAATTACCGAGGGAACCAATTAATATTGATTTTATTCAACTTATCGAGTATTTTTCAAGGGGACCGGGAAAAAAATGTTCACTTTATCGAGAGATTCGTTAGACAAACTTTTACTCGGGTAAAACCCGGGCGAAGCCGGGTACGTCCGCTAGTTAATATATATTTAAAGAAAATATCTTATTTAAAATTTAATAAATGTTTTCAAAAAATTATGTGTTTCAAAAATATATTTGAACGTATATGACAATATTTATATACGTTTATAAATCTATATATAGGTGGCTTGAATGTTTTCTAGAATCATTTTAACAAATGTTCGTTAGGCAAACTTTTAATCGGGTAAAAACCCAGTGAAGCCGGGAACATATATATAGGTTTGTCGGCTATGCACGCTCTCAATATGTAACTAATCTCGCTGAAATTTGAACAGGACAGAGAGTTAAATCTTGACGAAATTTTTGTCGCACTTTTAACCAAGAAAAATTATACAGTAGAACTCCTCAAATTCGGAAATCCTGAAATTCGGAAACTCCCAAATTCGGAAAGTATTGTAATGTTTTTTTTACATACAAAAAATCAATTTTCACATGCTTTTATTTTGTTGATATTTCAACATTATTTTATTTTATTTTATTTTATTTACTTTTACTTTTGCTTTGCTTTTATTTAATTTAATTTAATTTAATTTTTATTAGTAATTTATTTTTAATTTAAGTGTTTAATTAATTTACTTTTACCGATTATTTATAATCGCTAATTAGGGGTTTATCCCCTTTTTTAAAAGCTTAAATAAATCAACAGTTTCATTTGACCTTTGTGCTTAGTTTAGAATATTGTCCAATAAGAAGGCAGCATTATTACGTCATAAGCCATTCACGCATTTTTTATTGCAAAGTTGATTCACCTAAAGTTCAAATTATCAAACATTTTCAGACCTTGTAAGTTTCAAATTCTTTTATTCAACTCTCAATTTTTTTGCATTTACAAGTTTGTTCTTCAACAAAATGGCATCCAAAGAGGAGCGGCAAAAACGAGGCAAGTACCGAATTCTTAAGCTTGGTGAATAGTTAGATGTTCTTAGTGACATTAAAAAAGGATTAAGCTATACAACGATAATGCAAAAGTATAAAATTTCTAAGACAACTGTTTATGATATAAAAAAGTCTGAGCTTAAACTTACAAAGTTTGTTGATTCTACCGAAAAAGATGTCAAAAAGTTTTCTCAAGTAAAAAATCCGTTATACGAAAATGTTGATAAAGCAGTTAACATCTGGTACGAAAGTCAGAGATTATCAGGGGTTCCTATTCGTGGTATTGAACTCCAAACAGCTGCCAGTCATTTTGCATCAAAA
The DNA here is from genome assembly GCA_030710605.1 of Cordylochernes scorpioides. Taxonomy (NCBI): domain Eukaryota; kingdom Metazoa; phylum Arthropoda; class Arachnida; order Pseudoscorpiones; family Chernetidae; genus Cordylochernes; species Cordylochernes scorpioides. Next base: position 66,801,211 of record CP092886.1, read on the forward strand.
TTGAATAATCCCACTTTTAAATCTAGTGGTGGATGGTTGTCACGATACAGAGCCAGACATAATTTGAAAAATAAAAAAGTTGTCGGGGAAGCATTGAGTGCTGACGAAGATGCAGTTGAAGCTGTTTTGAGTAAAAAAATGGAAATCAGCAGTTCTGATGATAGTTCCTCAACTTCTGAAGACAGTTTGGAGCCGGATGTTCCCAGATGCGAAGCGTTGAAAAGTTTGGATGTTGCATTAAAATATTTGGAAAAGCGCACTGAACCAGAAATGCTTGCAAGCTACAACACCATCAATAGTCCTCGAACTATGCTTATGAGAGAAGAAGAAGCTTTGTTAAGCAAGCCAAAGAAACAGACAACAATCAGCAACTTCTTTGCCAAGCCATAACTTACTTGGCCATCAAAATCTGCGTTTATTGGACTGCATATGTACATAATTGGTTTTTATAGACAAGAATGCAGGTGTGTGTTTATGTTACTTTAATACAAATTTATCTATGTAACACGTATTACATACATAATAAAATATTTTACTATTTTCATCGGTTTCATGCTCAAAACTCATAAAAGTCAAGGAACATTTGATTAAAAATCGTAATTAAAATTATGTAATGTACATATAATATTCAACCTAAAATTGTTCATATGCTTCAAAATCTTTGTCTCAGTCATCTAAATGCCTATTTATGCCACATAAATATTCACAAATCTAACTCTCTCAAATTCGGAATACCTTGCGCCCCAAGCTTTCCGAATTTGAGGAGTTCTACTGTAATTAACCAAGTACTGAGCAACAATATTTATTTAATTAGAAATGATGATGACAATATTGCTGTATCATGCTTGATTGACATAAACAAAATATTTTAGGGGAATATTCATTAAAGCAGACCATGGGCGAAGCTAGACAATAATTTTTAGTAGGCAGGAACAATATTCTACCAGCGAAACATTCACTCGAGCAGAAGACACACGAAGCCAGGTCATCTCTATATATAAAATATCGTTTCTCGGCCTTTTGGCCAAGATCAAGTAGTATATCTCTAGATAGCTTTATCTATATATATATGTGATATATGGGAAAAGGATCCTGAGAATCTTGTCGACTCTCTATAATATAAAAAAAATGCTTGTCGACTTCACTGTGATAAAGTGCTTTGTCCTGAGAATCCTCGGGAGTGGATGGGGTTTTGTATGTTTGGGCAGTCGTTATCGATGGCGGTGGATGAAAAATCGGCACACTATATCGATTAATGAATCACAAAACACCTCGGAATATTAATCATTGGCGGCTCGGGAGAGGAGATGGAAGGATTTTCGCGATTAAATTGGATTGAGATGACTCACATCTTGGACCTCGAGGCACTACTTTTAGAAGATGCATACACACGTCTTGACACACACGTTACACCGACCGAACTCCGGTTGCCCCACCCCCCGGCTTGGGTCATGTGGGACCCTGCTTGCTTTTTGATTGGTCCCTGTCTCTGTCGGCCATGATGGTGAATTTGGTCGGGAAGGAGCTTTGCCTAACATCCCAATCTCTCAGGACATTCAACTCTGGAATATGAGGGCCTCTTTGTTCTAAGTGACCTAGATACACGACTTGGATCTGTCGTTCTTTTCTCTTCTACTTCTTCCATCTCCACGTCCTTTGACTGCCATCTTTATTTGAATCCATACAGAATACATTATATCCAACATGGTACATAATTATTTATTAGACAATATTCTTTATAATATTACAGATGCGCCCCCTATGAATAAGAATTTTAAAAGGGATCTGTATTAAATTCTGAAAAAGGAAAAATAATTTTTTGGGAAAGAAAAAAAAATAAAATTTTTTTAAAATAGTGAGTGGTTAGATACAATTGGGGAGAAAGTAAATGATGGAAATAAGTAATAAAAAGAAATTTGAGTAGATAGGGGTGCTTGCTAAACTAGGAAAAAATATGATAATTTTTTGGAGGAAAAAAAAAATTTTGCCTGCATAGGTGTTCAATCTTGCTGTGTGGAAACCCACAGCAAGGGAAACTCTATGAGGTGCAATCCAAACAAAACATATAAGACATTAACAGAAATAAAAAGAAAACTATAGACAATAAAATTTGGTGATGGAGGAAAAAAAAAAGAAAAAAGAAATCTGATTAGCCTTTGGGGCGGTGAAAAAATATAAACAAAACATAAAAAAAAGAAATCAAAGCTCCTGTATGATAAACTGAAGGCTGATACATGAGAAGTATTGCGTCAGGTCAGTTGTTCATTCAGTTAGGACAAAACAAGGTTTAAACAATAAAAGGAAAAAATAAACTTGAGGTGATTAAGAAATTGAAAGGGTGATAGACATGGATGGTGGGAATAAAAAAATAAAAATAAAAAAAATAAAAGTGCTGGTTGTGTACAAGTCTTTTAAAATTGGTTAACAAAAATATACACAAAAGAAGAATATTTTTTTTTTTACATAACAATGTCTAATCTTTGTTTATTATAGGGTCGTAGGTCATAAGGTTGCCAAAACTATATAGGTGCGTGAATGTATGCGAGTGTGTGTGAGTGTATGTTCCAGAAAGTAACTTTAAGTGTGGTGACACGCGAAAAGTGACGGCGGGTTTGTTTACATTCCGCAGGGAGGATGTGACGTCAGTCACGTGATCGGAAAGGACGTGACGTCGGCGCGGCGGAAGGTTTCTGTAAAGTGGACGCCAGCTGACAGCGGGGTGATCGACGAGTGATGTAAAGGTGGGGAGATTGCTATTCGACTTGGCGCGCTCTAAAGAGGGTTTGGAAAATCTCTCCTATGATTTCACCTATTAGAGCGACCAAGGCATGACTGTGGACAAGGATGGTCCATAACTCCGGGAGAATTATTCCTATGGTTCGATGGATTAGTTCCACTACGGCGATGGTTATTTCGAATAGGGCTTCCTGTAGTTGGAAGAGACGGTTGGGCTGCAGTGTATAGACGCTGACATACAGTAGGGTGGCCATGGGTAATAGTACAGTGGGTAGGATGAAAAGGTTGATGAGGTATAGGAGGTGGAACAAGGGGAAGGTTTTCACGTTACGAAAAACCCTTGCCTGTAAGGGAATTGGTTTGGGATCAGCCCTAACTGTAGGGATTGGGGTTTTAACTTTGGTTATATGGGTTGGACGGGATATTGCAGGTTGGGGAATATCGCGTTGGGCGATAATGTTACATTGTGGGTCAACAGGGGTGGTAGTGGTACAATTGCCTATTGTAGGAGCAAAGCGCTCAACTGTAAAGAGGTCTGGGGTGAGGTGCTCGAACAGTGGTGGTAGCGTCCTAGATTGGGGTTTAGCAGGGTGTGGTATCAGAGTGGGAGGTGCGATATAACGAATATTTTCGTTATAGTACTGTAATTTATTTACATGGACTGTGTCGGTATTCCGATTTAGAGGTTGGTTGGGTCGGTTTATTCTCACCACGTTGGGAGAGATGATCTCTAAGATCTCGTAGGGACCCGTGAAATACGGAGCCAGTTTGCCTGTATTGGGGTGATGGTAAACTTTTACCAACACGAGATCTCCGGGTTCAAAATGGGGTGTCTTATGTTGTTGGTCGTAGGCATGTTTGTCTTTGAGGTGCTTGGCCTGGGTACGTTCATGGGCTATCCGTCGGGCTGTGGTTAAAACGGGGTAGGGGTTTACATGCTCAGTGAGCTCGGGAGGTAGAACGCCGAACATCAGGTAGCCAGGTGGGAACCCGGTAACTGAGTGGGGCGTGTTGTTATACACCACAGTAACGCGCTTCGCCAGCTTAGTCCATGCGGCTTTGGGGTTTTCCAAATGGAGTAACCTTAGTTTGCCTGTTAAGGTAGCGTTCAGGCGCTCGCATAGACCATTAGCTTGGGGGTTGTTACTGGTGGTGAGCAGGGGATGGATGTTCCTGTTAATCAGGAACTTCCTGAACTTTGGTGAGGTGAACGCAGGCGCTCTATCCGTGAGTAGGCGTTTCGGAGAGCCGTCCTGCAACACTCGCTTTATCACCTGTTGATAGGTGGTGATGCTGGTAGATTTTGAGGGGAAGGTCCACGTGTAGCGCGAAAAGTGATCCACCACAACGTGGAGGTAAGCTTTGGCGTTACCATATTTGGCAAGTCCAGCTATGGTGTCGAGGGCGACCAGGTCAAAAGGCTGAGTGGCCACAGGAAGTTGTCCTAGTTCCCCAAACGTGGGACCTCGAGGGGGTTTTGTTGACTGACAGATGGCGCAGGCTTTGGTGGTTTTGGAGATGTCTTCTGACATCCCCTTCCAGTAGTACTGGGGAGAGATGAGCCTGGTCATCTGGGATATGCCCGGGTGGTTGTACCGACTGTGCACCTTTGTTAGTAGGTCGGGAACGAGGGCGTCAGGGACGACAATTTTGGTTACACCTCTACGCTTTAGGGTTTGCAGTCCGTTTCGATCAATGGTCAGTTTAGATTCTCCCGAAGGAGTGAGTTGGTGGTTCTTAATGAGGGTGGCGTCTAAGAATCCACAAAACGGGTTACGGGATAGGAGGTCCGCTTCATGTTGTTGTGCTCCTTTTATGTAGCGGACTTCGTATTCGTAACACGATAACCGCAAACTCCATCGGAATAATCTGCCTGACGGGTTTTTGATCGTCTTCAGCCACTGCAGTGCGTGATGGTCAGAAAATATGGTGAATTTTCTGCCCATTAGATACACACGGAACTTCTCCACGCTCTCGACAATGGCGAGGCATTCTAGTTCGGAGATGGTGTAGTTCCGCTCGTGTACACGCAGAGCGCGGCTGAAATATTGGACTGGGTAGGCCTTCCCAGCGGAGTGGACTTGTTTGAGGACGCCTGCAATGCCAAGTGTTGATGCATCGCAATATACCTGGCATGGTAGTTCATCCTTGTAGAGGTGCAATACGGGGTGTTGTGTGAGGCTTTCCTTCAGGCTGGTGAACGCCTTTTGGCATTTGTCATCCCAGTCCCACGTCACATCCTTCTTGAGAAGGTTGTTGAGTGGGGTCCGCAAACGGGCATAGTCCGGGATGAACTTATTATAGACGTTCACGGCGCCTAAGAAGGATTGCAGCGTTTTGCGATTGTTCGGGGTGGGATAGCGTGGATTACGTCGGTATTGCGGATAAGTGGGGTGGTGGTACCAGCGGTGATTGTGTACCCCAGAAATTCGATGGTCTGCCTAAAAAACTCGCATTTGGTGAGGTTGAGTTGCAAGTTCTCCGCGTCGCAGAACGCGAAAAACTTGCGCAGGTGTTCTTGGTGTTCCTCCAGTGTCTCCGAATAGATGACAAAGTCGTCAAAATAGTGCGCCACACAATCAAGTCCGTGCCCCTGCAGGACCTGATTGATTGCCCTTTCATAGATCTGTGGACTGGTCTTAAGTCCGAAAGGCAATCGGGTGGGCTGATACAACCCGTCTATCGTGGCGAAGGCCAACAGTGGTCGAGAATCAGGGTGTATCGGCACTTGCCAATATGCGGAGGAGACGTCGGCAGTCGAGAAATACTTGGCCCGCGCGAGACGGTCCAGTATATCTTCGATCCTCGGGAGTGGATGGACATCGGAGCTTATGACCTCGTTCACCTTCCTATAGTCGATACAAAACCTTTTGGTCTTGTCTCGCTTGGTCACTAGGGTGACCGGGCTAGAGAAAGGGGAGTAGGACGGCTCAATGATGTCATTATCCAACATCTGTCGGATCTGACTGCGTATTTCCCGTTGGTCGCATATCGGTACCCTATATGGGCGGATGGTGACGACTTTGTCGGAGTTGGTGGCGATTCTTACTGGGGGAACCTTTAGGCATGGGACCGCGAATTTGTTCCGGGAGAACACGTGTTGGTATTGGCGCAATAGCGCCGGGAATTGAGGTGGATACGGTGGCTGCGGTTGATTGTCTATGGGGATCCCTGGGAGGTGTTCTGGTGATGATGGGTGGTGTGTGTGGTACATGGAATGGTGTGTGGAATGGGGATGTTTGGGTGTATGGTGAAGGTGGTCCGTTTGGACCTTGGTGGGGTGTGAGAGGTTGGCATTGGGTGGTTGTTCTGGTACCTTGACCCTATAATAAGAGCAGTTGGCTCTAAAAAAGTTCTTTGATTGGACATGGTGCGGTGGTTGGGTGAGTCCCTGGGTTGTGGACGTGTTGTCCGAAAAATGCGCATATTGGGTATTGTTGGCGGAAGGCGGAAAAATAGTGTGGGCCTTGCATAGGTCCGCCTGGCATTCCCAATATGTGCACCTTTCGGGCAACACAGCAAAGTGGTAGGTCAGGGGCGACAAAGGTGCGTCGAGTTGGTACATAGTGCCATGTGCAAAATCGATTTTTAATTTGAATTTACGGAGGGTATTAATACCAAGTATTCCAAATGGTAGAGGGGCGTCCACCACGTGGAATACTTCGTTTTGGGTTATGGCATGAATGGATAGGGGGAAGGTAATCTGGCCTATTGTTGGCACGTGGCCATCTATTGTCTGTAAATTTATTATTTTTTTAGTTATTAAATTTAGGTCAGGGAAATTATTCTTTAAATTTTTATATATGGCACATGACACTAGGTTAACGGACGCACCCGTGTCTATCAGGAATGGTAGGGACAGTCCATGGGAGATTGGCAGTCTAATTGTCAGGTTGACGAAAGGCCTGGTCAGTAGGCCTACCTGCTGGCTGCTGGTCTGGGGCTCCCTTGGTTATCCCAGTGGCTTGTGCGCGTGACGCTTGGTGATGGGGGCTGGGCTCGCGGCCGTTGTTCCGCTAGTTGCGCGGAGCGCGCTGCTCGTGCGTCTCCGGAGGCACGGGGCAACTGCGGGGCTTGTCTGAGACGACACTCAGAGTGCCAGTGTAGTCCACCACAAAAACGGCAGTCTGTTGGCGGGGTCGACCTGGTTGGCACTGTTCTTGGACTAGGTCGCACCGGTGCGTAGGGGCCCAGTAGGGGTGGTGCGTGCTCGTCTGGGTGCCTTGGAGATGGTGCGCCGCTGCCGCGGATCCGCTGCACCAGCCGGAACCATGCACCTAGGTTCTCTGGCGGCACAATGCGGACGAGGCGCTGGTCGGAGGGTGGCAGCCCCTCGGTGAGCGTCTCCAAGATGACCTCTTGTGGGAGGCCCAGTTGTAGACCCAGCGCGGTCTTATTCCGATAGTATTCTTCCAGGTTGGGCTGTCCGGCCAGCTTCATGGAGAAGTATTGGGCATACGTGGCCTCATTGGTCTCCGGATAGAGATCCAGGAAGGTCTGTCTCACCTGGATGTAATGTTGGGTCTCCATCCGAAGCCTCCTGAAGTGTTCTAGCGGTTTGTTGTTCAGGTAACGGGGTAGGCGGAGCACTTTTTCCGTGTTGGTGAGACCATCCCAGTCTGTTTTCTGGTCATATGTCCGAAAGAACTGGGCGGCTGGGTAGGTCCCGTCGAAGCTCTGGACTTCTATCTCCGTCCGAGGGGTCACGCGGTCGCTGGTGGTCTGAAGGGCAGATAAACACGCCGCGAGGCGTGCCAAGACGGCCGGCAACTCTGCCGACGGAGGGGGTGGTTCTATTTTGGGAGTACTTACGGCGGGGTTGTTTTCTCCCTCTGCGGTGTCTTCCTCCGCGTTTTGCGTTTCGTTTTTCTCGTCCATCCTGTCGACTCTCTGTGATATATGGGAAAAGGATCCTGAGAATCTTGTCGACTCTCTATAATATAAAAAAAATGCTTGTCGACTTCACTGTGATAAAGTGCTTTGTCCTGAGAATCCTCGGGAGTGGATGGGGTTTTGTATGTTTGGGCAGTCGTTATCGATGGCGGTGGATGAAAAATCGGCACACTATATCGATTAATGAATCACAAAACACCTCGGAATATTAATCATTGGCGGCTCGGGAGAGGAGATGGAAGGATTTTCGCGATTAAATTGGATTGAGATGACTCACATCTTGGACCTCGAGGCACTACTTTTAGAAGATGCATACACACGTCTTGACACACACGTTACACCGACCGAACTCCGGTTGCCCCACCCCCCCGGCTTGGGTCATGTGGGACCCTGCTTGCTTTTTGATTGGTCCCTGTCTCTGTCGGCCATGATGGTGAATTTGGTCGGGAAGGAGCTTTGCCTAACATCCCAATCTCTCAGGACATTCAACTCTGGAATATGAGGGCCTCTTTGTTCTAAGTGACCTAGATACACGACTTGGATCTGTCGTTCTTTTCTCTTCTACTTCTTCCATCTCCACGTCCTTTGACTGCCATCTTTATTTGAATCCATACAGAATACATTATATCCAACATGGTACATAATTATTTATTAGACAATATTCTTTATAATATTACAGATGTATATTAAAAATGGCATATCCTGACCAGGAGCACATGTGCTTTTCAGAAGGCAGAGCGCCATCTGGTGGAACAGAAATCAACTATTCATGGCGCTCTGCCTTCTGAAAAGCACATGTGCTCCTGGTCAGGATATGCCATTTTTAATATTGATTTCAACACCTGATCTTTTTATCTTTTATTTTTTTCTTTCGTTTTTTAATATATATATATGTAAGCAAAAATACGAGAATCACGGGACGAGTGTTTTTTGTACGAAGATTTATTTTAAATCGCTCAAGCTTTCGGGCTGACCGGCCCTTCTACAGGAGACAAGTGAACATATGGCACATCGGGTACTATATATTGATGGGACTATTTACATATTCAAAATTTTTTTTTAATTTTTAAAAACTTTTTATAGGGATTTTGCATATCTAAGCAATGTTGGTTGGTAATCTAAGCTTGAGCGATTTAAAATAAATCTTCGTACAAAAGACACTCGTCCCGTGATTCTCGTATTTTTGCTTACTTTATTGAATGGGATTCCAATACTTATAATATATATATGTCTTTTTAAAAATCTATTCAGTAGAGAAAGTGGATATGTTTGGTAGAGAAAAATATATTTTATATATTATATGAGTATATAATGTAACGAATATTATTATCATTATTTTCGGCGTAGATTGATCTTATATAAAGCTATGATACGCGCTCTACAATAAGCTCTGCATCAATTATTTCGTTTCCTTTTATCACTGCAGCAAAAAGATCTAAGTTGAATTCTCTCTCTCTCTCTCTATACAATATCAAATTCTTATTAAATGCATTCATGCTTATAGGACTTCATCTTCTTACATCACACATTTACTAGCGAAAACTCCTTTACTGTCCGATTATCTTGAATTATCACAAACAAAGTATAATATGACAAATTCTCTCACAGATCAATTAAATAAACTATATCTGGATCAAAATTTAAGTTTTATCTTTCTCAATCTAATGAACTGTTCAAGAAATTCTTTCCAATTGCTGTCCCAAATTTCATTTCTTCTGATAAATTCACTACTTTATTCTTAACAGACAAAGGACCCTTCTTAAGTTTCCTATTCAAACTGAATGTTATCAATGATCCAACATGTGAATGCCGCTTAGATGTTGAATCACCAGAGCATCTTCTTTTAACTTGCCCTCTGACTAATCAAATTGTATGTAGATACTTTGAAACATTACCAAATTATATTTGTGTATATTGTTGCACCAAGTGGCAGCTTTGCAGGGTCGTCGACCTTGGTTTCTTCCTTCTTGGTGTTATACACGTTTCCCGAACGGGTTTCCATATTCAAATCAAATGAATAAAAGTAAATAAATAAAATTAAGTAAAAATAAATTACCTTTTCAAGTTATTGTCTTTATTTATTCTTGTCTTGCTCCTCTGTCGCGATCCGCCCTCTCCCAATAAGCAATAAATATATATGTACAATAAAATATTACAAAAGGAATGAAACTATAAAAAGGAATGATAATCTAAATATTCTGTTTTAAATAAAAATTAATAAATATATAATTTAAATTTTAAATATCTTAAAAATAATATTATGAATAATTTTTAAAATACGCGCATTAATCATGATGCAACACTTCCCCCTCTCCAGAGGTCGTCACGTCCTCGTGAGTGACCTCATCAATTCTTTCAAAATAAGGTTTGAGTCTTGAGACATGGACAATCAATGGGTCTTGGCCAGGATTATCTTTAGGTTCAATTAAGTAATTTACGTTGGACAGCTTCTTTAATATTCGATATGGACCAAAATATTTTCTCAATAGTTTTTCACATTTTCCGATTTTCCTGACTGGTGTCCAGACTGCCACTAAATTTCCTGGTTCATAGATTCTCTTGTTGTGTTTTTTGTCATAGTTTCTTTTCATTCTTTCCTGAGTCTTCTCTGTGTTGTTAATGACTACCTGTCTTGTCCTTGCTATTTTATCTAAGTAATTTTCTATATATTCGTCATAATCGTTCATGTTACTGTCAATTGGGATACTATCGTCGTCTAAGAGGGACATGGGTTCCCTCCCAAAATAACAGGAAAAATGGAGAGTAGCCTGTGGTTTCTTGAATCGTGGTATTGTACGCGTGGGTGACGAAAGGGAGGATTTCGTCCCAGTTCTTCTGGTCTGTATTTACATACATGCTTATCATATTGATTAGAGTTCTATTTAGCCGTTCCGTTAGTCCGTTAGTCTGGGGATGGTAGCTCGTCGTGAAGCAGTGTTTAACTTTGCACATTTTCATAACCTCCTTCATCAAATTGCTAGTGAACTGTGAACCTCTGTCACTAATAAGAAACCTTGGGGCCCTGTGACGTAAAAAAAAATTGTTCGATTAAAAATGTAGAGACTTCTTTCGCTGTTGCTTCTGAGACTGCCTTTGTTTCAGCGTACCTGGTATAATAATCAGTCAACACAATTATCCACTTCCTTCTTCTTTTCGTTGATGGCAAGGGACCAACAAAGTCAATCCCGATTCTTTCAAAAGGGTAGTTAGCTGGGGGAATGGGTTGCAAAAGTCCAGAGGGCGACTGATTTGAACCTTTCCGACTTTGGCAAAGATCTTACAAATTCTGAAACATCTTTCAGCATGGAAGGCCAATGATATTTATTCTTCAAACGGTATGTGGTTCTGGCGACGCCTAGATGGCCATTCAGCATATGGTTGTGGAATTCACTCATGATTTCTTTCCTTCTCTTCTTCGGCACTACCAGCAAACCATGCTCTGCCTTCAGGGTTTGGGTTCTTCTTATATAGACATCCATTTTCCTCTTTAAAATTCTGTGTGATTGCTCGTTTGCTTCCTTTAAGGCTTTTCTTAACATTTTATATGAATTCATCCTCTTCATTTATTATCTGATTCAAAAATAGTCGTTCATAATCTTCGACCCAATCCGTTTCAGGTAGGGGTCCTCTAGATAAGCCATCAGCATCCATTTGTTTTTTTACCCGATTTGTGTATTATGTCAAAATCGTATTCCTGAATTTTCAGTGCCCACCTTGCAAGTCTACCTGTTGGATCTTTAAGATTTTTCAGCCAGCACAATGCGTGATGGTCTGTAATTATCTTGAAGTGTCTTCCATATAGGTAGGGTCGTAATTTTGATATCGCCCAAACCACAGCCAAACATTCCTTTTCGGTGGTTGAGTAATTTTGCTCAGCTTTACTTAGAGTTCGACTCAAATATGATATCACCTTCTCTTCCCCACAGATAATTTGGACCAGTGTTGCACCTAAGCCGATGTTAGAGGCGTCTGTGTGAATGTAGGTGGCTGCATTTGGATCAAAGTGACCTAAAATTAGTGGATTTATCAGAGCTTTTTTAAGGTTTGAAATGCTTCCTCTTGTTTTTCTGTCCAGGTTAATTGCGCATTTTTCCTGATGAGTCCTGTCAATGGGTCAGCAATTAATGAGAAATCTTTAATGAATTTTCTATAATAGGAACACATTCCTAGGAATGATTGTACTTCTTTGACCTTCTTGGGCTGAGGAAAATCCCTAACGGCTTTGATATTATATTCGGCCGGTTTTATACACTGTTGGTTGGTTATATGACCAAGGATCTCAAGTTCTTCAAAAGCAAATCTGCATTTCTTGTCGTTCAGTTTCAAATTAGATTCACTAAAACATTTTAAGACAGCTTCAAGTCTTTTAAGGTGGGTTGGAAAGTCTGAGCTGTATATAATAACGTCGTCCAGATAACAAAGGCAAATCTGCCATCTTAGATTTCCAAGCACATTGTCCACATTCCTCTCAAAAGTAGCAGGGGCGTTGCATAGTCCAAAGGGCATGACGTTGAATTCATATAAACCGTGGGTCGTAGTGAAAGCTGTCTTCTCCTTGTCTTTCTCTTCAATTTCGACTTGCCAATATCCCGATCTAAGGTCTATTGCTGAGAAGTACTTCGATCCTTGGAGAGTATCCATTACGTCATCAATTCTTGGGATTGGATAAACATCCTTTACTGTTACCTCATTCAATTTTCTATAGTCTACACAAAACCTGAACTTACCATCTCTCTTCTTGACCAGTATTACAGGGAAAGACCAGGGACTTGAAGATGGTCTAATTATGCCTTCTTTGAGCATTTCATCAATTTGATATTTTATAATGTCCCGTTCTTTGGGGCTCACCCTATATGGCTTGTGCTTTATCGGTTTTGCATCTTCTGTATCGATCCGGTGTTTTGCCAAATTGGTCCTGCCTAACCTCGGCGAAAACAAATCAGCATACTTAATCAAAATTTGTTTCATATCCTCTTGTTCTTTAGGTGATAGATTTTTGTTTATCTGAAATTGGATTTCGTCATTATTAATTTGCTCTAACTTCTCTATGAACTTTACCTCTGCAGGAAGGCTTCCATGAGCCAATGTTTGGTCTTTCATGATTTTTAAAGGTCGAGGATAAGGGTTCGTTATCCAGATATGAGTTTTCCTATCCGTGACAGTAAGCAAACTTCTTGCCAATCGAAGGCCATTTGTTTGAATCATTCTGTTGTTCTCTTCGATGACATATTCGCCATCCTCTGCTTCTATTGAGGCCTTAATTAATCTAATAGACAGTTCAGGTATAACAGTATCTTCAACGCTTTTTATTTTTTTCAGTTCATAATTGCTTATGTCATGATTATTCGTCAGATCGTATTTTACTATTTCTTTTTTGCAATCTATTTTCGCGTTCATTTTCTTAAGGAAATCTCTTCCAAAAATTAATGTCCGTTAAAGCGTTTTTAAAATCACAAATTTGTGAGATAATGCTTTGTCATCAATTTTTATATTTAACAATATACTTCCTATAATGTCTAATTTTTTCCATCGGGTCCTGCACAAGTTTTTGCGAGTTTACTTATACCATGGCCTGTATCGAGGGCCGTTCTGAGGTCGACCACTGAGAGGTCAGCGCCTGTATCAACCAAAGCTTCAAAAGTTCCTATCTTGTCCACATGAATTTTTAATTTGTATTTAGGGTCCAACTTTTTGATTCCATTTATGGTCGACTTGCTTTGATTGACATATTCAGGCGCGACGCTTAGTTTAAATCTTCCAACACGGAATATCTATTCCGGGTAGGAATATTTGTCTGTGTGCTATGACATACATCAGCATAAAGCCGAGGTCCTGATTTATCTGATATTTCATTCATTTGGCATTTCTCTTCGATCTTCTCTTGGGTAGCTGTTGGATCCTCTTCTAGGATTCTTATAAACTTGACCCTACAATAACGGGCCACGTGCCCTGGCTTGTTACACTTGAAGCAGATTGGTCTTCCATCTTCCGTCCTATTTTTGCTCACTTCTTGACTTTTATTGTAGTTGTTTCTATGGAGGTTTGGTTTAGGCACAAAGTTTGGATTATAAGGACGTCTCGGGGTAAAGGGCTGGGTCAAGTTGTTTCGATACTGCCTGGGAGTAGGAGGGAAGTCGTTCTTGTAATTATTGGAATCAGGGGCTTGGGGCCTGGAAGGGGTCTGGTAGTTTCGTGTGGCAGTCGGCGGCACGTACCTCGATTGTTGTTGGGGTCTAGAATAGCGTGGGCCGTTATATAGGTTTCTGGATTTCTCCACATGTTCCCGATACTTCTTTTCAAAAGAATCCATTTTCTTGCACACGACAAGAAGTTCATCGGTCGTTTTAGGAGGGTTCAGGTAGAGCGTGAATGAGTACTCTTTTTTCAGTCCTCCAATAACAAGATCGATTTTTGTTTCTTCTTCCATTGCGGGGTCAACCTTGTTGCACAACACTAGGATATCTTCCGCGAACCTGATTGCTGGTTCATTCCAGTGTTGCATTCTGTTGAGCTTCATTATTAGTTCTTCTTTATTGGCGTCCAGAGAAAAATCCTGAATGAGACGGATTTTAATATTTTCCCAGCTCGTGAAACTCGCTTTGTGTAAATTCAACCAGGTTTTAGCGCTTCCTGTCATGTTCATGGCGGCATAACGGGCAATTATGTAGTCTGCCCAATGATAGAGGAAACCAATCTCTTCGAGGGATTCTATCCATGGGTGAGGGTCTTCTGTCCCGCCATATTTAGGAATTTCTATATTGGGGTTCAAAGCAACTGGTTCGAAACCAGCATCTCCTCCAATTGTTGCACCAAGTGGCAGCTTTGCAGGGTCGTCGACCTTGGTTTCTTCCTTCTTGGTGTTATACACGTTTCCCGAACGGGTTTCCATATTCAAATCAAATGAATAAAAGTAAATAAATAAAATTAAGTAAAAATAAATTACCTTTTCAAGTTATTGTCTTTATTTATTCTTGTCTTGCTCCTCTGTCGCGATCCGCCCTCTCCCAATAAGCAATAAATATATATGTACAATAAAATATTACAAAAGGAATGAAACTATAAAAAGGAATGATAATCTAAATATTTTGTTTTAAATAAAAATTAATAAATATATAATTTAAAATTTAAATATCTTAAAAATAATATTATAAATAATTTTTAAAATACGCGCATTAATCATGATGCAACAATATACTCTATCTTATGAGAACTTTGTTAAGTTTAGAACTATTTGTACAATAATTTACAAAACACTACTAATCCATCGTGTAAATAATTAATCATATATATGTAAATAATACTGGCACAGCACAATAGTCCTTTGGACTTCGTGCTTTTTGTAACAATAAATAAATAAAAATATTTTCATAATGTTCTGTGTGTTCCGGAATATTATTATCAATAACATTTTATAATTATTATCAATAATATTCGTTAGGCAAACTTTCACTCGGATAAAACCCGGGCGAAGCCGGGTATACATCCGTTAGTAGTCTATATATATATTTTTTAGCATTGCATGGGCATGCTGCCGTAGCATATTGACCGGGTCATCTTATTGACAGATTCTCTAATTGTTTAATTAGTATTAAGTCTGCGTTAATGCATTGGACGGCCTTTGTTGGTAACTAGGTTGCGGAAATACAACCATGCCATCTTCTTGGAATTATGTAGATACCAAAAATATCCTGACGATTGTGCCTCCAAAAACATAACACCTGAAGAATTGTTAAGGCACTCACTCTCGTTATTCCAGTTTTTATTTTTGAATTCTCAAAATTTAGAAAGCTTCTTAGAGTTACTGTTTGAGGCCTTAAACTAATCTTTAATGCTAAACATTCTTCTGACTAAATAAAATGCAAAGAAAAATCTTCAAATAAACTCTAAAATTCAACTTAATTTCTATTAAAATCATGATTGAAAATATTTAAGGTTAAAATTCAATTTTATAATCAAAACAAATAGCTAGATTAAAACTCAGAATTTTTACCCCTAAACTCTTTTTTTAATTTATCGGAGATTCTCCATGTAAGAGGTCGTCTGCGCGAATCAACCCTGCAATTCGATGAGAAGCATCCAGTGATATGTGGTCAAGATCATCTTGTCACAGATTGGATCATTTTCATTGGGATCCTCAATTAACCATGTTTGTCATTCGGTGAAAATATTAGATACCATCAGGCAGAATTATTGTGTAAGGCTTCTCAATCGTTGTATGATGTTCTGCACGAAACGACAAGTGTCAACTCAGATAATGGCAGATCTACCGGTTAATCGAATCGTGCCCTCAAGTTCTTTTTCTAAAACAGGCAGAGACTCCGCTGTACAACAAAATAAAAAGAAAATGTAAAAAATAGTATAAATGTGAAATTGTACTGTGATAAGGTGGATAAATTAGGAAAAAGGCATCTCCTTATCGTGAAACTGAAAGTTGCTGATGGCTTGCGTCATCTATCGGCATGATATATCAACTATTTGTTGATATCTATTCCGATAGATGGCGCAAGCCATCAGCAACTTTCAGTTGCACGATAAGAAGATGCCTTTCTCAAAAATAAAATGCCACAGAAAAACAAAGGTTAGAGTCATATATTGCACTATACATTATTTTCTACAAGGTCATATGTTATTCTAGTTACACTCGGGGAAATCATCTTACTTCGAGGCAAACCCTATAATTTCAGCGACAACGCCACTAATTTAAAGAGAGTTAAAAATATTTTGAATATTTTACAGAGAGACGCACACACTTATTTAAAATTCATCGATTCAAAATTTTGTTACAAGGTAAAACATTACTTAGTATTTTTTTACCTCCATCTGCTGCCCACACTTCGGAGATACATTTAGAAATCTGTAATTAAATCTTAAAGCATCATCTCCTAAAGTTGATATTTACTCCGACAATTGGAGCAGGCCATCAGAAACTTTCAGTTGAAAGACCAGAAGATACTTTTAAAAATTAATTATTTATATTAATTCCAGTGTAATATCACATTTGCGTTTTTTTTAATATAGTTGTTTGGAGTAATAACGCACTTTTATGGCCTTAGATACCTATTGCTTGATTTTCAGAAAGTCCAAAGTACAAGCTTTATTGGTCCTTGAGACACAACCTTCATGATGCCGATGAAGGCCAACAGCCTGAAATGCGTGCGTGGGTAGTTTTTCTGAATTAATCAAGAAAGAGTGTTCGGCCAAAATTCTGGAATAATTTAAAAATCAACGATTAGATTTGGTGCAAGCCAGCAGAAAATTTGAGTTGAACGATCAGAGGATGTTTTTTTATCACCTGATTCCCCCCAGAAAAATTTCCCTTTTGTACTAACTTTCATAAAGTTTGACGTTCTCGCGCACATATGGCCTTAATTACCCATTGTTTGAATTTTCAGAAGCCTCAAAGACCCAACCTTTTTGGTCGTTGAGGCTACATAAAAAAATCAGAGCCAAACCCTTATATTTACTGGCCAATATCCCTCATAATTTTCATTTAAAACTAATTTAAAAAGAATCCTAATCCGAATAAGATTGACCTTAAACGAAAATAGAAAGAGAGGGCACATATCAGACCGGAACAGTTTGGCTTCCGGCCAAAACACTCCATCAATTAGTTGTCGTCACTGAGAAAAAGGGCAACGGCCACTGATCAAATGACTGTAGGTGCTCTCTTCGATATTTCCCAAGGCAGTTTTCAAAGTCTGGCATGAGGTCTTCCTTTACAAGATGACCCTAAAATATACCTGAAGATAAATATAAGATAAATACCCCCCCCCCCCCCCCCCCCAATAAAAAAAAGCAAACAAAAGCATAAGGATGGAAAACTTTGAAAATAAGATCCTATAAAGATAAGAATAAAAAAGAGCTCCTTATATGTAAAAGAAAAATTTAATTCTCAAAAATCTTTCAAAATTGAAAAATCATAAATGATTATATTATTAAACACAATATATAAAAACAAATATTATCGCGCGATACATCCGTATATCTATAAAAATGAAATCCAAAATCGATGTTTGTTATCGCGTTGCGCAAAATCTACATAATCAATCATTATGAAATTTCTCATGTAGGTAGCTGAAGATTTCGTTTAACATATAGGTTATTCAAAAACCTAAAAAGGTTAATGTGTTTGTTTTATGTAAAACCAAAAAGCGTTAGTTCTAGCCTTTTACCGCTTGGCGCCGCACTGGTCGCGGCGATAAATGAATTTGATTGCCTAGTAATTTTACACGTAGTTTGTTTACACGATGAATGTTTTTAACAGGTAAGATTATTCAATCGCCGGAAGTTATTTACTATACTACTGGGAAGGCTTCTTGTTTGAATTTGATTTGAAATAAATATTCGTTGCAATTTTATTTGCAAATTTTCTACTTTCACTCACAAGCAGCGCCTCTCGCGACTCCTGGTGAAATTACATTTATATATTGTAATAATGCTAAAATGTGTTCCAAATATAATAAATTTAATATTTAATTTGAGGATTTAATAATATAATATTTCAATGACGTTGTAAAAAAACTTGACATTTCAATATTGATATATATTTAAAGAAAATTTCTTATTTAAAAATTAATAAATGTTTTCAAAAATATATTTAAACGCATATAACAATATTTATATACGTTTATAAATCTATATATAGGTGGATTGGATGTTTTCTAGAATCGTTTTAACAAATGTTCGTTCGGCAAACTTTTATTCGGGTAAAAACCGGGCGAAGCCAGGTACATTCACTAAATACAGTTATTTACAAATGTTCGTTTGTGGCAAGATACTATTTCTTCAACTTCAAATTACCGAGTGGACCAATTAATATTTATTTTATTCAACTTATTGAGTATTTTTCAAGGGACCGGGAAAAAATTTCAAATTATCGAGAGTATAGACAAATATAGATTCAGTAGGGATTGGATGTTTGCTAGAATCGTTTTAACAAATGTTCGTTAGGCAAACTTTTACTCGGGGAAAAACCGGGCGAAAAGCCGGGAACATTCGCTAGTTAACCTATATATAGCTAGGATATTCTTTCACGTTATTTAAATGAGAACTAAGCAGATGGTACAGACCGAATTTAAATTATACAGTTCGTAAATATAAGGTATAATGTATATATATATATATATATATATATATAGCAAAGGTTGCATCTTCTTCCTTTAAAATACATTAAAACAATGCATCTGGTTAACTCCAGTACAAAACTTAAAGGCGGTGATAAAAATAAAATTTAATTACCACACAAGCTTTGACAAATGTAGACAAATGGCCAACCAATATGCTATTGTTTTGCCCTTTGGTCATCATCAGTACAAGGGCGGCATAATATCCTACGAGAGAAGTTATGAAATCGGTCGAATTGACCAAAAAGGTGTTCAAGTTATATTCTATCCTTAAATTCGGCCCTTCCATTTCACCAGATTGAACACCTTTATGGCTAATTCGACCGATTTCAAAATTCTCTCGTAGGGTGCTATGGAAATCGAAGCCGTACTGTATAGATGAGGGCCAAAGCCCGATTTCATGGTATTCAAGTTGGCTTTTTATCTGAATGGTTTAAAATGATTTTGTTGCTCATTCCTTATCACAACCTTCACGTCGTGCACTGAGGTGATTAATCAGATGCATTGTTTTAATGGATTTTTAAAGGGAGAGGTGCCACTTTGAGTACATGAAGAACCTCCTCCAGAAATTTTAAGATATATATAGATGGAAATTAGGCTAAGAGGATATTGATCCATAAAATAAAAGTCGACTCCCGTCAAAATAGACGCCCAAAACTAAACGTAATTTATTGATCGTCTCTATAAACTAACGGACTCGGGTCGGTGACAAAGCCGCCACACCAACTTTGGCAAACTGAGGTGCGCCCTCCTGGAGAGGATAAACACCAAAGGCTTTTCTGGAGAGCTCAACATCTATAGAAGACAAAAATAGGAATATAGACATATCACAATGATACCTACAGCAGTAACGAAAATAGTTAGATATATTTTCCACAAAATAAATAATGATTGATATTAAATGGTTTGGTCACACTCTCTAACCTAATCTAAAACAATACTTATCCAACATCATCAATAAATTTGATTTCCAAAAGAAGATGGGGGGACAGCATTGATCCAAGATAGGTTTTTCATTTACTATATGCAATATAATGAATCCCTGTAACTAAATATTCGCACAATGGTATATTTAGGATCTAGTTTGCTCTTGTGTTGAGTGGCATCTTATACAATTATTTTTAACTGGAACTGGTCGCTGAGGTACAGCTTGAACTACGCTGACGAGGGCCAAAGGCATGAAATCCGTACCTGGTTGGCTTTTCTTGATTAATCAGATAGGGTATCTGGTCAATATTCTGGAATAGTAAATAATAAACGATTAGTTGACATTTATTCTGACAGATGGCGCAAGCAACTTTCAGTTACACGCTCAGGAATTGCTTTCTTCTTATTATATATCTTTTTATATCTGTTGTTCTAAAATTCCTATCTTTTTGAATTGAAATTATTGTTTTTCTGTTACATCCTCCTAGATATTCATCTTCACCACTAATTACATTCATTCTTCAATCGAAATTAATACCTTGTGATTCGCGTAACTCATCTTGAAACCCTTTCTCTTTTTTATTTTACTTCATCATCAATCACTACATAACCATAGTCCTTGTACCTGAGACCCATGTAGTCTTGTATCCCCAGTTCTCCTGTCTATTCACCCAAACAGATTTCAATTCCACTCGTTCCGTTATCTATGTGTAACACACTATCTCAATCTTATGATATATCATTTTATCACCCAATTTATCTAGCATTTCAACATTTCGTATAATCTTATTCTCGCGGAACTAGTTTTAAAGATTGCTATATTAGTAATGATTTAATTTTTACATCTACGGGGTCCTATTATATATAACACTAGCCGAATGACCCGGGCAACGCCCAGGTTTTACCCGATTAAATGTTTTTATTCAAATACTATTCGTTTCAATTATAAATTGGCGCCGTGGATGTCACTCTTGTGAAACGTCCCGCTCCAAACTTTGTGTCAGAGAAGCGATATTTTTATAAAGAGATGATCTGGCTTTGTGTCTTCTGCTCGAATGAATGTTTTTCTGTTAGAATTTTGTTCCTGCACACTAAAAATGAACTGGCTTCACCCGTGGTCTCAGCTTTTTGGAATTTTTCCCGATATAATTTTGTATCTGATAATCAAACATGATACAGCAATATTCTCATCATCATTTTCTGACTAAAAAACAACTATTTTTGCCCAGAACCAGTCAAATTTATTTTTTATTGGCAAAAAATCCGATAAATATATTTTCCAATTTTTTCTCTATGTCCTGTCAAAACACGTTTTACATGTACATTAGGTCAGCTGATATTACCTCCCATCTTCACCGCTAGAGGCGCTGCTTGCGAGCGAAAAGGCAAATTTGCAACGCAATTTGCAAGTAACTCGAAGAATATTCGGGATAGAGACCTGAAATTTTCACTATAAGTTTTTCCAGATTCTTTTCTATATACTGTTAAAATTTCAGTCAGATTAGTTACGTATTGTGGACGGGTATAGCCGACATAGATACCCACATACATACATACATACATACACTGACTTTTATATATAGGGATTTCTACACAGGCATCATTATTCTATAAAGTCAATTCCTTGATTCATGATATAACATAAGAAATATATATTATGGGCTTGCGGAAGGTTTGACTAACATACTCAATTCAGCCAGATTTTCTTAGTTAATTCACTGGAATAATATAAGCATAGTCCAGATGGAAATGCCATAAATAATCAAGATGGCAACAGAACACTCTATTCGAAGTTATCAGGTTAAAATAGGAAATTCTAAATTCTAGCCTTACTATAACTTACTTAGCAACCTTTCCAGTAAAACGCTATATTGCACAACAGTAATTACTCCATTCGTTTTTTTTTCTTTCAGGAAACCCATATCAAAATATTGGGTGAGGGGGATAAAATATGCCATCTCTCTCTTTGAAAAAAAAAATAGATATTGAAATATCTAATCATTTCTTTGGGTGTCAGTATATTGACGAGGAAAAAGAGAGACTTTCTCTCAAAAGTAACGACAGCAATCTTAACTCAGCGCGAAGTATTTCAACCAGCGCCATATCAAGTCGAATGGTTGCTCGGTCCCTATACAATAGCATTAAGTAGTAAAAATAACTTAGATTTATCGTGGTGGTGCTTATCTCCATGGTTAAATCAATTCCTGAAGTCCGCTTCCCCCATGACCTGTTAACTGCCTCAAAGTGGCGGGGGATGACCCTGGTCGGGACAGGCGAAGTATGTTTGGAATTCTGAAATCCTGGTAGGGCCACCCAACGCATGAAAGCTGTCCCAACATGTCCAGCTAAATGTTAACAGGCAAAGAGGCATAGTCGTAATCCTACCTATAGTTGCCTCAGATAACCCATCAACAGGAAACGCATCTAAATACTCCAATGAATTCTGCTCCTCCCTCTAATGCTGCACCATCCGTTGAGCAGATTTATCGTTTTCTCCTCCACTACATGATGGTGATTGATCATCGTGAGGATATCGCTGCAAGCCGGCAATGAGAGAGTAGTGTGTGTGAGTGCGTGATTTATGATCTAATATATTATTTTCTAGAAATCGCCAAGTTCCATCATATATTTTTGTGGTCAGTTTTTAATAGACCAAATTTACCCTGAATGAGTTTAAACAAATCTTACTGAAATATCTCATTAAGCATTTTTAGTGACTTTTCCTATTTCTATATCCAATTGTACTTTAACAACAATTCTTCATTTTTATATACACTCAAGAACAAGCCTTTAGGAAGTAGAAAGTCCTTAATGTCGCCGGTCGTCTGTTTTTTCTTCTTCTTCTTGAAGGAGAGACAGAGGCAATTTTGTTCATACTTGGTTATCTTGCGTGTCTTCAATCAAGGTCACTGTGTATGAAATATTATTCAGAGTTATTGTCTGAATCCCGATATACATACTAAAAGGTAGAACTTCCTTAAGTTTTGTCTATAAGTATATATATATATTAACTTGCATCAAGATTTGAAGATTTATTTTATTAGAAATTTAACTGATAGAAATAATTGTCTGGGTGGCCAAATATTTGAGAAATTGTACTCTGTGTGTGTTTTCCGAAGAATTAAAAAATTAATATAAAAGAAAATACTTAGAAACTAAGTCAGTATAGAGAGTAGCTTTGATAGTGAATTTATTGCGAAACTAGACGAATGGCCCGGGCAACGCCCGGGTTTTACCCGAGTGCGAATATATTTTAAAAACGTTGTCTTGGGTGGTCGCTATAGACAGGGTGGTCTGTATAGACAGGTGTATGTATCACACAGCCGATAACAGGGTTGTCTAGAGTGGTCGCTATAGACAGGGTGGTCTGCATAGACAGGTGTATGTATCACACAGCCGATAACAGGGTTGTCTAGAGTGGCCGCTATAGACAGGGTGGTCTGTATAGACAGGTGTATGTATCACACAGCCGATAACAGGGTTGTCTAGAGTGGCCGCTATAGACGGGGTGGTCTGTATAGACAGGTGTATGTATCACACAGCCGATAACAGGGTTGTTTAGAGTGGCCGCTATAGACAGGGTGGTCTGTATAGACAGGTGTATGTATCACACAGCCGATAACAAGGTATAGACAGGGTGGTCTGTATAGACAGGTGTATGTATCACACTGCTGATAATAGGGTTGCCTAAGGTGACCGCTATAGACAGGGTGGTCTGTATAGACAGGTGAATGTAACACACAAATGATAACAGGGTTGCCTAAGGTGACCGCTATAGACAGGGTGGTCTGTATAGACAGGTGGATGTATCACACAGCTGATAACAGGGTTGTCTAGAGTGGCCGCTATAGACAGGTGTATGTATCACACAGCTGATAACAGGGTTGTCTAGAGGGGGGCAGGGAGGTCACGTGTTCGCCGGCGGCAGCCAATGGGCGCGCATTCTATCCGTGAACGGTGACGGTGAGCTTCAGAATAAGGCAATTATATAAGTAGATATTTCTCCGACTTGTGAAGATCTCTATCGTAAGGCCTCAATATTGAGAGGGAAACAGTGAAATAATGAAATGTTATAAACATGAGGGTATTTTGTGCATAAAAATATCCATCAAAATGATATTCTTAATAAAAAAAATATTTCTATTTAATTGGAAAGAGTGCAATGTGTCTCTGTGAGGAAAATAAAGTTAACACGCTTTAAAAATCTAGTAGTTATTGTGAAGATTCTTTTATCAAAACTCGAAGCGTCAATTTATTTTGAGTTTTGAAAGATATAGGCAGAGAGAAAAAAATCCCAAAAGAAATTAAAGAACGATGGATTACGAATAATGGTTGTATATTTGATTTTAAAAGAAAGCAAAGCCTCTGTTTTGAGCTTAAATTATTTTCATCATCTATCTTTAACTCTTAGTCTATGATATATACCCTCTCTCTCTTGTTTTGATATTTAAATATTTTTAGGTTTTGATTTTATTAAAATAAAAACATTAAGCCTCCAGGGATAATTTATTTTATTATTATATATTTATAATATATATTAATATATGTAATTATATATTATTTTTATTTAAAAATCTCTCGAGCTTTTAGGCAAGTGAGCCCTTCTACGGGAGAAAATATTTTACATCATTAATACGCCAATAAAATAAGATTTAAAATTAAATAAAGTCCTTTGTTTGTTTACATTTGTTTCATTTTGAAATCTTATATTATTGGCGTATTAATGATGTAAAATATTTTCTCTCGTAGAAGGGCTTACTTGCCCGAAAGCTCGAGAGATTTTTAAATAAAAAATATTTTTAAAAGAAACTTTTCCCTGGAGGCTTAATGTTCTTATTTTAATATTGATTCAAAAGGGATTATTTATCGAATTTTAATTTTATGTCTATGGAATACTATTCATTTTGTTTTCTCCGATTTATTCTTTTTGCAGCACTGGTTTTATATTATAATTGAAATCGTCCAAAGTATAGACATTTACTAAGAAAGATAATAAAAGGCATTTCCTCATCGTGCAAATAAAAGTTGCTGATGGCTTGCGCCATTTATCGGAATAAATATCAACTATATGTTGATTTTCAATTATTTCAGAATTGGCCAAGCCATCAGCAACTTTCAGTTGAAAAATAAGGAGATCCCTTTTTTTTCTTAATGTATGCACCTTATCCCACTACATACACAATATCACATAAACATTTACTACTACTATATGGCCCATACCATATTGTGAAATTGTAAGTGTCCTATAGTGTGGGTTCTATAGTGTAGTCAACTACTATATAGATTTCCCAAACTCATAGTTATCCTATGTGTGTCCTGTATTATAGGAGATGAGTAGTGTCAGGTACTTAAATTTGCAATCTCCTGACGTAAAGGGAAAAAGGAAGCGATAGTGCTGTTTACACATTCATAAGATATTGGCCTTCTACAATAAAAGTAGAGAAACACTCTATTGATATATTTAAATAGAATAAATTGGCGACTTCCCGACATAAAGCTAGAGAGGCCTAGCTATGTTTACGAGATGGAGGCATTTCACTAGTGAAGGTTGAGATAAATTATTGATTATTGCAGGTCCTTGAGATGGAAGAGATTTCTTTTAATAAAGATAGAAAGACGCTCGTGATATTTAATGGAACATAAGATGGTGTATTCATTGAATAAAGGGGTGTGTAGAAATACTATAATTATATCTAAAGGTAAATAAAATGACAGTCTTGCTTCAATAAAGATAGACATGTGCTAGCCATGCATGCGAGGTGCTAGTGATATTTCAGGTTCACAAGATC
>CP092886.1:66826778-66996904 GCA_030710605.1 Cordylochernes scorpioides
AGTGATTTGAATTGAGTTTTCTAGCTCTTTATATATATACTGTTTAAATTTATAGAAGCAATGTATCACAAAACCCTTATTCCGATTTTAAAAAAAGGAGAAAAACCTGGGAGCATTCATCATTGATGTGACAGGCCGTTTCAATATATTTTTCTCATTGTATTAGCGTCTGTAGGAATTTATTTCTAGATAAAAATAAAAAGTTGCGTTATTTTGAAATTATTAACATTAAAAATATTTCAACCTTTTTACTATAGAAATAGGGGGTCGGTGGAAGGCTGGTTAAACCGTTTGGTTTTCGACCACTAGGACCCGGGTTCGATTCCCGCATTGGACACTTTTTTCTGTTTAGAAAAAAAATGCTCCAATGGCCCCGATTCTTGCAAAAGTCCAATCCCACCAGCGAGTGCAAGTAACCAAACGGGGCTCTGGCATTTGTAAGTGCAAAGTCGAACTGCTTTTCACATGTGTAGACATGTGGTGCGCTTACAGTAAAAGCAGTCGCTAACTACCCACCATGAGTATCATGGCCTGTACCACGTGTACTAGGGATAAGCAAAAGAAAAAAAACTATAGAAATAAATCGATTTTAAGATTTTTAGAAACTTCATCAATTTTTTTTTGAATTTCATTTTTAGATGAAAAATCCCATCTATAAGAATAATTATAAATTAGACGTCATTTTAGGTTTATTCCAGGATTTTGGCCAAACCATTCTTTCCTTAAGTTACAAGATCTATTAAGGAATGTGTTTCGGCTGTTGGCCCTCGTCGACCAGGTGCTGGCTCTACCTCATCGACCCACTAAGATGGTCAAAGATGCTTCTTGGAAATATTTTTAAAAAGTATATAAGGCAAAATTTGCGTGAGAAAATATGTGAAAATATATTTTAAAATTTTACTTTTCTTTTCACACACACAAGTAGGCTTTTGTTCGAAATTCAAAATCTGTTATTGTGGCCTATTAATTGATCTGAATCTAAGCTTTTTGCTTAGAGGAAATCAGAAGATGAATTGCTTTGGCGCATTCGATTTATTCATTAAAGTTGAAGATGCCTTCTGCATATAAATGTGATGGCGTTTTGATGTGTTGAGAGATGTTGGTTGAGCAATCGTGAATTTAATAGCACACTAGAAGGAAGTTGTATCAAAGGGAGGCCCTTACAATCGTGGATATAGGGAGCCTGAGTCAGTGGAGCCTGGCTGCTACGTCACCACACTGCCCCGATTTCTGCGTCTGGCAAATTGTCTCATGGTTCCTTGTTTGCTGACTTATATTTGGGATGACCATAAGAGAGGCTGGAGTCTCAATTTAAAGATGAATCCTGTAAAGGAGGCCCCATTGATGTTATCAACTGGCTCTAACAGGGTCGGTGACAAAGCCACAACACCAGCTTTGGCAAACTGAGAAGCGTCCACCTAGAGACCATGGTTTCGGGCTAATGGCCCCTCGTCAGTCTAGGACGGACTTTATTCCATGAGATCCACACGAGATCTAATGGAATCTTCACAATCTACCAAAAAGGTGTTTTGCAGGCAAGGTGGCTGGGCCAAATCTATGGCGTCAGTTTTTGGCGTTTATTTTGACGGGAGAGGCGCCCTATGCTTTTATGGATCAATTTCCTCCCGGCAAATTTTCCATCTAGAGTATTTATGGTACACAAAAGCAAATGCAAAATGGGATGGCAATTCAGAAGGCAAGACATATAGATTGACATATTTATATATTCATAATATATATTAAGAAAAGGCATTTCCTTATCGTGCAACTGAAAGTTGCTGATGGGCTGGCGCCATCTATCGGAATAAATGACAATTATTCGTTAATTTTTACTTATTCCAGAATTGGTCAAATACCCATTATTAATTAATCAAGAAAAGCTAACCACGTACGCGTTTCGGGCTGTTGGCCCTCGTCAGCGTGGTGCAAACTGTACCTCAACGACTAAAAAACTGGTCATTCAGGCATCCTGAAATATCATGAAAGGGGTCATTAAGGCGAGAATTGCGTGAGACCGCGAAACAATATGAAAAAATAGTACAAATGTGAAATTGTACTGAGATAAGGGGAATAAATTAATTTAAAAAAAGGCATCTCCTTATCGTGCAACTGAAAGTTGCTGATGGCTGGCGCCATTTATCGGAATAAATGTTTTAATTTCAGGGTTTTTTATAATAGGAGGTAGATATTTTGTTAATTCAGAAAGTCCATTGGCAAGGTTTTTGGAAATAAAATATGCTGGCGATTGTTGATAGGCAACTATTGGTCTAAGGGGGGGAATCCTCAATTAAAATATTCGGCATAATATCCTCATTTTCAAGACACCCAATCACCAAAGGTACCCATCCAAAACAGGAAAAATATTTAGTTTACCAAATCCCCTGCCTTAATTGCAAAAGTTTATACATAGGTGAAATATCAAGAGACCTCGTCATTAGAATTTAAAATCACCAAAGAAATATTTCTAAGCAAAACCTAAACTCCCTAATGGTTAACCACGTCAATGAGACGGGCCATACTCCAGGCTTTAATACTGTTGTTCCTGCTTATTCCTCATGTCGTTTAAATGATCTCCATTAGATTCCATTGTCTCAGATTCTATATACTTTTCTAAGCTTCGATAATACCATAATCCTCCATTGAAATGCCACAATTAAACCCCAAAACTAATCATTTAGCAATATAAACCATGAAAATCCTAAAGCAATAAACAAAAGTATACAGCTGTCATCACAATACGTTCCCCTCCTTTCTTAAGTTTTTAAAAATATATATAAATATATTCATATTGCCACGTGGAAATTCATAAATACAAACCTCAGGATAACACAGCAATTTATTTAAGGCAAGAAAAAACTATAATTAATAAAATACAAGGTAAGCAAAGAAGGAAGTTTACATAGTAACAAAATATAAATATCAAAATTGAAACTCTGTTAACAAAATAATAAATAATTTGCAACAATAAACACCAATATAAACAATAGTCAGTCTATTTCTCTATTCGCTCCGTTCTTCAACCTTTTCATAGTTAATTCTTCACTTTTTTTGCAATTATTAAATTCTTATGTCCTATATTTACATAGATTTATCTTTGAAATGCTTTATAACCTCCCGAATACCGTGTTTATACTGTTAGTTAGATGAAAAATGGCTTATCCGAAAGCTTCTTTGCCCAAGAAAATACAAAGAATTTAGGCGTCTTATGTATTTTTTTAATGTAATTTGCCGAAATCCGCAATCCTATGTAGTTATATCATTCACGTAGTCCTTTCTCTCTTAGTTGGCCTATGTAAGTGTGTCTTTCTCGTAGTTATTTCCCTAAAAATTAACTTATCTAGATACGTCCTCCTTTCTAGTTGTTCTTTCTCTAGAATTTCATTTTTATAGCGCATTATAGTTTGATAACACAGGTCTACAAAATTTTTAAAGGTTTTTGGTGTTTGAGCATTTAAAATGCTTTTTGGGTAATCCAATGGCGCTGATTCCGAATCTGCTCCTAGTTTTATCTGTATGCCATCAAAATCTATAGATAATGACCATAAAGTGTATTTCACCAAAATAATATTTTCGTAAAGAAAACTGCCAAGTCATCATGATTGCTTCATAATTTTTACAATCATCACATCTCAAAGTTCTTCTAAAACATACGCCATTAACTTCATATAAAAAAAATGTTTTTTATAATGTTAATTACGCATCTTTTATCTCCATTTGTCCTTACTACTACGATTTATTTATTTTTACCTAACTATATTTTTATTACTTAGACAGCGCCACATTTTAATGGTTCTTTTTTGTCTGTGTTTTGGCTTGTTGAACCTGCGTAAAAATATCCCTTTACTCACATTTCTTGAATTTGCCTCTTTATATCTTTGTATATATTTTGCATCATCAACACACACACACACCTTCCTTTATGAAATTAACACTTTTTTTATCACATTCCTCTTATTTTACTAAATACCATAGAACATGTTAAATTTTAAGGTATTAAATACTTCAAGTTGAAGTTTTAATCAGTTTTATTATTAAACTAGCGGACCCGCCCGGCTTCGCCCGGGTTTTACCTGAGTAAAGGTTTGTCTAACGAATCTCTCGATAAAGTTAACATTTTTCCCGGTCCCTTGAAAAATACTCGATAAGTTGAATAAAATCAATATTAATTGGTTCCCTCGGTAATTGGAAGTTAAAGGAATAGTATCTTGCCTTTGAATTGTATCATTATTCTTTTCTCAAATAAATTGCCGTGTCATCCTGAATTTTGTCTTTCCTAATTTTCTACATTACAAAATCATCGTATCATCATGATAATATTTAGAGCAGATTGTTGAATTATAACAGATAAATTAGAATATTTATATTGATTATTTCTAGGCGAAAAGTTATTTCAAAAATTTTATTTGCTAGAAACCTTCCCAGTACTATACTAAATAACTTCCCAAAGTTTCATGGCGATCCAATGAGTGGTTTGGTCAGGCATAAAGGACAAACAAACAGACATACATTCATTTTTATATATATAGATTAACAGTAATTAAACGTAACAGTAAGAAAATGTTGATTTTAAAATATTTTAATTTTAAAATATTTTAATTTTTTCATATTTTAAATATGTAAATAGAGTCTCTTAAGAAAGACCACCTAAAAACATGAATCAACTTGTTTC
This sequence comes from Cordylochernes scorpioides, assembly GCA_030710605.1. Taxonomy (NCBI): domain Eukaryota; kingdom Metazoa; phylum Arthropoda; class Arachnida; order Pseudoscorpiones; family Chernetidae; genus Cordylochernes; species Cordylochernes scorpioides. The sequence goes on from CP092886.1 coordinate 66,831,448, forward strand.
TCCTGTTGGTGGTCTCTCATTGAAGATTCTAATTGCTATTAAAGAATCTCTAATAGACCTTTAATAAGAGACTGCCTCTTGGAGAGACGGTGTAGCTACGAAATGGATATTCCCGGCTTCGCCCGGATTTTACCCGAGTAAAGGTTTGTCTAACGAATCTCTCGATAAAGTGAACATTTTTTCCCGGTCCCTTGAAAAATACTCGATAAGTTGAATAAAATCATTATTAATTGGTTCCCTCCGTAATTGGAAGTTAAAGGAATAGTATCTTGCCTTGGAATTGTATCATTATTCTTGTCTCAAATAAATTGCCGTGTCATCCTGAATTTTGTCTTTCCTAATTTTCTACATTACAAAATCATCGTATCATCATGATAATATTTAGAGCAGATTGTTGAATTATAACAGATAAATTAGAATATTTATCTTGATTATATCTAGGCGAAAAGTTATTTCAAAAATTTTATTTGCTAGAAACCTTCCCAGTACTATACTAAATAACTTCCCAAAGTTTCATGGCGATCCAATGAGTGGTTTGGTCAGGCATAAAGGACAAACAGACATACATTCATTTTTATATATATAGACTAGCCGAATGACCCGGGCAACGCCCGTGTTTTACCCGATTGAATGTTTTTATTCAAATACTATTTGTTACAATTATAAATTGGAGCCGTGGATGTCACTCTTGTGAAACGTCCCGCTCCAAACTTCACATGTACATTAGGTCAGCTGGTATTACCCCTCATTTTCACCGCTAGAGGCGCGAGCGAATTGACTTTTTGTAAATATACATAATTATAAAGATAGAAGCTTCTATAGAAATAAATAAAATAAGCCGAAATAGCTCAGTTAGGAGAGCGTTAGACTGAATATCTAAAGGTCCCTGGTTCGATCCCGGGTTTCGGCATCTTTTTTTAATTTTTAAATTCTACTTACCGTAACTTGACACTTAACGTGACAGAATTGTGCATGACGCTGATAACTGTATTAAATATAATCCAAATTGTGCCTTATCACACACTATTTATTTATTTGGATTAGGTCTTATTACCTTGTGTTTATAATCTATAATCCAAATTGTGCCTTATCACACACTATTTTTTTATTTGGCCTTATTACCTTGTGTTTATAATCTATGACGTAATGCCGGCGGCGCGCGCCCGTTGGCTGCCGGCGAGCACGTGACCTCCATGTGCGCGCGCATCCGTGACAGAGGCGGCCGATGAGGAATGAGGAAAGACGGTCGTGACTATATATATATAATACAGTAGAACTTGGATAATTCGAACTTCTTTAATTCGAAAACCTCTTTAATTCGAATATTTATCTTGGTCCCTAGAATCTATATATATAAAAATGAATGTATGTGTGTCTGTTTGTCCTTTATGCCTGACCAAACCACTCATTGGATCGCCATGAAACTTTGGGAAGTTATTTAGTATAGTACTGGGAAGGTTTCTCGCAAATAAAATTTTTGAAATAACTTTTCGCTTTAAAATAATCAATATAAATATTCTAATTTATCTGTTATAATTCAACAATCTGCTCTAAATATTATCATGATGATACGATGATTTTGTAATGTAGAAAATTAGGAAAGACAAAATTCAGGATGACACGGCAATTTATTTGAGACAAGAATAATGATACAATTCCAAGGCAAGATACTATTCCTTTAACTTCCAATTACCGAGGGAACCAATTAATATTGATTTTATTCAACTTATCGAGTATTTTTCAAGGGACCGGGAAAAAATGTTCACTTTATTGAGAGATTCGTTAGACAAACCTTTACTCGGGTAAAACCCGGGGAAGCCGGGTACGTCCGCTATATAATTTTCTATTGAAACTTCGGTAAAATAGAATTGCATTGTTCACATATTAAAAAGAGTTCTACTGTATATTGAGAGTATTTTCACTTTAAACATTATCGTGATTAGAAATTTTTTATGTCAACACTGAACAGCAATTTTATCCATAACCGAATTTTTCAATCATTTTATGTAGCAATATTGCCATATTGTTTGTTATAGTTAATAAGCAATATGTAAGGTTCGTAGGAACTCACTACATACACATTTATGGAAATCTCTGAACTGAAGAACTCTTTAATTCTGAAGAATTTTTGCATTTTTCGAAAATCGTACAACCTTAAAATAACTCCATCAATGTGAATTTCTTGAACAACAAATCCAATGTGCCTAAAATAATTCTTTGAAAATCAAATAGCAAATCTGCTCAATGTAAGAGAAAAATTTCTAATTATTTTTTTATGAGATATTTAAAGAAGGTAGAAAATATTTGTTATCCCTCTAATTTATCTTGAAATATTTAATCACTAGTATCCCATGATTGTGGATTGTGTACTCTTTGAATTCGGTAGGAAATGAGTTCGAAAGAATTTCGCTTAATGTTGAGGATGGAATGAAATTGTTCTAAAATTGCTATATCCTGTTAGCCAAAGCAAAGATTTTGTCTAAATAAAAACATTGTTAAACATTTCAAGTCTAATAAATGATTTTATTGCAAATTATATTATATATATACTTATTTTGAAAACAACTATTTAATGATTTTGAAATATCTGTGCCTAGAATATGATCAAATGGCTATCACTAGCAATTTTCACTTCCGGACATGATGAGCCCAATTGAAAATATAAACCTTTCTTTGTTCATAGTTAAATCATCCTCATATTTCATTTTTAAGCGCAATAGTTTTATTGAGAAGCAACTTACGAAATAAGATATAACCGATCCCTCTCCACAATTATATACAAGGGGGGATCAATAAATAAGGTGAATTATCTTATTTCTTAAAAATTAAAAAAGCAAAAATAATTTAAACCACAGAATATTGAATTATAACATCGAGAGACTATTTAAGGTGTTCTGTTCTTTATTCCCACGCGCGGCGCGAGACTTATAAACTAAAATGGAAGCTCCCTTGAAGGATTGCACCACGCTTGAACAACGTGCAGTTATTCGTTTCTTGAATGCAGAAGGTATTCAAACATCTCAAATATGCCAAAGAATGAAAAATATCTATGGTGAGTTGTTTGTATCAAAAAACATTTATAAATGGGTTAACGAGTTCAAAAATGGACGAATTACATGTACCGATATTTAGCGACCTGGACGACCAAGTGTTACAGCGACGCCAAGCACGATAAATGCGGTTGAAAGCTTAATTTTGGAGGAAAGAAAAATGTCCATTTTTACCATAGCCGACAATTTGAATATAAGCTATGGAACTGTGCACACCATTATTAAAGAACAATTGCAATTTAGAAAAATATGCTGCAGATGGATTCCACATTTCCTTAATTTGGACCAAAAACTTAACCGTATTCGGGTTTCAAAGGCTCTGTTAAAGCGGTATGAAGAGAAGGGTGATCATTTCCTTGACCAAATTGTAACTGGAGATGAGAGTTGGTGTTATCATTATGATCCTTCGACAAAACGTGCATCTATGGAATGGAAACGAGGCGATTCTCCAAGACAAAAAAAATCAGGTCTCAATGTTCGGCCGGTAAAGTTTTGTTAACAATTTTTTGGGATGTTGATGGACCAATCTGTCTTGATTTTTTATCCTTTTGGCAACGTATGAACAGCGACCTTTATTGTGACATTCTTGTAAATAAGCTAAAGCCCCTTATAAGAAACAAAAGAAGAGGGATGTTTAGTAAAGGTGTTCTCTTCCTTCATGATAATGCAAGGCCGCATACATCATGTAAAACTGTATCTACAATAATTAAATTAGGTTTTGAAGTTTTAGAACACATCCTGCATATAGTCCAGACCTAGCCCCCTCTGACTATTTCTTTTTTGGACTACTAAAGAAAGAGTTAAAGGGAAAGCGATTTGACTCGGATGAAGATGTCCAGAAAGTGGTGCAAGATTTTTTTTCACACGCTTCCTAAGAGTGCCTATAAAGAAGGTAATTACAAGTTGCCAGAACGATGGAGACGATGTATAGAAAGCCAAGGTGATTATTTTGAATAAATCAAGTCCTAATTTTTAATATCGTTCTTATTTTTTTTTTAAATAAATTATAATTCACCTTATTTATTGATCCCACCTTGTGTATTTTTACGACGCTTTCCAGCGGTCATTGTTTGTGAACAAGGTTTCTAGGAGAACATTACGGGTTTGTTGTGGATACAGCTTAGTGCGATACAAGAATTTCAAGGAGATTAATAATTATATACAGTAGATGTCTTCATTGTTCGCCACAAGAAAGATCATTCTCGTCCTCCTTGGCACCGTCTTCCCTGTTAATCCACATGGCCACACACCTGGAGACCACTTCCTGCGTCTTCTATTATTACCGATGTGACCAAAACTGCATGTTATTCCCCACGCTGGAATCCCGTCCTGGCGCCTGTCTTCCCCACACGTGGACCATTACCCCGCAGCTGGAGTCCTTCCATCTTTCACCAACTTCACTCTGGGATCTTGGCCCCTTGGTTATCTTGGAATACAGTGAGAAGGGGATTATCCATATTATAATATTTTCTTCCGTTTACTTATTCAGAATAAATGTTGAGTTTGACGCTTAGAATCCATATATAGTTTCGAAATTCACATATTTTCCCTCACTAACACAATGAAATTATATGAAATGTATCTATCCCATTCTATATACAGTTATCAGCGTCATGCGTTCTGTCACCGTTTGCTTTTGGTGGCGTGATCGTAGCGAGCCAATAGGAGAGCGCCATTCAGGTGTCACCGTTTGCTGCGCCACCACGTGGCGCGACGGTGACCTTGAGTGACGTAATGACAGGGTAGGAACAAGAAATCACTTGCTATCATTATCATATCATTTTATGTATATATCAGATTTAAAATATATTCATACAAAAAAATCTAAATAATACAATTTTCAAATATCGTTGTGAAAATTTACATTTTTATTTTTTTATTTTAAAAACACACAAAGATTGAAGCGGGACGTTTCAAAAGAGTGCCATCCACGACGTCAATTTATAATTGTAAAGAATAGTATTTTAATAAAACATTTAATCGGGTAAAACCCGGGCGTTGCCCGGGTCATTCGGCTAGTACTCCATAAAAAGCTGTCATCCTTCTACTGCAATGCATTTTTACAAAGCAACACCTAAGTGTAAATCTTGAAAGACTATTTACACCGTTCAGATAAGTATTCAAGTAAGTGTTCTTCTGCAGATTTAATATGTTTTTTTTTTATTAAAAAATCCTGATGAGCTACTTACTGGTTTGGGAATAGTTTCCTTTTAGTTAAGAATATATTTAATTCTCAATTCAACGTGTAAAATATTCTAGAGATCTTGTGAGGAATTATCAATTCATTTTATTTTATTCTTTGAGAATTTTCTTTTAGTAAACACGATTTTTCCTATTTAAATATCAATTAAAATGTCTCGCGCATAAAATACCGTCGGTGTATTATATGAATTTTAAATAAATAATATTCATATATATATCGGAATAGATCAAATTGTGGATTTTAATTCGAATTTAAATTTATTAAACAATGTTTCGATTGTACGTTCAAAGTTTAGAAGTTCAATGGATAACACTTTACCTTTCAGCATTAATATTATTATTCATAATGAAATTGTGGAAAACTTTTAAAATTACAAAATTAATTAAGATTAAGATTTGTGATAGGTATTAATGGTTTATCCTCTGGCTTGAAGCCCAAATACCACGTTGTTAAATCCGATATAACTTTAATTTTAAAGCGCTATTAGTTATTGCCTGGAAAGCTCTTCTTTCCTTTATGTTCAAAATCCTTAAAATATCTATATCAGCCATATACAGCTTTTTGTAGAAGATTTTCAGAAACGCTTTTAGATGATTCTAGGGTGAGACACTCATCAACATGACCCCGAGTGTATGAATCCGCTTGGTTAGGTTGTTAAACCCTTGAGTGGTCACGTTGGGTGTGAGAAACTAGACAAGATTTTATTTTGTAATTATTCTTATAAAATATTAGATGAAAAAAAAAAAGGTTGAATATATCAAAAGTGATTAATTAATAATATATTTATTTATTTAGGTTTCTTCTATATACGAATATTTGCTTCTTTAAACAAAATTATAGGGGGGTCGGTGGAAGGCTGGTTAAACCGTTTGGTTTTCGACCACTACGACCCGGGTTCGATTCCCGCATTGAACACTTTTTTTTTCTGATAAAAAAAATGCTCCAATGCCCCCCCCCCGATTCTTGTAAAAGTCTAACCCCACCAGCGAGTGCAAGTAACCAAACGGGGCTCTGGCATATTTGTAAGTGCAAAGTCGAACTGCTTTTCACATGTGTAGACATGTGGTGCGCTTACAGTAAAAGCAGTCGCTAACTACCCACCATGATTATCATGGCCTGTACCACGTGTACTAGGGATAATTAAAAAAAAAAAAAAAACACAAAATTATGTAGACCAAGTTGTTTTTCCTAATGTTGAATAAATACACCCATGGATTAAACTTAAGTATGTTGTACCTTTTAGTATGTATATCGGTATTCAGGCAATAACTCAAAGATACAATATATAATACACAGTGAGCTTTATTGAAGATACTCGAGATAACCAATTGTGAAAAAAATTGCTTCTACAGAGGGTGTTCACATTTATAGGAAACGAGCGCCCGGTGTAAAAAAGAACCTATTACTTTCTTTTAAAAAATCAACAACGTGGAATTCGAAAAGGCTTAAGCTAATTCTAACACGCAATACATATCTTTTGTTATTAAAAAAAATGCCCATCAAATACAATAATTTCATAAGAGGTTATATTTTAGGACTTTCCAGAGCTAATCTTATCTATTTGGACATCATTAAATATGCAAACAAGATGATATCAACATTTCTAAAAAGGGTATTTATAATATTATTCACGACAAAAATATCAAGTTTCTTTTCAAAGCACCTACGGAGAAATGGACAAAAGATTATCACCCTATATCTGTGAGAACTCTTGCAACTGTCAAAAAGTGAAAAAATATATTACAAAAGAAAATCCTATGCCACAAAAAGATATAGCCAAATTAATAGGAACATCAGTGTCAACAATAAATAAAATAATAAATAAAGATTTAGGCCTAAAAGCTACAAAAAAACATGCGGTTCACAAATTGTTTCAGAGCCATATTCGTCAGCATCTTCGTCACTATCAGCAGATATTTTTATGAAAATTTCTTGGCTGCTGATAGATGGAAATTTATTGTTACAAATGACGAAGCATGGGTATATTTAACCGATTGCGACAGATAAAGAGCTATATAAAGAGCTATAAAAGAGCTGATTTAAAGACAAATTATAACGGCCATAGGTTATTTCCCATTATCGATGTAACTGATCTAATTATACACAATAATGAAACACCAACCTGCAGGAATGCCAGTGAAATTGATTTGACATTGACAAATAAAAAAGCTCTTACAACTATAATGAAATGGTGTACACAACAAATATCCCAAATATCTGATCACGTTGCGATTCTATTTTATGTATGTATGACTGAACAATTTTCAACCACAACGCTATATACAACTTGGAAATTCATTGAGAAAAAAGCAGATTGGCCAAGATTTACACAGAATGTGAATGACGCTGACAAGAAAAAGATTGAAAGCTTATCGGTCAATATATCCAAACCAGAAAAAGAGTTGATCAAATAATAAAAGAACTTTCGGAAATTCTAATTGAATCTGCCTATTCCACACTGAAACTAAAATATAATGTAGCTCCAAAATGTGGTGCAGCTAACTGGTGGAATACAGAACTGGAGATTTTAAAAACCTACTTTCACTATGTAAGAAATCTTTATTACCGAACTCGGAATCCTTCAGAATATTTAATAGAGTTATTTAAAAGAACAAGAAATAAATATATACGAGAGATTGAAAAGGCCAAAAGAATATCGTGGAGGACCTTTCTAGAAGAAAATAATTCTACCCATCCTTATGGGAATTTATACAAAATATACAAAATATACAAAATATTAAGAGGTAACTCGAATAAACAACTACAAATATTAGAAACAAACACATATCAAGAACAACAACAGAAAACTGAGGAATTAATAGCGGATCTATTCCCTGATGACAACCCAGGCGATGATAAGAATACACATACAAATATAAGGAAATATGCATTAAGACTTTCGAATACAACAGAACCAATAATCACAATCAATGAAGTAAATGCTATTATTGAAAAATTGCATCCGAAGAAATCTCCAGGAATAGATAACATCTCTAATAATATTGAAGCGGTGGAGCAAGGCAGGCCAAGAGAAGAAGGTATGCAGGGGCTCCTCCAAGGAAGTGTTGATTGACAAATTCCAGAGGAGGGGGGTGGCAGACAGAAGGGAGTCCAGCTGGTGCCGTGGTGGAAGGAAGCCGGCCGGCCTGCAGGGGATTTGTGTGCCGAGAAGACATGGCAGTCTGGGGGGAGAAGTCTGTTTGGTGACAACAGGACCTGCGGCAAGGAGAACGGCGGTAGGTGGGCTCCGGACGAGTGGCCGTAAGGACTAACCGGGAAGACGGTGACGAGGAGGATCCCTCTAGTGGCGGACAATGAAGGCAAGTCCATCTACTGTATATAGTTACTTATCTACTCTTTAAATCTCTTATAATAAATATACCGCACTAAGCTGTATCCTGAAGAATCCACATTGTTATCTTAGAAACCTTGAACGCAAACATCGACGGCTGAGAAGAGTCGTAACAATATGATAATACACGCTAAACAATTCGCGGTACCACTATTAACTAAAATTTATCAGAAGTGTCTGGAAATAAGTTACTTTACTGATGAATGGAAAAGAGTAGAGGCGTTGATCATTCCAAAGCCGAGTAAATCCGATTATAAAGATTGTGTCAGCTATCGACCTCTATGTCTAAATTCAAATCTTTCAAAGTTTTTGAAAGAATATATATAATAAACAACAAAATCATCAAATTCTACGAGGATATGAATTTATTCAGTAATCGTCAACATGGCTTCACAAAATCTCGATCAACCATAACTGCATTAACTGAAATAATTCACACTGCATTAGAACACAAAGCCAAGGAGTATACGGCTATAATTGCAATAGATATTAGTGGAGCTTTTGACAATACCTGGTGGCCAATGGTGATAAAAAGACTCGATGAGGACAATATACCAGCATTAATAATAAAACTCATGAAATTCTACTTCACTAACCGGAAGATAAGATTTAGGTACTCTACGAATGAATTCACCAAAAAAACTAAGTAAAGGATGTCCGCAAGGAGGACCCTTATCTCCGACAATTTGATACATCATAATGAATGATCTATTAACCAATTTTCAGGAATCTAATAGCGAAATTATAGGATATGCAGATGATCTAACGGTAATATGTTGGAATACAGATGAAAAGTTCTTAAGATTACAATTGAAAATTCAATGGGGAAAATAAATATGTGGTGTGAAAACAACAAACTTAAAATATCAAGACAGAAAACAAAGATTTTATATTTATTCAACTGCAAAAAGTATGTAATTACCTTGCATGATAGTCTCGTCAAACCAGTTGAAAACCTAAAAATACTAGGATTAACTTTCAAAAATCACCGAAACAAGAACAAATTGGATTTTATGCCTCACACACACATCGACAGTGTTATTGCAAAAACAACTAAAGCTAGTGGATATCTTATTGGTTTAACAAAGAAATCGTGGGGATTGGATAGTAGGCGATTATTAACATTATATAAGACCTTATTTAGAAGCACAATAACTTGTGGTTCAACAATCTGGTACCCTTACATAAACACGAGATCAAAAAACAAAATAGATTCACTACAGTATAAAATTCTTAAACACTGTATACATGCTTAAAATACAACATCTTCGAATTGTACACATGTTCTCGCAAGAATACCTAAAATTACGGATTTCATTCTGTCAAACATACTTAAAGTTGAAATAGATTATAATAGAAATGATCCGGCCAAAAGAATGATAATATCTAACTTTATAAATGAAAAAATTCAAAAATACTATGAAGATTCAAATTATAATTTCAGAGAATTTTTTGAAAACTCAAGATTACCCAAATTTATCCAGCCAAAATTTTATAATATACAATTCTTTACGGGGCATGGAGACTTTAATACATATTTATATAGAATTGGCAGAATTGATTCTTCAATCTGCTTATGTGACCAAGAAGATCACAACCCTGAGCATATTTTAATCCGGTGCCCACTTGTTGCTGATTTGAGAATACAATGTCAAATGATCAGTTCTAGTTTAAGCTAAATGGTTGTCAGTAAAGAAGAAAATAGAAAATTTAACAAGTTCTGTACACTCTATCTCAAATGCCGTGGACTTGAATTACATTAAGAAATTAAATTTCTAGTTTTAATTAGTATATTTGTGCCACTAGTTTAGTGGTTGTAATTCTAAATATATATTGGAGTTTTGATAATATGTATGTAAATAATCTTTGTTCCTTGTATAATTTATTGTTCTAAATGTAAATTTGAATAACTTTCACTCTCTCTCTCTCTCTCTCTCTCTAAAACTATAAATAATTTGTATATATATATTTGAAAATTATGTACATAAAATAGATTAAACATTTACATGCAAATATCCACATAGGATATAGCGTGTGTTTGTAATTAAAAAATAAATAAATAAATAAAAGAGCTATATACTATCAAAAAAGGATGGAAAAATCTAGGCCAATTTGGGTGAAGAAATGTGCCGAAAGTAACTCAAAGGATTTATGGTGGCATGCGGTATATCATATGAAGGAAATTTAAAAATAAGAAAAGTTGAAAGAAATGCCAAAATAAACTCGGAGTACTATCAAAACAACATTTTAGAACCTATATTTTTAAAAGATATTCCCTCTATCTATGGAAAACAGAGCAACAAAGTCTGGTTTCACCATGATAACGCCACAAGTCATACCTCATCTTCAACCCAAGCTTATTTGGAAGATCTAAGGCAAAGAACAGGAATCAACACTATTCCAAAGAACAGAACCCCTGTAAAATCTCCTGATTTAACCCCGATGGATTTTTGCATTTTTGGATGCCTTAAAAGAGCACTTGGAAAGAGACACCCTAGGACAATTGAAGGTCTCTCGAAAGTGGTAAGGGAAGAATGGAATCTTTTGAGTATGACCATGATCAGAAAGTGTCTGCTATCGTGAAAAATCAGGTGCCGTTCTGTAAATAAACAAAAAGGCTTTCAAATAGAACATTTGAAAATTTTCAAAAATGATGTTAATTTTTAATATTTTATAATAAAACTTGTTTCCTATAAGTGTGAACACCCTCTGTATCTTCTTCAAAAAAAAAAAAACGACCGACGACATCAAAGATTTTCCACTTCCTTAAGTTTTGTCCACGGGGGGGGGGAGTTGTGTTACGTAACTCAATTAAACGGCTGAGTGAAAGGGCAAAAATGCTTGGGTATTGTTGATAGGATATTGGTGATAGGTATTGTTGACATCTTGAGCAGAGGATATTGTCTAAGGAATAATATATGTAGGTTTTTATTTTTCTTTGGTTGTTTATATGATATTTTTCAATAATAAATTTGTATAATAACCTCTTTTGACAAGAATATTATAAACTCTGTTTAATTATTTCTTAATTTTTTTTTTGTAGAAGAGGGAATATATGCTCTTGTTTTTTTGTTTTTTTTTTTTTTTTTTTTGTTAAACCTTTTACTAGTGTAACCTTTAGAAATGTAGGGATAAAGGACGTAGAGTTTCAAATATGTTTATTTTGGGATTCATTTCAAAAAACGCTATGTCCCGCAAGGGACACTTTTGCCCAGAAGAACATAAGTTTTACATAATTTTTTATAAAATATTTGCAGAAAATCTATGAAAGATTAAAGGTAATTTATTCAATTTTGAAGTGTATAAAGTAAACACCAAACTGAACCATAACAGAGAAAGATTAACTGATTTTTAACAAATTCATTATAGATATCACACACACAAAAGAAGTTATTCTTAATATAGGAGTTTTTCAGGAGAGAATGCCTGCTAGTGTTAGATCCCATTATTGAATTTTGATGTTTGTGTAGGTCTTGAAATACTGTACCCTAATGTTAGACATGTCTTGAAGTGGATCGCTAAAGTTACAAAAGTAACTTGAATCGTTCACTGCTTTAACCCGTTTTAAGAGCATTTAAAGATCCCATTATTTGTTATAAACTATGTTATAAAGATTTAATCGAAAATATTTCGCAATACTTTAAAATGCGCCTCCTTTTTCTTATATATTATTTGAAAATCATAATTCATTTTCTAGACTTAATATAATTTTAAATAATACCGCGTAAGTTAAATGTTGATATAATTTTACCCTAAATTTCATAATCTTTTATTAATTATTCCTAAATGCTCACAGTTCCACAACAACTACAACAAAAATATCACATTACTGCATTCAAAACCTGCTTTAAATATATGGTCGAAAAATAAATTAATTGCAAGAGAAAATTCTTAACTGGAAACTGGAGACTTTTCCTCATTCTTTGTATGTAATTTGCAAGAATTAATTCCAGTTATACCTTTACCCTTGAATCTCAAGTATGGTTCTTAAACTAAACTACAAAAGCAATGATGAAAGCAAAGTTGAAGGTTTTAACCTAGGCCAAAGCGGTGGTTTAATAGATTATGTTATCTTAACAAAAAAAAAATTGATAAAAGAATTTATTTTTTTTAATAATGAAAAATGAAACTCAGGACAAAGATTTGTTTATTATTAGTAAAAGACATATCTGGCATTAATCTAATTTAAGTAGAATATCCATTTGATAAGATCATTGCTGTTTTAAACACGGTTTAGGATGACTTGTATTCTGGAAGACAATTGCAACTTTTAGACATCGGAGAAAAACACAACTCGAGAAAGATAGCGAGCTAAGAATGGCATAGCTTTTATTTTGAAATACTTTCCTCCATACCAACTATAGAATTGAATTCACATCATTTTTATCAAATAATTACCTCGAATTGGATGGAGAGAGAAATTACACTTGCATAAATTGCTGTTGAAACTTTAAGCTAAAGGAAATAAAGCACCGAGAGCTAATAGTATAATTATATGATGCACTAGCGCGCCATCTGTTATCAAAATTCAAAACTATTTTAAAGGCGTAAAATTCTTCTTGATATTAAACAATTTAATAAATTAATTTAAGTATAATTAATGAAACAATTAGGGCTTTATAAAAAAAATAGAAGATATTTTTGAGAAATATTTATGACAAGGTTTCAGAAAACTACACAATTCTCACCCAATGGTATCCCACCATATCTTTAAAACCGACCACCAAAATAATCCCTCTAACTATAGAGGAATTTCGTTAATAAGTAATACCACAAAACTCGTCACACGTCTATATTCAAAACTAAATCAAATATGTGGAACCGAAATAGAGTATTTATTGCTGAAACCAGGCTGGATTTAGAAAGGAATGCCCTTGTCTTGATCATATTTCCACTCTTTTAATTCTTATCCAATTGACACTAATGTGAAAAAGAAGAGAGTTGTATTTCTTATTAATATGATAAAGGCTTTCGATACTGCCCCATACTCTTCCTTTTAGCGCAAGCTAATCGTTCTAGGAGACAGATTAGGTAGCCACTTCATCAATCTTGTACAAAATCACTAGAAACAAGCGACAGCCTCAGTTAGGTGACGACTTACAGAGTCTATCAAGATACAAGCGGGAGTGTCATTAAAAAAACTAACCTCTCACCCCATACTTATTTAAACTTTTTTCAAATCGTCTGGTCTCAATTATTGTTTATTCTGACTTTCCAGGAATTTAATACCAAAATTCAGAATTGTACATCTGCTTCTCTATGCAGATGCTATCGTACTTTTGGGAGAATACAAAAATATTCTATAGAAGAAACTGATTTTCTCGAGATATAATTTGTGGCATCTGTCTGACATTGAATCAAAACAAATATATAGTGATAGTGTTTCGAAATGGAGGTCGTCTAACTCAATCTGACAAATGGATTTGGGGGAGACACCCTCTGACACAGTCTCAACCAATTTTGCATATTTAAGTTACCCACTCACACCTCTCATCTCTCTCTAACTCAATTATTCATCAATTAGTCAAATTGCTACCTGTTATAAATTCGGCTTGGGAAATACTGAATAGGACAAAAATGAATACAGTCAAATATGCCTTGAAATTTTGGACTCGGTAGTACTGTCTAGAATGTTATACGAATATAAGGTAAAAGGTTCTCGGCCTGACAATGAAATACTCTGATTTTTCAGTTTGAAAACATTTTTCTTCATAATATCCCTTGACTTCAACTCCACTATCAATATTCCTTCCAGGAAATGAGAGTCTGAAAGAATGTTGAAATATCCATCTAGAGCCCTCTCAGCTTCATCATTGGACGTGAAGCGCTTTCCAAAAACACATTTCTTTAGGTGTGGGAAGAGATGAAAGTCTGAGGGTGCCAAATCAGGAGAATAGGGGGAAATGGCCAAGAAATTCGTACCACAGATATACCACGCTTTTGTGAGCAGGTGCGTTGTCCTGGTGAAAAATATTTTTTTTTCTTTCTCAATACAGGCCTCTTCTCGCAGGTTTTGACATCCAGCAGGTTAAGAAGGTTAGAGCAATATTTACCTGTAATAGTTCTGCTTTTATCAAGGTAATAAATTAACAGGATCCCTTCGGCATACCAAAACACACTGGCCATGAACTTTCCGGTAGATGCGATCGACTTCGCTTTCTTTGCGCTGAACCATCGGCTTCAACGGCTGTTTGGCTTCTGGAGTGTAGTTGTAGACTCCTATCTCATCCATAGTAACAAATCGTCGCATAGAATTGGTTGAATCCCTCTTGAACCAGACCAAACATTGCTGCGAATTTTCGTTGGCGCACACACACATTTCCTCTTTGTAGAATTGTGTGAAATATATAAGTGATGGGAATATAAGAAAATGGAATTAAGAACAATAGACTGACGGTGTTCTGTAAACATATAATTAATCTTTACTAAAGTTAAATGTGTGTGATAAATAAATAATTAAATAATAAATATATAAGTTGTAGTTTATAAAAGATAAACAACACAACATATTTGGCGACGAGGATTAAAAAAAGAAAATAATAATTAAATAAGCGTAAAAGAAGATGGCAAATAATTTGACGTCTCCATTACCGTTGAACCTTTTTTTTTTTTTTTAATGCTACAGATTTGTATTCCGAGTACAAACATTGGATGAATTCATATTTAATTTATGAATTAGCAAGCGGTGTTTCAACAAAGAAAGATGACGTTAAAAGGGCAACACTTTTGCATTGCCTTGGACCACAGGTCCAAAGAATTTTCTTTAATTTGCCAGAAGAAAAAGATACGCATGAAAAAGCAAAAGAAGCTTTAACTAAATATTTCACACCACAAAAAAATATTGTATCAGAACGATTTAAATTTAGGCAAAGAAAACAAAATACAGATGAAAATATTGATTCATATGTCATTGCCCTAAGAGAATTAGTCAAATCCTGTGAATTTGGAAATTTAGAAGAAGACATGATCAGAGATCAGATAATAGAAAAATGCTATAATAGGCAATTAAAAGAAAAGTTGTTGCAAAAAGATAATTTGAATCTTCAAAGAACAATTGAGATATCAAGAATGTTTGAAACAGCCAAAGAAGAATTTAGAGTATTGACAAATGAAGATATGACCTCAATAAATAGAGTAAACTATAAAAATAATTTCCAAGCAGCTAATGAATCAACTGTTAAAGGTAAAAAAGCTCATAATGTGTACCATCAAAAAGGAAGCACCTCCAAGGTAAGTGCACCTAATTTGGAAGAATGCTATAGATGTGGCTTAACTACACATCCTCCATATAAATGTGGAGCTAGAAATATGAAATGCACATTTTGTAACAAGATGGGTCATCTTAATAGAGTTTGTATAAATAAAAATAAAAATATTGAAGGAAAGAAACGAAATATTCAAAATATTTCAGAAAATAATGAAGACTCAGATGAATACACTTTCTTTTTAGGCTCTGATAACAAAGAAAGTTTCTATATAGATGGAAAGGAAATAACAATGACTATTGATACAGGTAGTGATACAACATTCATAGGACTTGAAAATTTGAAAAATATTTTTCCTAAGTCTCAAATGCCAACTTTAAATGGTACAGAAAGGAAATTTTATGCCTATGGACAAACTTCACCTCTTCCATGTTGTGGATATTTCTTTGCAGATGTTTCATGGGGTGAAAGGTCTATAAAGGAACAGATTTTTGTGATTGAAGGTAAAGCAGAACCTCTTTTAGGAAAGAAAGCAAGTTTCGAATTAGAAATTATAAAGCGTGGAACAAAAATAAGGAATATTCAACAGGAAGTTATTCCGAAGGATATATATAATTTGATACAAGAAAACATGAACCTTTTTCAAGGTCAAGGAAATGTGAAGGATTATAGTCAAAAAATAACTCTAAAAGAAAATGTTACTCCTGTAGCTCAGAGATGCAGACATTTCCCATATAAAATGGTAGAAGCCATCAATCAAGAGCTAGACAAAATGATAGAAGATGGCATTATTGAGGAAGTCCATGAAGCTTCTGAATGGATCTCAAACATTGTGGCAGTTCCAAAAAAGGGTACTGAAGAAATCAGACTATGTGTTGATCTGAGAGAAGTGAATAAAGCCATAGTTAGAGAGAGATATCCTATACCAACAGTTGACAATATATTGCAAGCATTGCAGGGAGCAAAAGTTTTTGCTAAACTTGATGCGAAGAAAGGCTTTTGGCAAATTGAACTTGATGAAAAGTCCAGGCCATTGACCACCTTTATTACACCCAGAGGATGCTACAGATTTTGCAAAATTCCTTTTGGACTTTGCAGCCCACCTGAAGCTTTTCAAAAAGCTATGAACTCAATATTGTCTCATTTAGAAGGAGTGTTATGCTACATAGACGATGTGATTGTATATGCGCAATCTATAGAGCAATTGGATCAAAGACTGAAAAAAGTATTTGAAAGATTTCAACAAGTTGGACTCAAACTAAACAAAAGTAAATGTAAATTTGCTCTAAATGAATTGGAAATATTAGGCCATATTTTGTTAGTAAAGATGGAATTAGACCTGATCCAAAGAAAATAGAAAGTGTTCTAAGTTTTTAAAAACCTGAAAATGTAGATTCTCTAAAATAATTTTTAGGTACATGCGGATTTTTAAGAAAATTCATTCCAGACTTTTCAAAGTTAGCCGAACCACTTAATAATTTGACAAGAAAGGACATAAAATGGAAGTGGAGCAAGAAAGAAGAGGACTCATTCAGAAAATTGAAAGAAGCTCTTACAAAAAATCCATGTTTAGCCTATTTTGACATGAATGCACCTACCGAAGTAATTGCTGATGCTAGTCCTTTAGGTTTATGAGCTGTTTTACTACAAAGACAAAATGATGGAAGCAAAAAGCCAGTGGCCTATGCAAGTAGATCATTGACTAATGTTGAGAGAAGATACTCACAAATAGAGAAAGAAGCTCTTGGGTCTGTGTGGGCTGTTGAGCATTTCAATGACTATTTATGGGGAAATAAATTTGTACTTAAGACAGATCATAAACCATTGATTTATATGCTTAATCCCAAGAAGGCAACAGTCTTGCCACCAAGAATTGAAAGACTTAGTTGGAGACTTCAACCTTATGATTATGAAATAGAGTATCTTAAGGGCAAACAAAATATTGCAGATATATTTTTTCAAGAAAACCTTTAACAAATATTTCATGTGAAAATATTGTTGATGATTATGTAGAAAAAGTACTTTCCATATTTTCAGAAGAAATGAAGGCAATTTCCCTCAATGATATCAAGAAGCAAAGTGAAGCAGATCCATTTTTCAAATTTCTAACTAAAATAATTCAAACTGGAAATTGGCCATATCAAATTGATGATGATGAACTTAAAAGTTTGCACAAATTTAAGGAAGAACTTTCAGTTTGTGATAATCTCATTTTAAAAGGAAAGAGAATTGTTATACCAACAGATCTTAGAAGAAATATTTTAGACTTAGCTCATGAAACTCATCAAGGGATGGCTAGAACTAAACAAATTTTAAGAGAAAAATACTATTGGCCCAATATGGACAAAGATATAGAAAGACGTATAAAGAATTGTTACATTTGTGAAGTCAATCAACCTTTAAGGCATGACCAACCTTTAACAACCATACCAATACCTCCTAGACCATGGTATAAAGTAGGAGTAGACTTAGTTGGACCAATTGATTCAAAATATATTTTGACACTTATTGATTATTATTCATCGTTCCCGGAAGCGATTATAATACATGATATTTCTTCGAAAACTATAATTTCAAAATTAAAAGAAATTTTTGCAAGATATGGATTTCCCGTTGAAATAGTTTCAGATAATGGTCTTCAATTTGTAAGCAAAGATACTGAGCAATTTTTTATGAAATCAGGTATAAAACATATAAGAGTGTCACCATATTTTCCTAAAAGCAATGGAAAAATTGAACGTTTCCACAGATATTTAAAAAAGCAACTTATTTCAGTAAAATTGCAAGGAAAGGATTGGAAAGAAGAACTTCAATGTGTTCTAATGGCATACAGGTCGACTCCACACCCTTCTACTGGGAAAACACCAGCATTATTGCTTTTTTCCAGGGAAATTATAAATAAGCTCAATGATATAAATGACAATGATTCTCTTATGGATAAAGAAGTGATGGAGCATAATCAAGCCTATAAAGAAAGAATGAAGAAATATGCTGATAGCAAGAATAAGGCCTTGCCTCATGACTTCAAGAAAGGTAATATTGTTTATGTCGCAAACACTGAAATGAAAAGCAAGTTGACACCAAATTATGACAACCAAAGATTTATCATTCTAGAGACTATATCTCCAAATTCATTCAAGTTAGTCAATACTGAGACAGGTAGCTTTATCATTAGGAATGCAAAGCATTTAAGACATGCCAATGTCTTACAAGATTTTAACAAAGGAATTGATTTGAATACCACTTTGATTAAGACTCCAGAAATTAGAATGGAACTTCCTAGTACTTCAAGGTATCTACCAGAACAAGAAGCAACCTTAGAAGATATTGTACCAGAAGAGCAGATTGCTATATCTGATATGGACTGTTTATACCCAAATGAATCACCTAATGAGAATGAAAACAAGACTGTCATCACTAGAAGTGGAAGACAAATACATGTTCCTTCTAGATTTAAGGACATGATTAGATACTAACTAAACAAGGGAGGAATATGTAGAATAGTGTGAAATATATAAGTGATGGGAATATAAGAAAATGGAATTAAGAACAATAGACTGACGGTGTTTTGTAAACATATAATTAATCTTTACTAAAGTTAAATGTGTGTGATAAATAAATAATTAAATAATAAATATATATAAGTTGTAGTGTTTATAAAAGATAAACAACACAACACTCTTGATCTGCATCATAAAATGCGAAACACACCTTGCGCAGAGCTTTCGCATCCCGAATTCTTCGTGCAAGATGCTCCGCACCCTTTCTTCCGATATTCTTACGGCCTCAGCTATCTCACACACCTTTAATTGCCTATCGTTCAACACGATATTGTGCACTTTTTCAATAGTTTCCGGTGTGGTAGCAGTTTTTGGCCGTCCTTCACGTGGATCATCTTCGAGCGACGTGCGATCTCATTTAAATTCAGCAACCCACTTTTTAACGGTTGAAATTGAAGAAGCAGTTACGTAAACTTTTCGCAACTTCGGGTGAATTTCTTTAGGGGTTACTCCATCCAAAACGAAGAATTTAAAATTCAATATTTCGACGAGGCTGTTCGCCTATCCTATTCTCGGAAAAAATTCAAAAACCTTCTAAGCTTATTAGCCGCGTGATGCGCGCACGAGAACTGTTGTTTTCTAAAGCATGTGTTGGTGTGACCAGACCATTTTAATTTGAATTATTGTATCTTCAGGAATAAAATGCTATATATATATTTTTTGACTATTTTTGTTTTAACTGTAGGTATTATTGTGGTATTTCTATTTTCCTATTGATGCTATTTTTATCATCTGTAGATGCCCAGCTCTCCAAAAATAATCTTGAGTGTTTATCCTGTACATTGTTGTATAAAATTATTGCATTATCAAAATCTTGTAGACCATGCAGTTAGGAAAGGACATATGCCAGATTTTGATAATGCAATAATTTCATACAACAATGTACAGGATAAACACTCAAGATTATTTTTGGAGAGCTGGGCATCTACAGATGATAAAAATATCATCAATAGGAAAATAGAAATACCACAATCATACCTACAGTTAAAACAAAAATAGTCAAAAAATATATATATATATGTAGTATATTTTAAGGTAGATAGAGCACAATCTTCTTCTAATGTTTATTATAACCCCATATCTGTATATAAAAATATGTATCGACCTTGTATAATAATAGAAATGACAAATAAAACAAAAGGAGTAGAGGTAGTACAGAGGACAAAGGCCAGACGTGATAAACAACCCAGACTAACAGGTGTTTATGCTAATGAGTTCATTCCCCGTCAGCAGGTGGCCGACACGTGGCCAGACATCATTAATAACCAGCGCTTGACAGGTGGCGTGATTAGGACAGCCAATCAGAACTCGTCAACAAGAGCCAGAGTCGAGTATATAAGCCCCCCAAGATTGGGACAAAGGAAGTAGTTGTTTCGGAGCGACACCGTTATACGGTCAGTCAGATCTCTCACCCCTATCCGCGATGTAGACTTAGGGCATCCGTGACGTCCATGGTCCGACTACCTTCGTCCGTGGTCTACCTCTACTTCTTGGAGTTTACCATCTAGACCTGCCTCTGTCTCTTGCTGTCCCAGTGCGGGAATCCCATCACTCACCCACTACCACGACTGCCCAGCACATTCCACCTCGGGATTACTACAGAACCCGTTAAAGTCGACAGGATGACTGAGGACAGCAGCATGCAGAGGATGACGGAGGCCGAAGGCGACTACGTCGCGGATGCCCTCACCAACATGCAGCCCCACTACGAAGACCTAGTAGGCCGCCTGGCAGACGCCATTCGGGGACAAGCCGTGCCTCGTGCGGAGGAAGCCCTCATCTCCCCTTTCGACGGATCCCACGCAACAAGCAGCCTTCTTCCAAACAGCCATCTACAGAGATCAACTCCAGCCAGCATCAGCCATTTCAAGGTACTTTAAACTTTGTTTCTGCCATTTTCCCCATAAATTTTATACTTATATTTTCACTTTAAGCATTTTAAAATCAATTATAACCTTTTTTATATCATTTTTATTCAAATTTTAAAACTTTCACACTCTCATTTATCATTTTTACTTTATTTTAATCAAATTATAAATTTTAATTCATCATTTTCAATTTTATTATTAAAAATATTCAATCACGCATTTTTGACAATTTACTAATCTTACATGCCTTTCTTATTCACCTAAAATGGCATTATCCAAATATGCAACTTTCAATTTCACATAAAAAATCATATTATATTTTAATTACTCTAATCATATTTTCTAAACTTATTTGTGTGTGTTTTTTTTTAATACCTTATTTATGGCCATAGTATTACGCTCTTTATTTAACTTGACCTATTGCTATTCCAATTGATATTTCTCAATATTTAAAGGTTTTAAAAACTAGTCCTAGATTTGTATTTTTATAAATATCAATTTTAAATTATCTCATTTCAAAATGTGCCTCCCATTTTTCCCACAATTATAAATACAACTATAAATGTAATATGCGAAAACTAAATAACATACCATAAAATTTCCATTATCATTGCATTTCATTCCTGCCTGTGTTAAATTATTATTTACGTATTAAATACATTTTTATTTCGCACTTCTACATTGTTCACATCAATTTTAATTCCTCTCGCATATCCCATATCCCAATAACACATTTCGCATAATCATAACACATTTATTTATACACTAGTTAATTAATTAATTCTTTTATAGCCTACCTTTTCCCAATTATTCACACCCACGATTTCAATATTACAGATTAAATTTAATATCCTTCTAACAGAGGAACCTGCCAGATTAAAACGGATAGGAAAATTATATAAAATCCCTTTTATACCAAATCTTAACTTTATAATGTTATAGGATAGTCTATAATTTTGTCAACCCGTTTAAAAATTAGGTCCCCACCATCTCTAAAAATCGATCCTGTACATGACACCATATGAGACGTCATCTTGGCCTACATTAAAGAACAATTAATTCCATTATTCATCCCAACGACAGCTCAAGGACGCGCTGAACTCCCCCCTAATTGTTTTTCTTTCTTCTACTTCGTCTTTTCCCATCCCTACTTCTAAAGGGGTGGAATGACCTTGTTACATCATTAGCATCCATCATTAGCAGAGATAGTCCTTCCTACTTCAACACTCTTACCTGTCAATCATTCAATTATAGGCCTTCCATGCTTCTCTCGTCTCTTGATCATTTTCCATTGGCCTTCTATGCCTTCGTTCTAACCACCCCTCGTCCATCGCAGAGTTCCTGTTTGCCGACTTTTTTTTATTTACACCCAGGTCGTCGTCCCAGCATTCATTATTTCATTCTTTTTTCCTCAAACCCGGGTTCAATCAATCACCGACAGCAGTGCAACTCTTGAGACACCATCTCTTTTTAACCTCTCTTAGAAAATATTTCTTTCCCATATTCTCCCATTACCTACCTCTCCTTCGATCTTCACACCTTTTGCCCATCTGATCTAATGCTACTTACAGAGCATCTTGAGATTGCTGACCCCTGAAAACAATACCTCGCTTCTAAGCTCGTATTGCAGGGCAGGACTCCTGAGATGTCCTTTGCAGAAACCAATTCAGACCTTCTTCCTATATTCCTCACTGTGTCACTACCTATCGCAAACCTTTTGCTTAAGTCAATTTTCTTTTATATTTATTTTACTTTTATTACCTCTACTTCTCCTCCTTCCTGTAAAACATCCCTGAAACTATGTTGTAAATATTCAAGGCACCTTAAGTAACAAAAAACTGTAACTAGTATACCAACTTTCCCAAATATCTACTTTCGCTATTGTGTGTGTTTACTTTAAATTTATCCTTCCTATGTACTCCTCTTATATATTTTTGGTAGTTTTATAATATTATATCAGTGTGTCACCACTACTCCCCTTTATCTTTATTTTTATTCTAGTAACTAATTTGTGCCCCAAATTATTTCCCATTTAATAGGTTTGCTAGCTTTTCTCTCATTTATTTGTAAATAGACTTACAGTTTTATTAGTTTTGTGGTATTGGACTTTGTTTTTTAACTTACAGATGTAGATAAAATATTTCAATATTAATCGATAATATCATTTTGTTTATTAACCATCAAAATTAATACCATCAAATACCAATCAACCCTTTATATATTATTACCTTTAATATTTTTATTTTCCTTTTTTTTTCATCATGTTTAGACTTAGAATTTTACAACTTCAACTATCTTAGGCACAATTTAAAAAACCTACACACCTAACAACATTTATAATATTTCGTTAACAGATAAAACATTTATCATTTTATTTTTCTTTGTAGATTTCAAAATGTTATTTTTGACGCTTCCCTTACAACCTCTAACTCTATCCCATGAACCTTTCCTCCCAACTTTTTACAGCCATCAAGAGATTATTGTTCGTCAACCATTTTCTTTTTTTTTTTGTTGATTAACTAACTAGAAGACCCTTCCTCGCTGTACATTTCCCAACAGTGAGCTCAGGAGACTCGGTTAGTTTTTAATTTTTTTCTCTCATCGTCCGGCTCATCATTTTTTTCATTTTTCAACTTTTCTTTTCACCACACAAGCCGGACACAATCAAAAATGACAGCAATGAATCTCTTACTCCCACCTTCCCTTTTCCACATCCTTCAAACCTCCAACCTTCCAAGGGATACCAGTTCGCCGAACATTTTTGTTTTTTTTCATTGATTAATCCGACTGGAACAATCCTTCCACGTTATACCATTCCCGATAATGAGTTCAGGATATCCAGCGCGATATTTTTATTTTTTTTTTCTCATCGCCCGACGCATCATAACAATTCATCATATTTTCAACTTTTCACTTTTTCTCTCATCATTCAACCGGGCATAATCATTATGGACAACAGGGATCCCTCTTACCTCTACCTCTCTCCTTTACCTCCATCAATCTTCCCACCTCTTTCCGCTGTCTGAGCTAATGATGCAGACGGAGTGTCTTAGGCCTTCTGTTAATGAAAACAATGCCTCACTTAATCAAGTTCGCATTGCATTGCAGGATGCTTGGGATACTACTTTTGCAGAAACATGCTCAGATACCCCCTTTCCCTTTTTCAACCTTAGCGTCACATTATAAGTTCAGTCAATAAACTAACTTCATTTTTTTTCTCTCATCTTTAATACAATAAGATATTATTTTCCTTGTACGATTCATTTTACCATAGTTATCATTTTGTATTATATACCTTCTCTTAATCTTTTATCATTCATTTTGTACGTTTTTATTGATACACCACCCTTACAACATCTTTCTCTTTTTAACTTGTAACTTCATAATAATTTTAACTAATTTGTGTACAAATTATTTCTTTTATTTTTTATAATAGGTTTGTTAGGTTATCATTCATTACATGTCATTCCCCCAACCAAACCTTCATCACCGGGGACACATTCTGTAGTATATTTTAAGGTAGATAGAGCACAATCTTCTTCTAATGTTTATTATTAACCCCATATCTGTATATAAAAATATGTATCGACCTTGTATAATAATAGAAATGACAAATAAAACAAAAGGAGTAGAGGTAGTACAGAGGACAAAGGCCAGACGTGATAAACAACCCAGACTAACAGGTGTTTATGCTAATGAGTTCATTCCCCCGTCAGCAGGTGGCCGACACGTGGCCAGACATCATTAATAACCAGCGCTTGACAGGTGGCGTGATTAGGACAGCCAATCAGAACTCGTCAACAAGAGCCAGAGTCGAGTATATAAGCCCCCCAAGATTGGGACAAAGGAAGTAGTTGTTTCGGAGCGACACCGTTATACGGTCAGTCAGATCTCTCACCCCTATCCGCGATGTAGACTTAGGGCATCCGTGACGTCCATGGTCCGACTACCTTCGTCCGTGGTCTACCTCTACTTCTTGGAGTTTACCATCTAGACCTGCCTCTGTCTCTTGCTGTCCCAGTGCGGGAATCCCATCACTCACCCACTACCACGACTGCCCAGCACATTCCACCTCGGGATTACTACATATATATATCATTTTATTCCTGAAGATACAATAATTCAAATTAAAATGGTCTGGTCACACCAACACATGCTTTAGAAAACAACAGTTCTCGTGCGCGCATCACGCGGCTAATAAGCTTACAAGGTTTTTGAATTTTTTTCCGAGAATAAGATAGGCGAACAGCCTCGTCGAAATATTGAATTTTAATAAATTTATTTATCCAAAATATGCCTTTATTTTAAATATATATATTCGAAAAAGAGAAAGAATAAATAATATTGAGGTAAAGGGTTTCTTTTAATTTTGATTTTCGCAAGCTTTCGAGCAAATTTTTCTGCTCTTCAACAATTTTGTTCGAAAGCTTGCGAAAATCAAAT
The DNA here is from genome assembly GCA_030710605.1 of Cordylochernes scorpioides. Lineage (NCBI taxonomy): Eukaryota > Metazoa > Arthropoda > Arachnida > Pseudoscorpiones > Chernetidae > Cordylochernes > Cordylochernes scorpioides. The sequence continues at coordinate 66,857,129 of CP092886.1, forward strand.
TTAAAAGAAACCCTCGCCTCAATATTTTTTATTCTTTCTTTTTCGAATAATTTCTAAGTAGCTATTACTCATATAATATATATAAATGGAGGTAGTTCGCAGATATCTATTTTTTGTTGAAATCGGCGAAGTGCATACATCTTCAAAATAAAAACCTATTATTATAAAAGAAGAGATAGGAAAACAATTCGATGATGAAAAATCCCGTCAAAAATCCTCAGCATTCTGAAGCAGAAAGAGTATACATTGGGAAGGCTTAAACACACACTGATGAGCCATATTTTTAATTTTAATATTTTCTCCTTGCTCTAAGAATAGTATGAAATATAGTTTTAACTAAATAAATAGAAAATATGTAGAGTATATTTTGAACAGCTTCAGTTTTACTTGTAGTGGGAACTCTATAAAAAATGGATTTGAAAAAAATCGATATTTTCGGTTTTTGGAAACCTTCCCTTATAAAGATAGGAGGTCGGCTAATTGTTGCTTATATATAATAAATAATGAAAAAACAATAAAAAATAAATAAAAGATAAGTGGGTCAGGTGTTGATATTTAAAATAAAGAAGGCATCTCCTGACCACAAGCATTGGCACAAATCTTTTTGGTCGCAATGGTTACAGCCTTCTCCACGCTGACGAGCGCCAACAGCGCGAAACGCGTTCGTGGATGGCTTTTCTTGATTTATCAAGAAATTGGGTTGGCCAAATATCTCGGAGTAAGCTAAATAAACGTTTAGTTTATTTTTACTCCACTAGATGGCGCTCTGCCATCTAAAAAGCACATGTGCTTGTGGTCAGGAGATGCCTTCTTTATTTTAAATAATAAATAATATTTCGATATTCACAATTATTTTGTTATAAAGAGTTCCTCTATAGTGTTTCACTCGATTTTTTTTAAAGCACATTCGCAGCTTTGCCCTTAACATTGATTTTTGAGGCGGTGAAGAGCATGGGGGAGGGGGATGTCAGCGCCTGACTCAGCCATTCCGGACCCATTAGACTGATTAAAAGGTTGGATATTGAAACTCCTCCTGCTGCTACACGTGTTCTGTCAGCGCCCGCCTGATATCGATTTTCATTTACCTCCCTAGCCTGACTCCATTTCTGTTGGCCTGCTGTTGTGGCTTCATTGTTGTCCTTATGGCTGCTCTCTGACATTGTGCTCTAGTTAGCTGACTATATGGCTCCAATTTCTGTCCGAAGTCCTGGCCGTTCAACTAGGCTCCGTTGTTAATATTTTGTCTGCAGGAAGTTATTAGAGTTATATAGCGAGGTCCATGGCTGGGGCCTGTGATTATTCAACTAGGTTCGAGTGCATATATCTAGATTAATTTCAGGTTTTCTTATTCCCATTCACCCAGGTTCCAATGTTTTGTATACCCTACAATCGAAATAAAACTAGTAAACTGGATTAAAAAGGTAAATACTTCATTGAAGATGAAACAGAAGTCTGAGAAAAGAGCTACGTTTATACTATACTGCTTAAATACTTTATTGCCGTTCTCCCAATATACTAGCATTGCTCGCTACGCTGACCCATGAACATTGACGTACATCCAATTTATATTTTAAAATAAACACGCTAAGCTCATATGCAAATTTCCAATTCAAATATAGAGTTAAATATATAGGTTCACAACGCACCTCGCCTCCTATTAAAAAAGAGTCGGTTTAGTCGATTTTGTTCTGCGAGCGGAAATGTTCTTTCTGCAGGCCCCACATTCTTTCCATCTGATTTCTCTCATCAATTCTGGACCTGCTCGTTCCGGACCTTCAACATTAACTCCTTAGGTATCATCTCTTCCATGATAACTCTTTTTCGTCTCATTCCTGAGTCCTTCTAAAGAATAACTCAAGATAGACACGACAAATTGAAAATCGATGTTCAGACCCTGAGGCCATGATTGATGTAGACTCTATTTCACCGTGACTGACTCCAGGATTCTAGGCCCGTGTTAAAATCAAGAATATTCTCCAAAAAAGACATTCCCTTTCACGCGGCGCAATATTGAAAGATAATAAGCTACTGGTATTAACTTTCAGACAATTCAGAAAATCGTCAGCTCCGGGACTGAAACGCCCTCGTCGATATCGTCACCCTCTTCGTTGCCGCGCGTCTGCCTATGAAGGCTGCCAGTTACTGAAGCCGAGTGAGAGAGATCGATTAGTATTTGAAAATTAGAAATGATTCATAAATATCAACAATCAATTGTGAATATAATAATTTTATAATTTGTCATACACCCAAACATCAGAGATAAAAATGATTTGTATATGTTGCAACACACACATTATGGAGCTTAATTTGCTTTTGTGTAACACCCCTCGTTTGTTAAATTTCTCTCTCACTTATCTATGTATTTATTAATCATTTTTCTCACACTTATTTATACTCTCTTAAAATTATATGATATTTTCAAAACATATATTCAGGGTACCTTTTTTCTTATCCAGTGTATATTTTTAACATTGGGGCTTGATGTGTTTGGATCACAATACCTCCTTCACAAGGGTACAACTCTTCCCTCCCTGATGGCCAAGTTATTCACTAGCAGGTTCTGAATGAAAGTGTTTTCTAAATTCTGTAAATATGTTCTCATTTTATCCCGAAACTGAACAGCTTAGAAAAAAAATCCATTTGATCGATTTCGCTCTATCACCCCCTTCAGCACTCTATCAAAAGTATTTGAACCTTGCATCCTCCATGGTTCTCTGCATGTAATTTGGCTTCATACCATGACAATCAGATCAGAATTATTTTAAGCCAATAACTAATTTATTAAAAATAATCTTGTCACACTTAAGAAAACCCCTATGGAAAACTCCGATATCATCCATGCCGTTTGCAACATACAAACATATAAATCTTACAGGGCTTTTTCAATTGATACAAAGAAGTACACTCACCCAACACCTGAAGGAATTCCGGTGTCTTGAAGACTCACACTAATTTTACAAAGGGTTAGCTTCATGACAAACAGGAAATTGATATTCAGAGCATAGTACACAATTTTTTATATAGGCAGCTGTCCTATGGATCCACAAGGGACAACACTCAACTCATTCTGCTTCAATATTGCAACTAAAGTCTTCTTTAACATCCCAAGGCTAATCAAAAGCAAATTGTTTGATTTGAAGATGACTTCACCCTCATTATTCGCCCCGAAGCTCACCCATCCATGCGCAGTATAAACGCCTTTCTTCAAGGATTTACATACTGGACATCTGCTCATGGGCTAACTCTCAATCCCAAGAAAATACGTTCCTGTCAGTTCCGGTGGATAAATAAAATAAAACAGAATAACCTAGAATTAAAAGCCATGGCCTGCCTATTCTTCTTGGTAAATCAATAAAAATAGTAGGCATTACATTTGAAAAACAAGAAATGTTGTTTCCCATTTAAGCAATATCGGGGGTCATTAGATTCTTCCCAGATTGATAAGGTCTATCGAGAGAAAGTTTAAATTTGGAGAAAAATCCTTAACGCCATGACTTTACCAACAAGCCTTTGATCTAAATGGGGCTCGCCTTCTCTGAAGCCGTCACTACACGTTCACAAAGTCAATCATAATAAAAGAATATTGTTTAGCCATCTCTCTCATTGAATGATATTCTTTATATGTTGAAACCAAAGCCCATTTCAAATTACAGAAATTTTAAAAGAAGAAAGCTTCAAAAATGGAAAACTGGACCATCATCTGTGCCATACCCTCTGCAAGAAGACATACTAAACTTCAGCTTGAACTTACCAGAGACCATGAAAAAAATAATCTTTACATATAAATCACAGCCAGGCAAATGCGTTAGAGTCGCTGCAATCCTGCCATAACCCATTTTTCAATTTTGGTCAAACTCTATTTCAAATGCACCGCTCTCCAGACTGAACACATCGTCATCCTCCACGGGATCTAAGCAAGAGAGAATCTTAACAAACCACAGAAAAATATTTAACTCCTAGATGAAAAGCAGCACTGGCGACAATATGCATCCCAAATATTCCATGTTTTCTTATCATAGCCCAAATCATAAATAGCCTTCCGCTAATTAAAAAAATACACCTCTGCAAGGTATCATTGTGCGAAGAAATTGAAGGAATTGAACTTCTAAACCAAGCTGCTGAAACGCTTTCTCAATCTAACATATACCCATGCTCTACATTGTTTCCAAAGAGGATGGCGAAAATGAAACAAACAATATGCCCAGCAACTATGGACATAAATATACATTAAACAGACCAGTCAACTCAACTCTTGAGAAAGTTCTCTTCCATTCTTAGCGTTATCAAGATCGGGAAATTTTGTCTAGAAAAAATCAACATTAACTCTTTTAACGGGACATGGTTCTATTTGGGTATAGTATTTTCTACTATGTCCAAAATGCTATAGTTTAGTTGTGAGTTGAGATATTTAAAAATGAACAAAATGTTAACTTGCTGTCAATTTTTTATAAGCATAATTTATATATATATATATATATTGAGGGAACACATTCATAAGTTTATAATATTATTATCTTTAATTTTGCTGAATAATTCATTATTTACAATATATATTAAAAAATAATAAAAAATTATATTAGAGATAATCTATATATATAAAAGTCAATGTCTGTCTGTTTCGCGATAAACTCAAAAACTACTGAACCAATTGGTACCAAATTTTGCATGTCGCTTTTTATAAACCTGAGGAATATTTTCGGCTACATTTTGATTAGTAATTTTTGGCTATTTCTTTTTTTTTTTTTTCATTTGAAGAACTTTTTTTACGCGGAGTAAATACGAGGCGAAGTAACAACACGAGGCCAATTAAGCGACCAATGAGCGTTCTGCATTTCTTTTCAAATTGCTTGCGTACTTTTTTTAAAATATCTTTTTATACGAGTGTCACTTTTTTTTACAAAAGTATTGCGAGAGAAATTTATATTACTAAGTTACGGTAAGTGCACACAATGCAATTTAAAAAAAAAACTTTACAAAATTAGCGTTACTGTATGTAAACAATGGCTTTCGTATTTTTTATTAATTTTTGTTCTGGCCTTTTTTTTTTTTTTATATATATATAATAAATAAAAGTTACAGTCAATATGATATAATTCTTAAAATTAAACAAACAATAGTCAATATGCAAAAAATACAAACTAACTTAATAAATATTCTAATATCAAGCAATATGCAAAATCTCTCTTAATACTTAAATGTACATATTATTAGCATTTTAACGGCGTTTATTCGTTTTTATGTACTCCTGAATTCCCGGGCGAAGCCGGGTCATTCGTCTAGTAATATATACAGGGTGTATCAGGCAAATTGGGGCTAACTTTGACAGTCCATAAAACAAAAACTACTTGAGATTAAAAACTTGTTTTTTTTTTCATTACGTAGCCATATTCATGTAAAATGTAACAGTACATGTGTGCGCAGTGTAGTGATGAAGAGTAACCGAGAATTTGAAAATCGAGCTGCCATCATCGTTGCTCTGCGCGCCGGAAGGAGCCCCAAAGAGATAGTGGATTTTCTTAAGTTGCCCAAAACCACTATTTATCGTGTCAAGAAGCAGTTTGATGAGGCCGACAGTAACAAAGAGGGGATAGCTACAAGGAAAAAGCACTCGCGTCGATCGGACAGGGTAAGAGGCGAAGAATTTGTCAAAAATGTCAAGGAGAAGATTGATGGAAACCCTGGGAAGAGCATGAGGGCCATAGCCAAGGAAATGGACGTTGGCTCTATGACAATTGTCAGAACTATCCATGAGGACCTTGGTCTCAAGTCTTATGCCCTTCGGAAAGGTCAGTTGCTGACTGAGAATATGAAGAATAACAGAAAAGGAAAGGCTGCTGCCCTCCTCAACAACCTGAAACACGACTCTTTTGGCATGCTAAGGTTCTTCTCTGACGAAAAGAACTTTGACTTGGACCAAAAGGTAAATCCCAGGAATGATCGCTGGATCTGTAAAGACCCCTCAGAGATACCTGTCGTGATGCACACGAAATTTCCTGCCTCCGTAATGGTCCTTGGCGTTATCAGCAGTGAAGGTGATGTCATGCCTCCCCATTTCTTTGAGAAGGGCCTTAGGATGAACGCTGACACCTACATCAATGTTCTGGAGACCGTTGTGAAGCCTTGATGGACATGGTGGCCGCAGGAAGGAAGTATGTCTTCCAACAGGACTCAGCTCCAGCCCATAAGGCAAAAAAGACACAATCGTGGCTGACACTTAACGTCCCTAGTCACTGGGGTCCTGATATTTGGCCCCCTAATTCTCCAGATTGCAATCCCCTCTACTACTATGTATGGGGCGTTGTTGAGAGAGATGTCAACAAAGCTCCTCATACCACCATCCAGTCTGTCAAGAAAGCAGTTCACACGGTGATGACCCAAATGGACAAGGTCATCGTCGCCAAGGCCTGTGCTTCATTCCGCACTCGCCTCGAGACTGTTGTAGCTAATAATGGAAACTTCATTGAATAAATAAAAACTATATCCTTTTATCTACTACTGTGTCAAATTTCATTCGGATATTTTAATTTTTACTTGCAAAAAATTTCAGTTAAAATACCATTGTTGAAATTCCCAATTTACCTGGTACACCCTGTATATATATATATAAATGAAAAACAATAGAAAAAAATAAAAGTGGGTCAGGTGTTGATATTAAAAATAAAGAAGGCATCTTCTTCTAATCTCTAAAAAGCACATGTGCTCGTGGTCAGGAGATGCCTTCTTTATTTTTAATATATATAAATTTACATATATATTGAGACGTAGATAAATGAGGGAAGACAAACAGGTAGATGACCAGGCAATTTACCATGATCAAAACCATTACTAACCTTTTTAAGTGAAAGAGCAGGAATACAATGAGAGAAGGATACTGAGTAACAAAATATGTAAAATAATAATATGCATATTAATTTTAAAATATTATGCCTCGTTATTGCGCAAGCAAATCCCAGAGCCAATTTGTCCACACTTGTCAAGAGGGGGAGAAAACTATGTAGCATGTCTTCTATGGCATTCTATTACAGCGATTCCAGACGGCTACATTGTGTAGATTGCCTTCCTTTAACGCGACTGCTCAGTTAAACCTACAAACACATAAACTGGCCTGGAAACACTTGGTTCACAATGGATACGTAGCAGGAGCTGAGTTTCTAATGTTATTAACTCATGATAAATTCTCGTAGATTACTGAATCAATTCATACTAAACTTAAGCTTTCCAAGTGATACTCTTTGAATCTCGACATGGTTTTAGACACCTACTCTTCTACTCACCCTCGTAGATTACTGAATCAATTCATACTAAACATAAACTTTCCAAGTGATACTCTTTGAATCTCGACATGGTTTAGACACCTACTCTTCTCAGAATTATTTTTGCCTTTCAATTTTTCCAGAATTATTCAAGCCAGTATAAATAGGTTTTCACTTTAATGATAACATTTTACACTTTAAAACAACACCATCACTTCATTCGATATTTTTCACGATTTTATTTGAAATTTTAATAATTATACTGTATATATAGCGTGGTAAGCATAAATAAAAATATTGGTGACGTCAGCACGGCTAAGGGACTAAAATTCAACATCGCTCTCTCTCTCTCTTGATGTAGTATTAGTAACATATAGGTAACCCAGGCTCCTAGAGCGTATTCATAGATCGCCAACTACCCGGGCTGTCCTGCAGTTTAGAAGGCTGTCATGGTATCCTCAGTGAACCAGTTCACCAAGTGTTTCCAGGTCGACTTGTTTCTTGGCAGATTCAATAGGGCAGTATCATTGAATGAGGGCTGTCCAAAAAGTTCAATCGTCTGAAATAGCTGTAGTAGAAATGCTGGGCAGCTGACTCTCTTGATGTAACCCGGATTCCTGGAATACACACACAAACTCACTAATTATTTACTCCAGAGGTGAAGGGCAATATATGAATGATGATATATATCTCTGGTAAAATTGGGATTAATTAATTTGAATATTCAATTATTTTGTCACATAGTCTCCGCCGCTCCAGGAGCCTGGGTTACCTGTATGTTATTACTATTCTCCTCTTATAAAGAACATCAATCCAGTAGCAGTAGACTAAGTCCTCAGTCTCAAGGCTTGAGACTGAGTGATAGGTTCAAGAAAATCCAGGTCTCTTGGTCTGGATAGCTTCTCCTGGATCCGGGATGGTTGTCTTTTCTCGACTGGAAAGTTTTTTTCTTGAACACAAGATAAGTCCTCTTCTGTGTCCTCTTATAGATGGTCCTATGCTTTTCTGGGTCCAGATAAGGTTTTATCCTGAAAATATGGACTGGGTCCTTAGTTTTACGTCGACGTTGCTGGTTACCAAATTTCTACACCTCGTAGATCATATCGGGGAGTTTTCTGGTGATCTTATATGGGCGGAAGTACCTTTCACATTAAATTTTCACAAAGTCCAACCTTGGGCACAGCGAGAAATATCCAGACGAAGTCTCCAGGCTGGTACATTATGTTCCTCCGGTGAGCGTCATAACGGAGTTTATTACTTGTTCGAGACTCACGGCTTGGATACGTGTCAGTTGTCGTGCTTCTTCGGCTCTTGACCCTAGAGTTTGGATTAAATCATCATCTTCTGGAACTAAACCGAGGAATAATACGTCAAGTGGATTCTCGACCTCACCACCATGTGCGAGAAAAAATGGAGGGAAAACCCAGTAGACTCTTGCCTCGCTGTGTTTTGTGCAAAAGTAATGAATTGGAGTACACCATGTCTCAATTTTTCTTATTAACGTCCAGATACATAGGCAGAATGTCTGTTATGGTCTTGGTCAACTTCTCCGTGATTCCATTTGGTTGGGAATGATAGGCGGTCGTATACCGGTGGATTACTGACTACAGGTCATCTACCGATTATCCGAGATGACCAGCAGTGGATGAATCATGGATATTTTTCAGTATTTCCTGTCTTAAATGACGAGAAACCATCGAAAGCTACGGTCTCCCCATCGGATCATAATATTTTCTATAGAGCGTGTCATCGATTTTTTAAAATTAATTTTTGAAGTATTTTTCGTAATTGGGAAACAATTTCTATGAGTCTTTGATCGCCAAAATTCTGCAATGCCACAATTCTCGGAATATTTTCTTATACACGACAGTCTTATCAAACTCGTGCAGTCGAAGTGCTCTTTTTGCTAACCTCCCACATGGGTCTTTGAGATAGGTCAGCCAACACAAAGAGTGGCGGCCTGTAACGATGATAAATGGGCGTCCAAAAACTTATCGCTTATAATTAATATTATTATATTATATATAATGGCCAGGCATTCTCTTTCAGTAGTTAAATACTTTTTCTGCCTTATTAAGTGTTTTAGCTGTTCTTCTTTATTCCAATAAAATGATGAATCTTTCTTAAAAAGGTCATTCATGAGTTGAGTACTACGTGAGTATAATTAGGTATGAAGCGGCGGTACTAGGGGGGGGGGGGGGGATGAGAGAGACTAAGAAAACTTATAGTTTTATAATTTTAATATACCTTATAATAATATTATTTTATACTCTGTTTAATTAATTTATTTTTGATTGTTTGGATTTGGCAGCACTGTAATTATTATTGTTGTTATGAATATATTAAAAAGTGTATGTTTAACATTAGAAAGATATATATTTAAAATTTGTTTCTCAATTTGGTAAAGCATATTTATTTATTTAATCGAAGAGAGAGAGAGAGAGAGAGAGAGAGAGAGAGAGGAACATCACAAAAATGGTGCAGCCGACAGGATCGATCATCCATAAAAAGGTAATTGGCTATAGCTTTAACCCTGATGCTAATGTTCTATCTATCCCTGAAGAATTTCAATTGCCCATTTATCACGAGCTCGTGTTTAAATGTGGAAAGAATCTAACTTCTTACTATTTAGAAAAGGGGGGTGGGGATTCTAATAGATTTGTTAAAGTTCCATAAAAAATAATTGAAATATACAAAAAATCGATCATTTGATGATTTACAAATTTGCGTAATGGATGAGGAGGAATTAGATGCAAATTCTCCATTAACAGAAGACACTTTTAGCAAATTGATAACTACTGTAGCAGAAATGAACAATCAAAATAATTCTGTGCCTTCTCTTCAAAAGAACTAAATTTAGAGGGTTGTTCGATCCCGATGACAAAATCGATCCTATTTTTGTCTTGCAAAAGTCCCGATTCTATGTTTCCCGTTAATTATAAATGGTGTAAAACTTGTTGCTTTCTTGGATCCAGGTTCTTCTATCAATCTAATGAGAAGAGACCTTTTGGCCAAATATAAATGGAACTATGAAAAAGAACTATAAATACTTTTGAAGATATTCCGCAACAATATGCTTCATTTTTAGACTTAAAAAGTAGTTAATAAGCTAGATAAAAAAAAAATGGACATAATAGTTAGAAATCTATATAATAATCTTTGTGATTATTATTATTATATTACTTTATTTATTTATTTTTACTTAATTTATTATAATTTTATTATTGTATATTTTTATTTCCAAGATCATAGTCTTTGGCGAGTTTAATATTTGCTTTTGACTCGCGCTTTAGATGTTGTACTAAATTCGAAAAATCACGTGAGAACGCCCTTGCAAACCTCAGAACGATTTTTAACGCCTTGCCAAATGCTTTATTTTTATTTACTCCTCCTGACGAAGACAAAAGATTTTTGTCGAAACGTTGAGAAAATAAAGAAAACTCCAACTGGCCGAACTGTCTTTTTTTATATAAATAAATGGAAAAGTTATCCATCAGAGACCACAATAACAACGATTGACGAAAGTCATGTCCGAGCTACTGAGAATATTGAGGTGGAACTTCAGGTTAATGATCAACAGATAATGATGACGGCGACAATATCGAGGGAGATGCCATTCGAACTGTTAATAGGAAAGCCCACCGTGAGGGATCTCCGAATTTAATGGAACTTTGGGACTGATGAGATTAAGTGCTTGTCTTTGCGGTCAAAATAAGTTATTTTTACCAGTGATGACCTCATCACTATCTTACCCAAGCTTTGCAATGTCTCCAAAAAGGAATTACCATTGCACGAGATAGACTTTCTATTGAAGCCCAATAATAACATCGTGGCGTGCAAACCTTACCCTATGTCGGATCACAAGAGAGCATGGACTGCTGGAAAAATCAAGGAGATGCTAGATGGGGTATTATTACTCCTTCTACTTCTGAGTACGCATCACCTTGTATTATAGTTTTTAAAAAGGACTCGTTCTACCGACTCTGTATTGACTATCGACAGTTGAATAAAGAGACCCTTTTGGACCCTTTTCCTTTTCCTAGAATCGACTCAATCATTAATAAATTTGGGGGTTTTCGATACTTTACAAAATTGATTTGAAGGATGGGTTTTGGCAAGTCGGACTAACTAAAGCCACGAGAAAGTTTTCTGCTTTTGTAACACCTGATGGACTTTATGAGTTTAAGAGACTACCGTTCGGGTGGAAAAATTCACCTCCTAGATTTCAAAGGGTTATGAGCGAGATGTTGGCTGATTTATTGGAACTCAGAGTGGTTGTTTACATTGACGACATTTGTTGTGGCGCCCCAACCCTTGAAGAATGTGCTTCCCTCACCTACAAAGTTCTCAATAGACTGAATCAATATAATATGGCAGTGAACTTGGGCAAGTGCCAAATTTGTGTATCTGAGGTGGAACTTTTAGGTAGAATTATCAACGGTAACTCGAAACAAATGAAGGAGGAAGTAATCGAAAAGGCTAAACTCATGAAACGCCCATATAACCTTAAGTCACTACAATGTTTTACTGGATTTACAGGTCATTTTCGGGCCTATATACCAAACTACGCCACGATAGTTCGACCGTTGGACAACCTAAAGAACAAATATTCTAGTTTTATGTGGTCTGATGAATGTGAAGAGGCCTATTTAAAACTTATTGATATCATCACGTCAAAACAAATATTGGCAATCCCGGATGAGTCATTGCCTTATGAAATGTCAACAGATAATTCATATTATGGAACAGGGGCTATTCTATACCAGAGAGACGTGAATAAAGTAGGTCACTTCAACTCAGAGTGATTAGTTATTATTCCTATACATTTTCCAAGGCTGAAAAAAATTATTCCATCACTGAAAAAGAATGCCTTCCTGTGTTGAAGGCTGTCAAACACTTCAGATGGTATTTGGAAGGCAAGTTTTTTGTTGTCCACACGGATCATCGCGCATTAACACAGCTGTGGCATCTGTTTCTGATCTCATTAGAAATGAGAGTGAACCACCGTTCTGGCAGGGAGCTCAGCGATGCAGACGCGCTGTTTAGATTGGCTGTAGGAACACCTAATTCCAGCGATCAAACCGTACTATTTGTTAAACATCAGAGTATTCCTTTAAAATTAGAAGATCACGGGAAATATTTTTTCTCTCACGAACATCGAACTTCGATTTTATCTATGTACCATGATGATCCCTTATCAGGAGGACATATTATAAAATGAAGCAACGCTTTGTTTGGCCTGGTATGAAGAATGACATAAGGAAATATGTATCTTCTTGTCCTATCTGTCAAAGGGTCAAGTTCAAATATAAGAGCCGTGCTTCAAAGATGAGTTTGCCCCATCAATCAAGGGCACCTTTCCATACTGTACATGTAGATTTCGCCGAGGCTCCTTCTAACATCAAGGATAAGAATTCAACATTTTTACTAATTATTGACGAGGCTACTAGGGTGGTTAAAGAAAAGGCAATGAAACAACATGGCCGTGCTCTATTAAAATATTTTAACGGACATGAGGATATGAAATCAGTGAGAACTATAGTTTCCGATCAAGGGAGATCATTTGTGTATGGAGAATTCCCTAGGTGGGCAGCCTCCAAAGACATCCGATTAATAACTACTTCTCCTTATCACCCTGCAGGAAATGGTTTAGTGGAACGAGCTATACGAGATATAAATACCTTTCTCTCGTGCTATCCTCACTTCAAGGGTGGATGGAAAAAATGCCTTAGAAGCGGCAGTACGCTATCATAATAGATCCTACAACTCCTACCTGGGTTGCTCCCCTTTATTCAAACTTACAAAAACTTTCCCTGTTTTACCTGATCTTCACTGTCCCATTTATGAAACAGAAAAAAGTCAAATTGAGCAAAACCTCTACCGACAAAGAACAAAGTTTTATTTTAGCAGTCGTAAAAAGGCCCTGCCACCAGATATGAGTATCGACGATTATATCCTGGTAAGACACCAGAAGGTTGGAAAGGAATGGAAGCTATCTGGTCCACATCGAATGACAAGGGTAACCAAAATGGATGGCCACCCAAAATATGTTGAATATGAGTCTGATGATAAAACTCCAAGAACGGCTCACATCTCCAATATCCAACCTTATCTGCATCGACATCCCAGGAGGGATGAAGTCGCTTGAAGTCTGGGAAGTTGTAATATACCTTATAATAATATTATAATATACTCTGTTTAATTAATTTATTTTTGATTGTTTGTATTTGGCAGCACTGTAATTATTGTTGTTGTTATGAATATATTAAAAAGTGTATGTTTAACATTAGAAAGATATATAATTAAAATTTGTTTCTTAATTTGGTAAAGCATATTTATTTATTTAATCGAAGAGAGAGAGAGAGAGAGAACGCTTCACGATTTTGCGTGTCATCCTTGCGCAGGGGCCATGCTAATCTTCTCTGTATCGTTCCAATTAAGTAATAAACCGTCTTTTTTAAGTCAATTTTTCAAGTCTTAACTCAAATTGAGGCGTCTTAAATGTTCTTCAAATCATATGAAAAAAAAAACGATGATGTCGTCGAGGTAACACAGGCAAATAGTCCACTTAAGGCTCTTCAAAGGATTGTCCATCATATGCTCGAAATTAGCTGGAGCATTACATAACCCAAATGGTATTGCCTTGAATTCCTTTAATCTATCTGGGGTTATGAATGTTGTCTTCACACGGTCTGATTATTTTATGTCGATCTGCCAGTATCCTGACCATAGGTCCATGGATGAGTAAAATCTTGCTCCCGCAAGCAGTCTAATAGTCAAGCGATCTTCAGTTTGTCTTCCCTGATTTACCCAGCATCTCCACCAAATGTAACATAGGAAATTAAAGAAGACAAACTTCAGGATGAAACAGTAATTTATTCAAGGCGCACAAACTAAAAAAATTATAAAATATAAGATAAACAATAAGGGAAGTATACAGAGTAGCAAAATATAAAGAGAGATGGCTATTACCAAATAAAAATATATTTAAATAAAAGTGTGTATACATAATCGTAAAAATAATATCTTCTATATTTCCTAGAGATTCTCCAGATCGTTAAAGGATCTTTTTTGCTTATTTCAGCACATTTTGTTTTCACCATGTCTCAAAATATAAAAATTTAATATAATTTTCAGAGCAATTTAAATTTTGTTTTAAAGACAATTATATATTTTGAAAAAGAGCAATTCATATTTAAATCATTAGATTAAAAATGGCATATATTGGATTGAATGAAAGATTTATTTGCCAATATTTCAGATTCACATTTCACATTTTTTCACACATAATCAATTTTATATTTTCCTAAAATAAATTTTATTTTATTATTTTTATTAAAATATACAAAAATCGATGAAAAAGAATGATCTTTAAAAACCTATTGTTGGCGGCATAATATAAATAATGTTTTTCGTTTCATTGGTGTGCGAACAGATTTTCAAAACATGATAAAAATAAGTGAAATTCCTTAAGAATCATTCCATTTAGAGAGAAATATTATAAATAAATTTATAATCGCCTTGAAAAATATCAGTGGATTCTATAGACTAATCATAAGGCAATTGGACAAAAATTTACAAAGAATCTTAAGAACATATAAATAATGTTTGGCATTTGCGCTTTCTATACCAATAGTTTACTTTGAAACCTTAGACTCACTACAAGCCTTCCAAAACAAATATGCCCTCTTATAGTATCAAATATATTTTTTGGCAGGTTGCTCTCTATAGGCCTAAAAGTTCATTATGAATATACTGTAAGGCTGTCTTCTTTCAAGCGCAGCCAAGTCCTGCTCTGGCCCATGTTTTTGTGCAGAGTATTAGGCTCATAGATTGTTGAGCTCTGGAAACCAAAAGGAATAATACTCTGCTAGTGATCTCTTTGACTTGTATATAAAATACATAACATAATAGGTAATAAACAAATGCTTAGCTAATCTTGCCTCGTCTTGGATAACAACACATGGTGGCAGCGGTAAACTGAATTCATAAAGAAGGTCGTCGTTCGAAGAAAATTTGAAATTCGACATCAAGCAAGCTTAGAAGCGGTAAACTGAATTCATAAAGAAGGTCGTTGTTCGAAGAAAATTTGAAATTCGACATCAAGCAAGCTTAGAAGCGGTAAACTGAATTCATAAAGAAGGTCGTTGTTCGAAGAAAATTTGAAATTCGACATCAAGCAAGCTTAGAAGCAGTAAACTGAATTCATAAAGAAAGTCGTGTTCGAAGAAAATTTGAAACTTGACATCACACACACAAGCAAACTTTTTGCAATTATCATCAGGAGGCCGCGGCGGACAGCGTGGTAGACTCGGAAGTGGAGATAACAGAGGCTGCTACAACTGCGGGGAAGAAGGCCACCGCAAGTTTGAATGTACCAAACCTGCCCGTGGTGGTGGACGTGGCCGTGGACAGAGCCGTGATGGAGGCAGCAACAACACCTGCTACAACTGCGGAGAAGTTGGCCACCGTAAATATGAGTGTACCAACAACACGGCTGAAGATGGAGGACAGGAGGAGAACCAGCGCAAGTCCAAAGAAGGCTTGCTACACCTGTGGGGAGTTTGGCCATAAGAAGGACGACTGCCCCAAATCTGGAACTCAAGAGTCCGGAGATGAGGAGGAGTCCTCTGACAATGAGGAGGAAGAGACTCCCCAGAAGAAGAAGCAAGCTGAGGACAGTGAGGAGGAGGAAGTAGAAGCTGAAGAACCTCCCAAGAAGAAATCTAAGAAGCCCAAGTCCAAGAAGAAAGAAGAAGATTGCTATCTGACTCTTCAAGCATATAGAACGATGCCCCTGGAAAATGGTTATAGTCCAGCTGAACTATTAATGGGACGACGCCTTAGGACCTCTGTTCCAGCAATAGAATCATCACTGATGCCAAGGTACTTGGACTCCGAAGCTTTGCAAGAAAGAGAGAAAAGGAGGGTGATCAACCAGAAGCGCCTATATGATAAACGACACGATGTACATAGCTTGCCTCCGCTTCAACAAGGGGACAGCGTTTGGATTAGAGATCAAAGGGTAGAAGGAACAGTTCTTCACAAATCCGAAGAACCGCGTTCCTATTGGGTACAAACTCCCCAAGGAAAATTTAGGCGAAACAGACTCCACCTCACACCTCTACCAAAAATGGGAAGTACCATGGATGCTTCTGAGGATGGCCAGCGCCAGGAGCAGAGAAATGAGGAGACCCCCACTTCGACATCAACCTGGCTCTCAAGGAGATGCAAGGATGACCAGGAGCAAGAGACCGAGGAGGATTGCCCTACACCAACGGCCTCATCTACAACAGATGGAAGGATGCAGAGGGACAACCAAGACCAGGATCCAGAGAAGAGCCTCCCTTCAATGCCAGCCGTGCATACAAGATATGGAAGGGCAGTCAAGATACCTCGAAGGTTCCTGTAAAGTTAAGGGAGGAGATGTGCAGAGTATTAGGCTCATAGATTGTTGAGCTCTGGAAACCAAAAGGAATAATACTCTGCTAGTGATCTCTTTTGACTTGTATATAAAATACATAACATAATAGGTAATAAAACAAATGCTTAGCTAATCTTGCCTCGTCTTGGATAACAACACAGTTTTTGCGAGGGAAAGTCGATGGAAAAATGCCATCACATGGAGATTGGCGACATTTGTATAACCTATATAAATCCAATATAAAACAATAATTGGGAAATTGGAGCCAGCTATTAACTTCATTTCGTATTATTTAATTCAAATATTATATATATAAGTAAACATTTACTGTTCTTATATAATTTTTCAAAAGTTCATATTTTGAAATACATTTGTAATATATATGTTTGCACTTTTTATGCAGTTTTTCGCATTTTGTAATAACAAAATTCATATTTTGCATCGACTACTTTTTATTTTGCTCTCAGACTTAAAATTTAAATATAAAATGGGGGAAATATATTGTAACTTAGAAAATTAGGAAAGACAAACCTCAGAATGACACAGAAATGTATTTAATGTAAAACCAAATTAAATATGATAAAAAAAAAAAACAGAGAAGCAATGAGAAAATCTTTCCGCGTATCAAAATACAAATATCAAAATTTAAAATCGTTTCATAGAATAATAAATAATCTGCTTCAATATTAATTAAAAATGAAATTATTATTTTTAAAGTGTAAAAAAGTTGTTAGTAAAATACTTTTTTTAATTAGGTGTAAAATATTGTTGTTAAAGTGTAAAATGTTGTCATATATTGAAGTGAAATATGTTGTGTGTGTGTGTGACATAAGAATTTTTTAAACATTAATTAAACAATTAAATATCGAAATCGCAGAACGCCAACTATCCTGGATGTTAACTTAAAAGTGTAAAAAACCTATAAATAAATAAAAAATATATTTAGCTTGATTTTTTAAATAAACAACTACCTACGAAAGACTTGACTAAACAGTGGTGAGCTCTCCCCACAGTGCCACTATTTTCAGCAAACCATTTCAAAACAATATTAAAATACAGTAGATAAAACTGGAGAAACTCTGGGAGGGTCAACACTGTATAGCTAGACCCACCCAATATTTTCTATTGCAGTAAGGATAATAGGAAGCTATTTAGTTGGGAAAAAAATCGCTAAATAGTTTTTAATATTATTTATAGGTAAAATCTTTATGGCAAACCAGTTTATCTTTCGTCTTTTACCCTCTCCATATACCTATATTTTTCTAGTTTATTTCTCATTTTGAACATATTTTGTAATCTAGGGAAATTTCAATATAATTAATATAATTTATCAACGCCAAAATATTTTGCGTGCATTCTATGAGTTTTATTATTTAATATGTTAGAGAAGCGGAAAGTCGCTTTGTTTATATTATATCACCATGGTGACAATTATTGACATTCTTTTGAAACGCTCTAGGTAAAACAGAAAACCGTACTCTAATAAAATGCCCTTGGTAACTGTTTATCAGGAAGGCCTAAGTATATTTTATAAAGCACCGTTTTTTTCCAAAGCTTCTTTTTTAAGCCTTTTAATTACACTTTTTAGCGCCCTTGTTACCATTCATTGCCACTCTGCAGACATCTGGTGAGTTGTTGACTTAAAATGTATGTGAATTTCTGCTTAGCACTTTCCTGTGCAAAATAAATTCTTCACGCCTTCACACAGATTTTATGAATGTAAATAACTAACACAATAAATAAAAAAAGATAATTTAGTCATTAAATAATAAATTATAAATTATATGAAATATATATAATTAACTGTTTTTTTTTTTTGCACTTTCACGATATTTAATAAAATGTCTCAAATAGGGACTATTTAAAATATATTTTACAATTTATTTTAATCTAGGGTAATTTTTTTTCATTGGAGCATTTGTAGAACAACACTCTATGATAAAAATATATTTATTATATATTCTTATTAAGGTTGGTGTGTGAAAGGATAGTATTTATGTGCTAAAAATATTCATATTCCTTTTAATAAATGAATTAGATCAATGCATCTATTAAATGTTTTTAAAAAAATGCATTGCAAGGCAGACGCATTCTACTTCACCCAGTCATGATGGTTGTCAAACAGACAACATCAAGGGTCACAACTTGATACCCTAATATTATTGAGTGGAGATAAGAAAGAAGAAGAGAAGAAAAAATGCATTTCTTTGAGCTTCTCTGCACAATATTAGTTTTAGCCTATTCATTTTCTGGATTCAAGCTTTTTGTGCAGATAAAATCAAATAAATATTACTTTCAATATACAATAGATGCATTATTTTAATGCATTAATTTAAAGGGTGGAGAATGTCTTTTTTGCATCTACACACACATATATCTATAAATATAAATGATTTATCTGAAACCTTTAGAATCCAATAAAAAATGAAGCTAACTTGTACAATTAATTTAATACTCAAAACCTTGGTCAATAGTTAGTTTTAAAAAGATAGAGTGTTTTCTGATATTAAAATTTAATATTTAAAAAAAATGTAAATAATTTTATATTTTTAAATATCAAAAGAGAGTGTGGCTTTTTATTTATAACTATTATTGGAAAATCTTTCAAATAAAATTAACATATAGATGTGTGTTGTATGTGTGGCTATTAAATTAAACATAATGAAGATCTAATAATAAGCACAGATTATGATTTTTTTATGCTCTCCTACAAAGCACACACAAATAAATGCATATTCATCAAGTTGGTACAAAAAATAATGGCTGACTTTTAGTGAACACTTTCAAACAAAATATTTCACTTCAAACAAAAATTTTTTAACCCTTTGCGGACGTGTGTGTACCTCTGGTCGACAAGGTAAAATGATCCAGCAGGTCTTGTGTCGAGCTAGGGTCGACATGGAAACTGAGCCCCCCTATATTAACTCCAGTGTCGACTTACGCTAGACAAACGCTTTATGGACATCTCGCGCCATCTATGAATAAAAATTTAACTAATTTGGCATCTGCTCAATTTTTTAATACATTTTTATTTACTTTTGAAAAATGGCGTCCTTTAGTGAATCCACTATTATTGATGAAGAAGATTATGAAGTTGATAGTGAGTATGATACTTTTTATGATTTGGATGATACAATTATTTATAATTATGAGAGTGAAACTAAATGTGTGAATGAAGAAACATGGCTGAATGTTTCTAATAATGCTATAGCTCCAGTTCGTCATAATATTACCGCGCAATCTTGCCTCACCCAAAATATATCACCTCGATCTAAATCAATAGATTATTTTTACTTATTTTTTACAGCAGAATTATTAAATCAAATAGTTCTACAAACTAATAAATATGCAGAAAAAAAAAATTCAGAAAAAAAATTGAGTATACATTCAACTTGGCTCAAATGGAAAAAATGTAACACTAGATGAAATGAAGGCCTTTATTGGACTAAATATAAATATGGGTATAGTAATTTTGCCAAATCTGAAAGATTATTGGGCTACTGATTTTTTAACTACTCAAGAATTTTTCCCAAAAGTTTTCACACATCAAAGATTTTTACAAATATTTTGGATGCTTCATTTTTCAGAACCTACTCCTGCTGATGCCCCTATTCATACATGGACCCAAAAAGCACAAAATTATCTTTCCTATTTGAGCAATAAATTTCTTTCAATTTTAAAACCATCAAAAAATATAGCAATAGATGAATCAACTGTAGGATACAAAGGGAAAATATCATTCAAAACCTATAACCCTCAAAAGCCAAGAAAATGGGGATTGCGGGTATATGTTGCTGCCGAATCAAAATTAGGTTATATTTATATATTCATTTATTCCTTATTATGGCAAACTCACTACAGACTCTAATACGACCTGATCTACCATTTACCTCTAGAATAGTTCTTTCTTTATTCGAAAACATCAGAATCGAATATCCAGACCTAAAAGGCATGCACATATACACTGACAGAATTTATACCAATGCTCCATTAGCCCAAGAATTATCTTTGTTCAAATGCCACCTAACAGGCACAATAAATCCTAGAAGAAAAGGAAATTGTGAAGAAATCAAAAAGCCTAAAATATCTAAAGGAGAAACACTCACCTATAGAAAAAATAATATTTTGCTGCTCTCTTGGAAAGACAAGAGAATCGTAACTATGTGTTCTTCATGGCATGACTCCAGTGTAGAAACAATTGAAAGACATACTAAACAAGCACTTGAGCAAATAAAAAAAAAAACTCTAGTTGTTTCTGATTACACTCAAAATATGGGAGGCGTTGATATTGCTGACCAATTAGCTTCCACCTATTCTTTTCTAAGAAAATCTTTGAAGTGGTGGAGAAAATTATTTTTTTGGGGTCTTGAAGTATCCATTATAAATTCATATATTTTATATAAAGAAAATAACATCAAACATAACATCAAATATAAAAATCACTTAGAATTTAGGAAAGAAATAATTATGGAATTTATAAAAAATGTCCGAGTGCCACAAGAGTCAAGGAAAAGAGTTCACCAATCAAGTCTCCATACAGAAGAATGCTTGACCAATAAATTACATGTAATGGTCCGACATCCAGAAGGGAAAACCAAAGACTGTAGTGTATGCTCCAATAGAAAGGTAAAAAGAGGAAGAAAAGAAACTGTTTTTTGCAAAACCTGCACAAAAAAAACCTGGTTTGTGCATTGGAGATTGTTTTGAGGCATACCATACCAAGGTTGTTTATAAATCTTTTTAATTTTTTTAAATTTTTTCAATTATATATATAGAATAGTCTTCTTTTTTATGCTTTGAATAAATTTGTTCACTAAATATTATGTTTTGTGTGTTAATTCAAGTTTTAAGCATATTGTATATAAAACTTGGCAGGTTGCCAATTTAAGCCTAGTCTTGCTTAAGGTTCTCACGTATCAGCCATAAGTCCGCAAAGGGTTAATTGAAATAAGGGTTTTAGTTTCTATACATTTTTTCTAACAAAAAATAATTTTTTTTTTCTGGTCACATGAAATTCTGGAGTTCTGAAAGTGAAGAAACCATTGATGTCCATTTTAGTGTCATCTTGATTTTTGAAGAAATGGTTGGTAGGAGAGAGATCAGGTGAATATGGTGGGTGATCAGGAGTTTCATAGTTTTATTTTTGCAGCTTTTGTCATCTCATCATTAAGATGTGTGTGTGTTATCTTGTGGAGATGGATTTGCCTTTTTCTTTTGCTTGATATAGGGTAAATTCATTGGAGTTTTGGTGAAAATTTTCAATTTACTGACAATATCTCTCTCCTGTGATAGTTTCACCTGGATTCCGGGAGCTTTGATCAATTAAACCAGCCTGAGACCACCAGTCACCATTAGCTTCTTCTGGGAAATTTTTTTGCTTTGGCAGGTCTTCTTCTTCTTCTTTCTTAACTCTACTCAATCATATTAGGGTATCAAGCTTGTAAAGCTTGAGGTTTGACAACCATCATGACTGAGTGAAGTAGAATGCGTCTCCCTTTGCCATTAAGACTGGGAGCACTACTCAGTGGCAGGCCGACTTAGCTCCAAAAGAAATGCCCACCTCTGACATGAGGAACAGAGACCATGTGCAGCCGCTCCTAACATGGAGTACAAACGCTGCTCATCCTGTATCCCTGGATTAGGAGCCCTTACAGGGTACTACAGCCGGGCCAGCTGAGCCCAGGTTTTTTAGTGAGCTTGTTACTACTCCCCCTCCTCCTTTTTCATCCGGGCTTAGGACCAGCAAAGGCGGAGTTGTGCTTTGGCAGGTGTTTTGGCGCTACATCATTGGTGATGATATTAAAATAAAAAAGCATATCCTGATCGCTTACATGAGCATTTTAGATGGCAGAGCGCAATCTAATGGAACAAATTGCAACTAAATGTGGATATAGGTTTGTTCCATAATATTTGGCTAACCCATTTCTTGATAAATCAAGAAGAGCCAACCACGAACGCATTTCAGGCATTTGGCCCTCTTTAGCATGATGAAGGTTGTACCTCAAAGACCAAAAATTTGTCCTAAAGGAATTATAGAAATCAAGAAATGATTGAGGTCAAATTTGTATGAATACGTAGAACATGTGAAAAAAATAATTAAAAATAGAAAAAAGTTAAGGTGTTGATATTTAAACTAATTGAGGCATATCCCCTGACTGCTTACATGAGCTTTTTAGATGGCCAAGCGCCATTAGTGGAACAAAAATCAACTAAACTTGGATTTTGCTTGTTCCATAATATTTGGCCAACCCATTTTCTTGTTAAATCAAGAAAAGCCAACCATATACGAATTTTGGGTTATTGGCTCTTGTCAGTTTTGTGCAGACTGTACCTCAACGGCCAAAAATTTGGTCCAAGAGGCTTCCTGAGAAATCAAGAAATGTGTATTTAGGGCAAAAATTTCATAATCATACTGAACATGTGAAAAAAAGTAGTAAAAATGGAAATATTTTATTTTTAAAATCAACACACCTGGCCATTTTTTGTTGGGGGAATGATGTTTTGAAACAGGTTAATGAGAAAAGGAGCTTTTTGTGAGATGGCTCCATGGTACTTTGATTCAGAGATAGACAAGGAAGCAAAGGCCTGTAGCAGCAATATGTTCTGGTGTTTGCCTTCATGCTTGCTCCAGACATCAAGCAGGTGGGGGTTGGTTCTGTCAGATATTCTGCATCATTAGTATCTGTAATTTGTTAAATTCGAAGATAAATATATTTTGATTCACAATAAAACTCCACAAAATTTCACATAAGTCACATTATCACATTAATTTCATTAGAAATGGGAATTGAGATTTGGAAAACTCTTTTTCATGTAGGTTAGACCACTTCAAAAGATCATTTCATTTTTTTTATGTTATGATAAATGATTTAGAAGCAATACCTTAGTTCCCAATAAGTGACATTTTGAAATGTCGAAAAAATAACTACCTATACCTAAAAATAACTCACTCCTCTAGCTACAGAAGACATGTACAACTTGACCTCCATAACGAGGTCTACAAAAACTTTGAGTATTCCTTAACACTTATGACCCGATGGACATGAATTCATGTGTCCTTTCCTACTGGACATCAAGCCCGAAGGGTAAAAATTTGCATACTCAATTTATAAAATAAAAATTGGGTATCCATATGTAGAATAGGCCTAATTATTGAAGTATAGAGTGCTCTTCGGCAGGTTAGTGAGAGTTTACTTTTATTGTTTAACAACAGTGATAATAATTTTTTGCTGTATTTGTGAGGTTAATAATAAAAGAAAATAAGACTTAATCCAAATAATTTATTAGGTCTTATTCTCTTTTGTTATGATCTATAATCCAATTTGTGTTTATCATGAGGTTAATAATGTTTTATTATAAAGGTGTTTTTGTAAGAACAGGTGATAATCCAAAATTACTCCTAAATATCGAACACAGTCCTTCCACCCTATGGTGTCATTAATGAAATTTATTTTTGATTGGCTTAATATATTTGTTTCTTGGATGCAAGAAGAGTATACCTTCTGTATTTTGAGAGCTCATTTCATTTGCCAAATTTTGCGCCATATCTCTGCAGATGGACAGGTTTCAAGCAGTTTTTGTAAATTGTTTCTGTGTTATAAAGAAAAGAATAATGTTTTATGGGAGGAGATTATAAATAGAATATGAATCCCCTAAGTTTGGAGTTGTTAGAAACAAGGCAGCTGTAATGGCTCCAGGATTGTAGGAGATCAGAATGCAGGACTGCCTGCTCATTAAGTCTCCCTGTAACACGCCAGGAAATTGGAAGGTCTCCAGCCTGCACATAACACATAATCTCCTCTAAATAAAGTTTCTGTGTTATATGCAGAGGCTATAATGGCTGTGCCATCAGCAAAGAGGTGTGGATTGGTTCCTCTCTCTCTCTTCAGCATAAATAAATAATCTATAAATATGTCAAAGAAGGGTAGGACCGGTGACAGAGCCTTGGGGGACCCCTGCTAGAATTTCTCATGTTGTAGAGAGAGAGAGTCTTTGAGACTTTGACTCTGAATTTTCTATTTTTAAGAAGTTCATTGTTTTCTCTCTCTCCTTATTATGTCTCCAAGTAGATTTTTTGGGGTCATCTTGTAAAGAAGGGCTTCATGTCACACTGTCAAATGCCTTGGAAATATCAAAGATGCCTCCAGTAATTTGATCGTTGGCCATTGCTTTTCTTTTCTTTGACGAGGAGTGGAGTATTTTAGTTGGAAGACAAACTGTTGTTCATTAGAACTATTTTCACTTAATTGTAATCATTCATTCATATTACACTGGTACAAAAATATCAGTCAACAAAGATTTAAATAAACCTAAATCTTACAACCAATATATGGATGTATTTAATCAGAAACCTTCAAAGTACAGGATTACAGTATTAGGTCATCTCCATACATTAGCCCTAGACAGGAAAAAGGCTAAAGTCTCATAGGGCGCCATCTGTTAATGGAGGTTGTAACTATTTTTCTTAATCCTATTAGGAACAAAGTAATAAGATACCATATCACTTTATGCTATTATTTGTAGCAATATATATGTATTATTACCTTGTTTCCTTCCTATCTGGGGCTAATGTGTGGAGATGGCTTAATACTGTAATCCTGTATTTTGAAGGCATTTCAATGATATGAGAAATAAATATGTATGCATTTTTGTTTTAGGATTTTGGTTCCCATTGGAAAACCATATACAAAAACCTGACATCAACTTTAAACACCAAGTACTTCTGATATTAGAAAATAAATATGAAAATTGCATCTTTTCTACATTTGATTTAAGTCCTTCAAGAATAATAAAAAAGAGTCGATGCATCCCTTCGATTGTGGTAAATATTTTGAATTTTTTACCTCTTACAAATTTTATATACATATTTATTTATATAAAAATACAATTTATTTAAACATTTCTGAAATTATTAAACTCTTCATCAATCTTTTTTGAAACCAAATAAATATCAATGCACATCTTTAATTACACTAAATCCTTTTTTTTAAATTTCACATTTATAAACTTATAAAAGTTCACAATAAGCCAATTGAATTATATAGCAATTTAATACTCTGATCAAAAAGTTTCGACACTTTGCTCATAAAATCCTGAAAACTCAATATATTTTCTCCCGGTTTTTGGCAAATGCAAGTGTCGCCCTTGGCTTGGAGACCTGCCAATTTTCAAAAATCATGCGCCACATAAGCGCGAGTAGCGGCTGTTCAAAGTGAAGCCATTTTGCCCGTGCTTCGATTTCGTTAGTCACCGAAATGGAGGATCAACGAATTTACATCGAGTTCTGCGTGAAAAACGCATTCAAGGGTGCCGTAAATTTTTGGATATTGCAAACAGCCTATGGGGATGCCGTCATGAGCCGAAGACAAGTTTTCGAGTGGTACAAGCGCTTCAAGGAGGGTCAGGAAGAGACCGCCGACAATGAGCGTTCCGGGAGACCATCCACATCAACCACGCCTGAAAAAGTGGACAAGGTGTTGGAACTGGTGCATGAAGACAGACGAATAACTGTCAGGGAGGTCGCCGAAGAAGCAGGGATATCATTCGGGTCAACTCAATCGATAGGATATCGAAGGACATTTTGGGAGTGAGAAGACTCAACGCCGTTCTCGTTCCCAAAGATTTGACTTTTGATCAAAAGAACGCCTGGAAAGAAACGACCAGTCTCAATCTCGAAGCGACAACTGATGACCCCGAATTGCTGAAGAGGGTCATTACTGGAGACGAAACATGGATTTACAGCTTTGATTCGGAAACTACCCAACAGTCATCGGAGTGGCGCTTCAAAAATGAGCCGAGACCAAAGAAAGCGAGGAAGGCTCCCAGCAAAGTCAAGGTCATGTTGACGGTGTTCTTCGACTACCAGGGCATCGTTCATCATGAATTTCAACAACAAGGCTCTACAATAACTGCTGACTCCTACCTGCAAGTTTTGAGGCGATTGAGAGAAGCAATCAGGCAGAAACGGCCAGAGCTGTGGAGGAGCAAGTCGTGGATCCTCCACCACGATAACGGGCCGGCGCACACAGCCCTCAAAATCTCGGCAGGACCACTCAACCTCTGTGTTCCCCCAACCCCCCTACAGTCCCGATTTGGCCCCCTGCAACTTCTTCCTCTTTGGAAAGCTCAAAAAAAGTTAAAGGGTCAGAAATATCAGAGCATAGAAGAGATCAAAGTGGAATCGAAGAAGGCCATGAAGGCAATCCCGAAAACAGGCTACCAGAGGTGTTTTGCCGACTGGAAAAAAAAGTGGCAGAAGTGCATCGCGGCCAACGGGGACTACTTTGAAGGGGACAATTTGAATTTGGTAGAATAATAAAGTTTTTTTAAACTTATGAGCAAAGTGTTAAAACTTTTTGATCAGAGGAGTATATATACAATTTTGTGTGATTTTCAAAAGATAGAGAATGAGTGATAAAGTACAATTTGGAGTATAGATTATAGATACAAGAAAATAATACCTAATCCAAATATCATTTCAAAAAATATTAATTAATTAATCTATATATATATAAAATTGAATGTCTGTCTGTCTGTACTCTATAGATTCAAAAACCATACATCCAATCGCCGTGATATTTTGGGATATTATTAGGTATATCCCCGGGAAGGCTTTTGAAAAATAATTTCTTGAATATCTTGAATATCCTTAGAGTTATTTGCAGATTTGTAGATTTAACTAAATGATGATTATTTATCAAAAGTAAGATTTTCTACCTATTAATTTCGCACAAGTCAAAGTTAATTTTATCATTTATCTACAACATATATATTGGGAGAATAGATAAAATGATGATTTTGTAATGTAGAAAATTAGGAAAAACAAAATTCAGGATGACACGGCAATTTATTTGAGACAAGAATAATGATACAATTCCAAGGCAAGATACTATTCCTTTAACTTCCAATTACCGAGGGAACCAATTAATATTGATTTTATTCAAATTATCGAGTATTTTTCAAGGGACCGGGAAAAAATGTTCACTTTATCGAGAGATTCAAATTAACGAGTTTCAAATTATCAAAATATATCTATTATTTTTTTTATAAGTTTATAGAGAATTGTTTTAACAAATGTTCGTTAGACAAACCTTTACTTGGGTAAAACTCGAGCGAAGCCGGGTACATCCGCTAGTTATAATTAAAATGATTAAAAATACTATTAAATTATTTGGATTAGGTCTTTTTTTCTTGTAGTGTGAGTGATAATAATAAATCAATCTAAAGCCTTCTTAGTTAAGAATCTTGGGCATTCTCTCTTACCACATAGGTAGGAATTTCTAACATTTTTCGATGTTTAAAGTAAATTGAAGTGCTTCAATATGCAATTTTTAGCACTAAAAAATACTAGCATTCTTACCTTTTAAAAAATCTATACTTACAAGATTTACAATGATGTCCAAGACAACGGATGCAGGCGTTAGTATTAATATTGCAGCACCACTTAAAGATTTCATGATTCCACAGATGTTTATGCCAAAGACCATAACAGACAAAGAATCTTTGGGCGTCTCAACAGGTATGTCTGAGGTTTAATATCCACGATCATTCTTGGGATTCACATTCTTGTCCTGGTCATAGTTATTTTCATAAGAACCTCAGTATACAAGTGTTATGTTTCAGTTAATGATGAAAGAAACATTTTATCCCTTTTGATATCCTTCATATCCTCATTCAGTAACTGATCATTCAAGAGCATAAAATTTGAGACCAAGGTCCTCATGAACAGTTTTGAGAATTCCTTTATGTTCAATATCTATCTTCTTAGGAATACTCCTCATGCTCTTACAAAATTATTTATCAATCTTCTTAGCAATTTTGAAAAATGTTATCTTCATCCAATTGATGCAAGTTCTTTTGACAATTGACAATTAAAATAATTTTATTGACATCTTATCAATACATGCAAAAGTGCACTGTCTGCACTATTTAAAAAAGTTGCTTACTATGTACAATGAATATGTTGCCTCTGCCACCACTGCAGAGTTTGATGGAGAATTGCCAGCGGGTCTCCAGTGACACCACACATTCTGCAATCTACGAAGAATACATAGATCGCGTGCTTCTGGGCTGAGAAGATGGTGATGGCGTGATCCTCGAAACCAACTAGAAAGATCCAGGACTGCAGGTTCGACGGCCAGCCGATGATGGAGAACACCTCTTGAATGACAGGGCGAATGGCGCTGCAGGACTAGTACCGGTGGGCCAGCAACAGGTCGCTGGAGCCGCAGGCAATGCAGGTGGGAACGGTGACCAGGCAGGGATGTTCCAGCATGCGTCGCGCCATGCGTGTGCATATGTGCAGAAAAGGAGTAGCCATCCCGCGCAACACCACAGCTTCCTCCAAGGATCTCTCTTGGTAATCGCTCCTAGCATTCTCGGTCAGCAGCCGCTGGCAGAATGATCCAAGGGCAGCTGCATCCTCGTGGACACTCCTTGTCCTGGTACTGAGTGGTGGATCAAGGCTGGCCATGTCTTGCACTCGTACTCTGACCCACCTTAAGGGAGCTCGAAGCGATGGAGTCACCAGGAACCTGCAGGCGTCAACGAGGGGCAGGTTCAGTAGGGTGGGAGTGAGCACCACTGGGTAGTTCAGGCCAAGGATGGAAGAGGCTTGTTCCCAGAGTTCCAGCAGCCGACGATGACGGGGCGGCACACAGGAACTCGAAGACAAGGGGGCCATCCAGGTTCCAGAGTCCGCCTGCCATGAGTAGAAGTTCTTACCTCCAGCTCTTCATGCAACCTAAACCCCCTTGAAGCAGGAAAGTTGGAGTTGGGTGCTGATGTCCAATAACCCCACGCCACTGACGGTTACAGGATGTGCCAGAACGCTACCGGGGAAGCCATGCATTGCGGTCAAGACCCCAATCAAACCGCTCCAGTCTTGCCTGCAGTCTTCAGATGAAAGTCTCACTGGGCAAGTAGGCCTGAAGATGGTTGAAGATTGATGAGAGCAGCAGACTATTGGCTGCTCTCGTCCACCCAACAAGAGAGAGACTGCGGAAAAAGGGGACCATCTAGCAATGGATCCTTCCAGTAGTTTACTAATGTGCTGATCTTGTGCCGATGTTCCATGTCCCAGGGTGACGATGGTGCCCAGAATGGTGATTTTTTTTCTGTGCTCCAGGAAATTCCCAATGGAGAGTCTGTACGGCGTTTTTTAATTTGCAATTATTCCCACTTTGTCACTCTGAACCTCATGACATAAACAGGGTATTTTTGGCATCTTTTTATGGCTCCTATGAACAGACAGAACAATGAAAATGACTTCTTGATCATTTTTTCCTGATTCTTGTTCATCAATACACAACATACAAACTATTATCATACTTAAAATGAAAATGGCTATGAATATGTGGGGTGGGGTGTTGGTGTGGCTCGTGGATAGGCCCTGATAAAAATACAGTCGAACCTCTTTAATTCAACACCCCAAGGGATCAGAGCTTTCGGTTGAATTAAAGGAAGTGTTGAATTAAGGTGAGATGATTAGGTAATCATCTAACTCGCTAAAATAATATTTTTTTAAAATAGCCTTGTAATATAAATTAATGATATTAATTGAAACCATTGTGTGTTTTTATTTTATTTTCATGAATAACTTTTAGTATCAGGGACAAAATGGCATTAATACATATTTTAGAAACAAAAATAATTGTAACAAATAAATTTACTGGCAATGTGTTTCTTTTCAGTAATATAATCAAATATTAACTCTACAGACATTAAAATATTAAATATAATATATTAAATAATATTTTATTCTAATTGAAAAATATAGCAGTTAAGGAAATAAATATGGTAAATAAAAAGAAAATTTTAAAATATTATTTAAAAATTATCATGAAGATCTTTTAAAAAAATCCTTTATAGATGTCTGTTTTTGCACTGAAATCCTATTCAGGATGTATTCCAGACGGTCATTTTGAAAAAACATGCATGTCTTTCTTCTTCTAAAATGTTTTTTTAATAAAAAAATTTTAATGTATTAAAGTCATCCACTGCTGCTGCAGGTATTATTGATTTTGTGTCTAAATCTTTTATAATAACACAGAAATGGAATATTGAAATAAAATGTTATCATAATCATTGTGGCTACATTTTATAAAGATTTATTTATTTAAAAAGAAATTATTTATAAATTTAAAAATAGCTAAAATATTTCAATGTTAAAAATAAAAAAATAAAAATTATTATTAGTTAGCGCATGATGCCGAAATTCCCGCGTAAAAAAACAACAATAACATCCGTGAAATTGCGCAACGGCACTGCAAAGTGAAACTTAAACTAACCAGAAACAAAAGTGCGCAGGCGCGATCCGATCGGCGCCCGCCGATGCCGATCGGCGCCCGCCGTAATACCGTTTAGCGGTAAAGTTGCATGTAAAATAACATTCAACTGTCGAAATTCGATTTTAAAATGGTCGAACTATCGGAACTGTCGTATTATCGATACTGTCGAATTACGGTTTGTTATTTGATAGGCCGGAGGTCGGGACATCGGAACATGGTCGAATTATCGCCGAGTGTCGAATTGGGGTGTGTCGAATTAACGAGGTTATACTGTATATATTATTTTAATAAAATAAATTAACTTTATTGACACTAAAAATAAAGAGAGGAAAGAAATACAGACAACTAGAATAAATCTTTGTTATTCTAACATTTTTTTTTGTGAATACTCAGACTCCTAAAAAAACCAAGCTATGGAAGAGGCTATATGTGTATTCAGAGGAAGTGTGCCTTTCACAAGTGTATATAAAAGGAAAATCTCATAAATATGGTGTCAAGATATTTCAAATTTGTGAAGCTTGATCTGGGTATTATTATAATCTGAAAATATATATTGGTAATGTTCTGAAAAAGTACAACTCTAATCTTGTAGACAGGCTGGAAACAGGCCTTATGGACATTATTAGGCATTATTAGTTTTTCCATTTTTATAGGTTACTAGCGGATGTAGCCGGCTTCGCCCGGGTTTTACCCAAGTAAAGGTTTGTCTAACGAATCTCTCGATAAAGTGAACATTTTTTCCCGGTCTCTTGAAAAATACTCGATAAGTTGAATAAAATCAATATTAATTGGTTTCCTCGGTAATTGGAAGTTAAAGGAATAGTATCTTGCCTTGGAATTGTATCATTATTCTTGTCTCAAATAAATTGCCGTGTCATCCTGAATTTTGTCTTTCCTAATTTTCTACATTACAAAATCATCGTAACATCATGATAATATTTAGAGCAGATTGTTGAATTATATAACAGATAAATTAGAATATTTATCTTGATTATTTTTAGGCGAAAAGTTATTTAAAAAATTTTATTTGCTAGAAACCTTCCCAGTACTATACTAAATAACTTTCCAAAGTTTCATGGCGTTCCAATGAGTGGTTTGGTCAGGCATAAAGGACAGACAGACACACGTATATTCATTTATATATATATATATATATAGATTTTCCTCTCCTGAGTTATTTGATAAAAAAATAAAAATAAGGCCATATATATAACTGTTCGTACAGATATGACTTCAAGAAACTCAATACCTAAAAATAAATTTTCCCAAAACTGAGAGGATAAATAATGATGAAAGAACATATTTTAGCAATAAAGTGAAAAGTTGTTAGAGATGTGTTGGGTGCATGGAGGAAAGAGATATAGTACCTTTGTAATATTTTCTATTTATTCTTGAAGTTTGTAAAGAGAAAAAAACAAACAAATATACTTTTATGATGAAATTAAAGTAGAAAAATTAAAGATATTATTCCTAACATATTTACAATCAGGAAAACAACTAACCTGAGTGCATCTAGCTTCTCAGCAAAAACTATTATGCTCTTTTTTTTAACCAACAAAACATATGCAAAAACACCTATTGTAGATCAATCTGGCACAATAATTTACATATATAACTCTTGAATTTCAACAAGCAATATTTTAAATATACAAAATTAAAAATACAAAATTTTAAACAATGGAATTTACACATAATAAAGATTTTAACATTTAATAAAGACAATGGAAGTTTAAACATTTAACATAAAGATGATCACATCCAACAATCGGCCCCATGATCATTTCTCATGATTTACAACATCATAGCTCTATTTACACAAAAGTATAATTAGATAGAATTAGATAAACAGGACAAAACAGTGAAGGAATTTACAGATGATGCAGAGTCCCTTGTCGACTTGTACAAGTAGTGGGCTTCACACTACCTCCTGCTTCTGGTCCAGTCTTGTCTGAAGATGAGTCTTGAATTAATTTGTAGATAGTTCATCTCCAAAACAGTTTCTCTATCAAACGACTTAGTTTCTCTTTAGATAAAGGTTTAGTTAGGAAGTCAGCTAAGTTTAAATTACTATTGATAAATTTCAAAGTGAATTCTTCTTCAACAAGTTTTCGAATGAATTGTAGTCTTATATATCAATATTCTTGGTTTTCATATTTTCTACACTATTCTTATAGAAATATATAGCAGACTGATTGTCACAAAATTGAATAGGTTTTCCCACATTAGGTAGTACGTCTATTTCTTTTAATATATTAGAATACCATATTGTTTCTTTTACACTTTCAGTTAAGGCAATAAATTCGGATTCCATAGAACTTAATGCAATACACTTTTGTTTTCTCGATTTCCATGTAAATGGGGTATCATCTAGATATAGTATGTATCCACTTGTAGAATGTCTATTGGTCAAATGACTTCCCCAGTTTGCATCAGAATATGCATTTAAGATGCCTCTATTAACATTTGATAGGTTTATTTTATAATGTTTTGTCCTAAAGACATAATTCATTAGATCTACAACGATTTTCCAATGCTGATATGTGTATTCATTATAGAATTGAGCCATTGTGTTTACTGAAAAAGAAATATCTGGTCGACTTCTGTCTGCAAGGAAAGATAAACAACCTATCAATGATCTATATGGGTATTTTCTCATGAGTTCAGTCTCAATAATTTCATCTTCCTTAATTTTTGGTGGTAACCAGCACCCTGTTTTAAAAGGTAAATTTACCAATGTCTTAGGTAGATCTATAAAACTAGTTATAAGTCTGTTTATATATGTTTCTTGATGTAAGTATATGCCCTTGTCTGTAGTTTCAAAGTTAACTCCTAACAGATATTTGACCTTTCCTAATTCCTTTATATCTAATTTTTCTTTTAAAATTTGAATAGTTTTTCCAATTACAGATGTTTCTATTCCAAATAACAAATAACAAAATATCATCAACATATACTATCAAGATAACACTATTATGTTGTTGTTTCTTATCCCCTTGTGTAAAGATTACACGAATTCCATGAGTTCATGCTCCTCGAGCTGTTTTATGATGAGCAGCGGCCTCTCCCAAAGGTCCTGTTTAGTGCATCTAATGCAAGCCAAAATGTGTTCTGGAGCTGCAGGTACCAAACTACATTTTGGGCAAGTGGGATAAATTTTGTTATTATTTTCTATCTTCAATGGCTTGAGATGGCCTGTTCTAAATCTTGTTAGTGTTGTTTGATGCTGTCTATTTCTGATCTTCAGAGCTTCTCCTGGGTTCACTCCACTGTACCAACTGTGCTTAGGTGGGATCCTCCAGTTCTTGTTTATTGTTGTTTTGGCTATTGTTTCTATTTCTTTAAAAGTAAGTTTATTTTTCTGTGGCAAGGGTTCTTTTGTGCCTTTTTTCGCTAGCACATCAGCAGCTTCATTGCCTTCAATGCCAACGTGTGAGGGTATCCATTGAAGGTGAATTTTTGAGAGTTTTTGGAGATAACCAATTATGTTCCTGCTTACTTTGTCTCTGAGTTCCCCTGTGTGACTCAAGTGTTGTATGGCACTTCTACTATCAGTAAGAATCCAGATATTTTGATAATTAGTATTTCTGATGGATTTTAAGGCTTCATAGATGGCTATAAGTTCTGATCTGAAGACTGAGCAAAAATCTGGGTTTCTTCTGTTCATTTTCTCAATGCCATTTGTGGTTTTGATGAGACAGCCACTGCCAGTGTGTCCTAGCTCGTCTCTGCTACCATCGGTATAGATAGTTATTGCATTTTTAGGAATGTTATTAATTATTTCTAATGATAATTGTTTTAAGTATTCTGGATTTTGGTATTGTTTGTTGGTGGGTTCATTTAAAGTGGCATTAAAAATAACATTTTGTAGTGGTTTGCATGGAGAAATTTTTTCTGCTAAATAATTTTTTTCCACTTTATATTTTAAGAATTCATTTCTTTTGGCCAGGTGTAGAGGGCCTTCTTTTTTGAGTCTTAAATTGGATTCCCAATTAAGTATGTACTTGGAAGTTCTGTGTTTGTTTCCATAACTCTTGATGTTGTTTATATATTTTGGCAGATTGTAGCTTCTTCTATCCTTTAAGGGCATAATGTCTGCCTCGTAAAGTACAATATCATTAGGGCAGGTATTTCGAAGACCTGTAATAATTCTAGCTGCACTTAGTTGTATCCTTTCCAGTGATTTTAGATTTGTTTCAGATGCTGTACCATAGATTTGATATCCATATTCCAGGATAGGTCTAATTAGAGATGTGTAAGTTAATTTTAGTGTGGTTGCATCGGCTCCCCACTCTCTTCCTGAAATATATTTCAGGATTTTTAGTCGGTCTCTTCCTTTTCTAATAACTTCTTCAATATGTTTACTGGAGTTAATTTCTGGATCCAGGGTGTAGCCAAGATATTTAGGATGTTTATTATATTGCAATTGTTGTTCTTTCAGAATAATTTTTGGTCTTATTTTGTATAGTTTCTTATCGGTAGTAAAAAGACAGGTTTCAGATTTTTTTGGGGGTTAAATTCTAATTTATGTTTATTAGCAAATTTTTCTAGGTGGGAAAGAGTCTTGTTCAAATATCTTTCAGCTTTTTTCCAGTTAGTATTGCTGCTCCATAGAATTATGTCATCAGCGAAAAGTCCAATATTGGTTTTATGTGAAATTTTTTCTTCTATGCCTGCAATAAATAGGGTGAAGAGAGTTGGGCTAAGGACTGATCCTTGTGGCAATCCTTGGTACAATTTGAAGGTTTTAGATAGAGTGCCATTATATTTGACCCTGATGTATCTATTTTTAAGGAAATCATTTATCCAAATGATAGCTTTTCCATCAATTTTGAAATGTTTGTATAATTTTGTAATTAACTTGTTTTTCCATACCCCTTATCAAAAGCTTGTGTAAGGTCTAAAAAAGCAGCTATTGTGTGGTTAGTTGGTTTTCTGTTTTGTGCATCTCTTACCTTTTGTGTGAAAAATAAGAGTTGGTCTATTGTCCCATGTCCTTTCCTAAATCCATATTGTTCTTTTGGTAAGAGATTTCTTGTGTCGAGGTGGTAGGTGAGTCGTCTGAGTATAATTTTTTTCCATTAATTTGCAGCAAATACTTATGAGGGAGATAGGTCGGTAGTTTTTTGGGTCATCAGCAGATTTGTCAAGTTTTTTAATAGGAATTATTGTTGCAGTTTTCCAGTCTTGAGGCAATTTTCCAGTTTTCCAGGAGTTATTGAAAATATCAAGAAGTTTTTCTTTGCCATTTTTGCCCAAGTTTGATATCATTTGGCCATGGATTCCATCTGGCCCAGGAGTCTTGTTCAGGTCAGTGTTTTCTAATGCATAATCTAGCTCTTTCATATTGATTTTTTCATGGAAAATATTATGAGTGCTAGTGACGTTTTTACAGTCATGGATAATCTTTCGGGCCTTTTTTTCAACTTTCTTATCTTTTATTTCAAATTTGATTTTACTACTTATTTGATATGAATTACCTAAAAGATTAGCAGCATTTTTGTCATTAGTTGCTGGGGTACCATCTGTATTCTTAATCATATTTGTGTTTTCAGTTTGTGGCTGGGCTCTGTCAATTTGTTTTGCCAAATGCCAAAGTTTTGTATTTGGGTTTCTTGGGTTCAGGTTTTCACAAGTTTGTTTCCATTTTTCCCTTTTCATATTTACGTATAATCTTTTTATTTTTGCATTCACAATGTTTAGTTCAGTTCTACAATTGGTTTGGTTTTGGGTGCACTTTTTTTGTAGTTCATTTCTTTTAGTTATAAGTATTTGAATATCTTTTGCCTGGTGTGTATAATTTGGAATCCATTTCTTAATATTACCTCTTGGTATTGAAACTTTGGCTGCTTTAATAATGGTGTTTTTGAAAGATATCCAATTTTGTTCCAGATCTTTTATCCTAGTGGGTGCTTTTCTAAAGTCTTCATTGGTGTTTTGCTGGTAAAGATTCCAATTAGCCTTTTTGAAGTTCCAGAATTTTTCTTTAATTGAGCTGGTTTTGGTCTTGGTGCTAATTTCTATCAAAATAGGCAAATGATCACTTCCAATACTTTTTAATATTTGCCATTTGCATTTGTGGAAAATGTCAGGACTGGAGAAACTTATATCAAGGGCTTGTGCGGTATTATAACTGTAGGAATGGTGGGTAGGATTCCCATCATTTAAGCACATGAAGGCATTGTCGTCAAATAAGTTTGAAAGTATTTTGCCTCTTGGGTTTGGCGTGGAACATCCCCATAGTTGATGTTTGGCATTAAGGTCACCTACAATAATAGTGTTGTCTGTAAGAAATTGAGCCAATGTTCCATCGTCAATAAGTTTATTGTTTGGTGGGTGATACATATTGAATATGTTGATGGTTTTATTTTGATTGAGGTAGACTTTGATACCTTGGGCTTCGAGGTCTGATGTGTTTGGAATATTAATGGCTATGTCTTCATAGTACAAATTCTTGATTAAAAATGCAAGGCCACCCCCTTCTTTATTTCTGTCTTTTCTGAGGATATTGTAGTTTTTATATTTGAGTTTGTACTTTTCATTTAATTTGGTTTCCTGTAGGGCTATAATTTGTATCTTTTGTTTTTCAGCTATATTTCCATTATTTCTTCTAATTTTATTTTTGTTGCTGTTGAGCACAATCCATTTATGTTGCACTGCAGAATGCTCAATTGCTTGGAAGTTGCAAAGTGTGAAGTTTGTGGCGACTGTATTATACTTATCGGACAGAACCCTCTACCTAAGTCCTGAACGCGCCCCTGTTTATTCTGCACGACGGGTGATGCAGCATGCAAATCAACATCTGATCTCATGGAATGGGGTATAGTAGTGCAGCTTTCGTTGATCATGGCACCATGATCCAGGCACACTTTGATGAAAGTCTGACTTTGCCTGTAGTTTGAGGCCGTTCCTAACATGGAAGCAGACGCCTTTGCTGCCGACTCCAACATGAGTACAGACACAGCTCCTCCGTAACCCTGGAGTGGGACCCTTGCTGAGGTCTATCAACCGGGTCAGTTGAAGTCAGGATTTTTAAAGAGGTCTACTCCTCTTCTAACAATGCTGCTGTTGGTCCGCGACTGCTTATTTGTCAGAGTTATTCTGCTTGTTTCGCAGCTGGCCTTCATATCTGAAGGTCGTTCCCCTATCCGCCACCTGGGGACGCGCCCTATAGCAGTCAGCTCTGCCCTGCCACTATTATTCATTTTATATACACAATTGCACCATTTAATGGTCTCAAATCCTATGGAATTCAAAATTGAATCCAATTCTTTATTCCATTCTCTTCCACTCTGATGTAACCCATAAATAGTCTTTTCTAAAAGACAAACTTTATCTTCACTACCTTTTAGTTTGAATCCATCAGGTTGTTGCATGTAAATTTTTTTCTTTCAAATTTCCATAAAGATAGGCTGATTTAACATCTAACTGGACATGCTTCCATCTCAGCAAAGATACTAATATTATAAACAGGAATCTAATTATTGAAAAATTTACAACTGGTGAAAAATGTCAGTGTAATCTATTCCATATTTCTGTCTATAACCTTGTGCCACAAGCCTAGCTTTATATCTCTTTATATTATTTTTATCATCCCTTTTTACGCTATATATCCATTTATTACCTAATATTTTAACACCTTTATTTTTTAGCAAATCTTTATTCTCTTAGTAAAGTCTGATACAGCTTTTTTGTTGTTTTGCGAAACGCCAAAAAGTGACAACAACAAATCAATGATGATGATAACCTGTGTCTTGCAGATTAACATTTTCATAGAAACATATATATATATACATATTTATTGCTAGCTATATATCACCATCTTCTCTCTTCAAATCTCACAGGAGGTCTCCTCGCTCGAGGTGGGTTCCGCCTTAGGACAGGACCCTCCTCTTTCAAGGCCTCGGGGTCCAGCGAGCGAAGAGGCTCCAATGACTTTCCATCGTCTGTATCACTCTGAACCTCTGAATCTTGATCCGACCGCTGGTTAGTTAGTCCTGGCGACATCGACTCCATATAACCTGTCTCGTACAACCTCCGAGATTATGGCACTGGGACCTGCTCCTCTTGAGTGCTCGGGTTGACGCTCTCCATCTCCACTCTCATCTTCCTCACCATTCCTCCACCTTTTTCTAATTTGATCCCTGTGATAGGCCTTTACCTGTCCGTGGATCAAAATGGTGTAGACTCTAGTTCCCTTCTTGCCCACAATTTTTCCTGGGATCCATTTATCACCACCTCTAAAGTTTTTACACCACACCAAATCATCTATCTGGAATTCTTCCAAATGGGTTCGCCGATCATACCTCATTTGCCTGGCTTGCTGGTCCCTAACTCTAGATGCCAAGCTGGGATGTATCAACGACACTCTGGTTCGAAGCGCACGCCCAATAAAGAGCTCTGATGGAGTCTTTCCCGTTGTCACATGCGGGGTGCTTCGATATGCCAGAAGAACTTTTTATAAGGTGTCTTGAATGGTGTCCCCAATTTTCCTTTTATTTTTATCCAGGGCAGTCTTAATTGTTCTAACCGCTCTTTCAGCCAAGCCATTACTTTGCGGGTGGTACGCCGGGATTAATGTTTGTTTAATTCCATTTCCTTCCAGAAAACCTTTCATTTCACTCCCAGTAAACTGAGGTCCATTATCAGATACAAGTTCCTCCGGTAACCCATAGGAAGAAAAAAGTCACCGTAGTTGCTCAATGGTTTTGCGTGTGGTGGTCTCTCTCATTGGGATGGCTTCGATCCACTTTGAATGACTATCTACTACTATTAATAAATTAATGTTTTCCATATTTGCAAAATCAATGTGAATTCTTTGCCAAGGTCTGGTTGACCATTTCCAGGGTTGCCATTTTCCTTTATTTGGCCCATCCTGGGATTGCTGACAGCTTCTGCACCTTTTTACCAAAAACTCAATTTGGGTATCTAGATTTGGCCACCAAAAATGTGATCTTGCTACAGCCTTCATTTTGTTCATACCGGAATGAGTCTCATGAAGACAGTTCAACATTTTTATTCTGAGAGATGGTGGAATGACAACTCTCATTCCCCAAACCAAACACTCCCCATCTACAGTTAGCTCAAGTTTCCTTTGAAAATAAGGTCTGAGGTGATCAGCCACCTTTTCAGGCCAGCCTTGCTGAGTATAAAATTTGGCCAATGAGAGCACTTCGTCTTTTTCAGTTTCCATGGCAATTTCCTCTGCTGTGATCGGCAATTCTTCCACAAAGGATAAAGCATAGACATTATTTAATCTTGGAATTTCTTCACAGCCCACAGGAAAACGTGACAGAAGATCTGCATTCCCATGGTCTTGAGTTCTTCGAAATTTAATATCGTAAGTATAAGCTGACAAAATAAGCGCCCAACGCTGCAATCTTGAAGTAGATAGGGTGGGGATTCCTGATCTTGAGCCCAAAATGGTCTGTTTTGTTTCTCTAAGGGAATCGGGCTACGATGGTGAACACTTCTTTATTTAAGAACGGAACTTACTAACTAACTGACAACATCCAATTGTCTCTATTTATATCCTAACTCGAGCGTCTATATGCAAAACCATATTTACATATTTACATCTGAATATGTACAATTACATCACATCTCCCCTCTTAGAGATTAGCTCTAGACCTCTCCAAAACGTCTGGGCGGACGAACTGTTCTTCCAGGAGATGTTGATGATCCGGCCACATCCGCAGCAGCATCCGAAGTGTGTGGGTTGGCCTCTGGGTAATTTACATATGGCTCCCCGTTAAGGTCCGTCAGCCAAACTCGATCATTTACTTCCAATGGAGGCAGTTCTCGTACTCCTGCGCCCTTAGGCTTCGCATCAGAATCCTTTAATCCGTCGCCCTTTGGCTTCGCTTCAGAATCCTTTACTCCTTTTCATCAATAGCATTCACAACACCTATTATAGAGGGAGCAGAACAAGCTTCCCTTGATTTGCCATAGTGATCCGAATTGTCACTCCGCACCTTCAAAGGAATCCCACAGGAACCACAATTTTACCTTTGTACTATTTCACTTTTGTACAATTTTACTTTTGTACAATTTTACTTTTGTACAATTTTACTTTTGTACAATTACACTTTTGTACAATTACACTTTTGTACAATTTTACTTTTGTACAATTACACTTTTGTACAATTACACTTTTGTACAATTACACTTTTGTACAATTACACTTTTGTACAATTTTACTTTTGTACTATTTCACTTTTGTACAATTTTACTTTTGTACAATTTTACTTTTGTACAATTTTACTTTTGTACTATTTCACTTTTGTACAATTACACTTTTGTACAATTACACTTTTGTACAATTACACTTTTGTACAATTTTACTTTTGTACTATTTCACTTTTGTACAATTTTACTTTTGTACAATTTTACTTTTGTACAATTTTACTTTTGTACAATTACACTTTTGTACAATTACACTTTTGTACAATTACACTTTTGTACAATTTTACTTTTGTACTATTTCACTTTTGTACAATTTTACTTTTGTACAATTTTACTTTTGTACAATTTTACTTTTGTACAATTACACTTTTGTACAATTTTACTTTTGTACTATTTCACTTTTGTACAATTACACTTTTGTACAATTACACTTTTGTACAATTACACTTTTGTACAATTTTACTTTTGTACAATTTCCACTATTCCAATGAATACATCATTTTGGGAGCTTGATACTTCTTGTACGGTTTTTGTGTGACAAACCTTGGCAAAATGACCTTTCTTTCTGCACTTGTTGCAAATAGCATCCTTAGCAGGACATTGTTCTTTCGAATGTCCTTGGTAATATCCACATCGGAAACATTTACGTTTCTCATAAGAAGAACAACCTTGAGGATTCTTTGGAAAATTAGAATT
Organism: Cordylochernes scorpioides; assembly: GCA_030710605.1. Taxonomy (NCBI): domain Eukaryota; kingdom Metazoa; phylum Arthropoda; class Arachnida; order Pseudoscorpiones; family Chernetidae; genus Cordylochernes; species Cordylochernes scorpioides. Next base: position 66,898,972 of record CP092886.1, read on the forward strand.
GTACGTTTTTGTACCTTTCATTCTTGTTTTGCGAACATTTGTGCCATTTCTGCTCCCTTTCCTGTCAATCACATCCACGTTCCGATCTTCAGTGTCTTGCCTAATTTCTTTTTGTTGATTCTTTACACTTTCTGATTGGCGCACTATCTGGATTGCCTTCTCCAAGGTAAGTTCCGATTCCAACTGTAATTTCTCAGAAAGATTAAGGTTTTTCACTCCAACTACCAAGCGATCCCTGATCATCTCTTCTTTTAAGATACCATAGCTGCAGGTTTCTGCCAGCACATAGAGATTGGTTATGAATTCCTCTACAGGTTCCGTCTCCCCTTGGCTTCTTCTATTGAATTTTGCTCTTTCATAAATAACATTTCTTTTTCCTATGAAATAGTCCTGAAATTTGGACACCACTAGTTTATAGTCATTAATTTGCGCTTCACTTAAATTAAATAAGATCAAGATTTCTTCTGCTTTATCGCCCATTATGTAAATCAGAGCATTTACTTGCTCACTTTCACTTTTCTCTGAAAGTTCTGAAGCGATTCTGTATCTTTGAAATCTTTTGAACCATATTGGCCATTCATTAGGTTTGCCGAAATTGAATCCTTCTGGAGCAGCTACTTGTATATAATTAGCCATTTTTTTTCCTTTTCTTAAAAAAAATTCTTATATTTCAACTTTATAATTTTGAAAATTGCTTTTACGCTTTTACCGCTTTTACGCTTATACCGCTTTTACGCTGCCACCATGTTTGGTTTCTTCAAGGGGATCGGGCTACGATGGTGAACACTTCTTTATTTAAGAACGGAACTTACTAACTAACTGACAACATCCAATTGTCTCTATTTATATCCTAACTCGAGCGTCTATATGCAAAACCATATTTACATATTTACATCTGAATATGTACAATTACATCACATGGTCACCAATGGCTTATGGTCTGTAATAAGAATAAATTTTTTTCCATAAATAAATTGATGAAACTTGGTAACTCCATATATAATGGCTAGAGCCTCCTTCTCAATCTGAGAATAATTTTGTTCTGCTTCCGATAAAGTCCGTGAGGCAAACATAATCGGTCTCTCCTGGCCTTCTATAATATGTGACAACACAGCGCCCACTCCAATCTGCGATGCATCAGTGGCCAAACACAATGGCAAAGTCGTATCATATGGGACTAGCACCCTCTCAGAGGTAATGCTGTTCTTGCACTTGTCAATGGCCTCTCCACATTCCTTTGTCCAAACCCAAGGACGTTTTTTGTGAAGAAGCTCATGAAGAGGCTTCAAAAGCTCTGGCAAATTGGGTATTAACTTCCCATAAAAGTTAACTAAACCCAGAAATGACCTTAATTCAGAGATATTCGTAGGCGTTTTGGCCTTCTGTATTGCTTGTACCTTATGATCTAAAGGTCTGATGCCCTCTCCCGTGACAAGATGTCCTAAATATTCAATTTCTTTTTGCAAAAATAGGCATTTTTCTTTCTTTAGTTTGATATTATACTTCGCCAAGCGAGCAAATATAGTCTTCAACAACGCCAGATGTTCTTCAATTGATGCTGTGGCTATAAGGACATCATCAATATAACAAATTACGCCTCCTATACCCGACAAAACCCTATCCATTACAGATTGAAAATAACTGGGCGCATTTGCCAATCCAAATGGCATTCTCTTAAACCTGAACAGCCCTTTATGAGTATTTATCGTTAGTAACGGTCGGGTGCCTGGGTCCACCTCTAATTGCAGATAAGCGTTCCTCAAGTCCAATTTAGAAAAGTATTTTCCCTTGGCCAATGTGGAGAATAAATCTTGCTGTGTGGGAAGGGGATAGGCCGCAGTGTCCAAATATTTATTTAGAGTTACCTTGAAGTCGCAGCAAATTCTGATCTCTTTATTTTTCTTCGGCACTACAACCACTGGAGTGGCCCATTTACTGCTCGCCACCTCACATAGATAACCCTTAGCCACCATTTTGTCTAATGCTTCAGTAACTGCTGGCCTAATGGCGAAAGGCACCGGACGAGCCTTATGGAAAATTGGATTCACATCACACATGTTTACTGGACATACTCTTCCTCCTCTTCTTGGTCTCCTCTCTGATGTATATTTCCCGGCTGATTCTGATGTTGCCTTAGATTTCTTCTACTGCTCCAACATATTGAGGCAATGTGTCCTTTTTTTATTACACTTAAAGCATATCGCCTCCTTAAATCTACATGGTTCTTTGTGCGGTTTACCACAATGTTTACATTTGCCATTCTGGAAATTTGATTCAACCTTGCGTTCAATCCTCAACTTATCTACACAATCTTCACCCTGCTCCAAATGGAATAATTTTGTATTTTTCTCAGCTGCTTCCATAGATAATGCTATCTCAATTACTTTAGCTAAAGAAATGTCACCCTCCGACAAAATTCTATTTTGTATTTTGGCATTATATAACCCACAAACCATTTTATCACGTAAAGAATCCTCCAGAAAATTTCCAAAGTTGCATGAGGAAGCCAAACGCTTAATTTCCACCAAGTAATCCGAGATGCTTTCTTCCTTTAATTGCATTCTTTTAAAAAAAATGAACCTCTCTACTACAATTGAGCGCTTTGGAGAGAAGTGCCTTTTCAAGATATCTATTAGGTCATCAAAAGTTTTATTTTTAGGTAGAATAGGACTGCACAAATTCTTCAAAACACCATAGGTTTTACTTCCCATGAGGGTTAGGAGATAAGCCTTTTTCTTCTCATCCCCTGCCTCCTCCAATATGAGAAACTGTTCCAATCGTTCATAAAACGTTTCAAAAGTTACAAATATTTACTTCAAAATTCGAGGGTGCTTACTCATATCCTCGTCGCCAAATGCAGCATCTTAGTACACTTTTATTTTTTAGCAAATCTTTATTCTCTTAGTAAAGTCTGATACAGCTTTTTTGTTGTTTTGCGAAACGCCAAAAAGTGACAACAACAAATCAATGATGATAACCTGCGTCTTGCAGATTAACATTTTCATAGAAACATATATATATATACATATTTATTGCTAGCTATATATCAGGGGATCTACTAATTTCCATACTTTCCTATCTTTCATCACCATAAGTTCATCTTGGGGGGTCGGTGGAAGGCTGGTTAAACCGTTTGGTTTTCGACCACTAGGACCCGGGTTCTATTCCCGCATTGGACACTTTTTTCTGTTTAAAAAAAAAAATGCTCCAATGGCCCCCGATTCTTGCAAAAGTCCAACTCCACTAGCGAGTGCAAGTAACCAAACGGGGCTCTGGCATTTGTAAGTGCAAAGTCAAACTGCTTTTCACATGTGTAGACATGTGGTGCGCTTACAGTAAAAAGCAGTCGCTAACTACCCACCATGATTATCATGGCCTGTACCACATGTACTAGGGATAAGCAAAAAAAAAAAGTTCATCCTCCATTGCTTTAATCCAATTCCTTTTTTCCTGTGTGTGATTGTTGTACATCATTAGTTTTTAGGAATTTCTACATTATACAGTAAAACCCCTCTATAGTGAACCCCATTGGGACGGGACTTTTGGTTCACTATAGCCACGGTTTGGGTATTTAAATTTTTTTTGAGGATATAATTAAAGGGCATGCGCAAAAAAAAAAAAAAGGCTACCTCTTAATATTGGCTGCTTATTTCCCCCTAAAAATTAACCTATTTCTATATATTAAAGCTGTATATTAAAATAAAAACAAAATCATGTGAAAATATTGCCTTTTTGATCAGTTCCTCTGATAATTTAATTAGTATAAATGCAACCTGCCCCCCATATGTCAAAAAAATCCAAGAAAAGTATACCTTATATATAAAAATTAAATAAAAACTTTATTAATAACATTTTAAAAGGTATAAAAATATATTTTATATAAATAAATATTATATTACAATATAGGATACAAAGGCTTACTTGAAGAAGTCTGTTATTTTTTTCTGCTTTAACATATTCCTCAAAAATTTGGTTTCATATCTAGCAAAGAAATCTTCATTTTTTAAAATGAATCCTAGCTTGTACTAAACACGTATACAAGGCTTCTAAAAGTGGATAATGACACTGACGATAGCGGCAATAGTTGGGATTGATTCCTCTTTTTAGCATTTTTTTTATAGTCTTCTTTTTTGCCCCATATCGTAGAAATGCTACTTTTGCTCATTTTCATTTTCTTCCGAAGTTCCGCTTGCGATGTACCACTCTCAATAGCTTTTATGATAGTTAATTTCTTTTAAAGTGATATCTTGGTACGAGCGACTTTTTATTTGGCACTTCCATTATCTTTTAAAACTGGTTTTAATAATTTAAATCATGTTTTAAGGAATTTTCCTAATGTAGAGTTAAGAAATTTAGTTTTCAATAAGGCATGAAAAATTTATAAAAGTGCGCAGTATAAAAATAGAACGTAAATAAAAACACCCAATGTCGCTAAATTCTTTGTTTTGAATTGCGATCTGAGAGCTAGAGCTCACACAAAATTTTAATTAGTTTTGAAAATTATAATTTTGGAATTTTAGAATTAAAATTAAAAGTTCGTTATAAGCATGGTATTTTTGATAGAATTTAATATTTTGGGACCAAAATTGGGTTCGTTATAGCGATAGTTCGCTAGTTTGAAAAGTGAAAAGTTCGTTATAACGATGGTAATTTTAATGGAATGGAATTGGGATTTTCGATGGGTTCGTTATAAGGGAAGGTTCGTTATATCCATGGTTCGTCTTAGCGGGGTTTTACTGTAGATTTCCTCATGGAAAATACTTTCGTACAAATCATCTTCTAAACAGTTTGTTTCTATTTTAACTTCATTTTCCTCGCTTATATCTGGTTTTTGTGGTCTAAATGAAAAATTTCAGAATTAAATTCAAGCTTTTGTGTTTTGCAATATTTTTGTACATCATTAAATGATCTTAATTTTTGATCACTAGAAGGTGGATAATAGTATACATCAACTCGTGGTCCTGTCTTTCTAGGTACTTCTATTCTTTTCCATTTAGTTATATCTATTGGGGTAAGTGTATGTAAATTATGGTTATCACTATCATTATTTTCATAAGGGTAGTTATCATCCTGTGGATAAAAAACATATTGTACTCTAGAAGCAGTACCAAATAAAGTATCTACACCCTTCTTAGCTTCATCAATATATACATGAATGGTTTCTATTACTTTTCTATCTGCTGGTAACAAAATTCTATAACCTTTTGTTTTGGTTGCATAACCTACCATTATGCCTGAATTGGCCTTAGGTTGCAATTTGTTTCTTTTTATCTTAGGGACATGTACATAAGCTAATGAGCCAAAAATTTTAAAGTGTCTTACAGATGGTTTATGTCCTAACCATAATTCCATTGGACTTACTCCTTTGTTAGAGCATGTTCACATCTACTTTTAGTATATATAAAGGTATTGTTACGTAAAAAGAAAAATGGCGCATTCCAGAAGAGAATGTTTTAAAACGTTCTAGAAAAATGTAGAAAAATCGGAGAACAACGGATTGGCCAATCAGTAGCGATTGCGCAATGCTCAAGCCTGGCGGCTTTGTGATTGGCTAACCAACCATGACCGTTCTGAAGAAATCTACTCCAGTATATATAGGGATGAGGAACTCATGCAAGAGGTGAAGAAGAACGAAGCTACGTGGTGGACTCCGAGCAAGTTGCTGTCTCAAGAGGTCGGTCTGCTGCTTACCGCCGACGCCGGTGTACTTCCTGGAAGATTCTAGAAGGTTCTACGAACTTCTGTCTCCTGTTCTGCTCCTGCTTTCCCTCACCATGCTGCAGTTGGGGAGTTTGTAACTTCTGTGTTCTTTATTGTTGTTTTACTTTTGCGCTCTTCTGTAATTATTTTATCGATTAGGCTTAAATAAAGTCCTAAAGATCCTTTGTACCCACGGTTATTCTTTGTTAACCAACAATGCAACAGTATTTAGGGCTTCTGCCCAGAATCTGGGTTGTAACCCACTATCTAAAAGCATTGTTCGAACACCTTCAATGGCAGTTCGATTAAACCTTTCAGCAATTCCATTTTGTTCAGGACTATAAGTTGATGTTCTTTCTATTTTAATAGCCAAATTTACTAGAAAAATTTCAAATTCTTTGTTACAGAATTCTAATCCATTATCTGTCCTAATACATTTTAATTTGGCATTTAATGCTCTCTCTGACTCATGCAAGTATTGCTTAAAATAGTTAAAAACATCTGACTTTTCTTTTAGGAAATAAACATTAACCTTTCTAGAGCAGTCATCTATGATAGAAAGAAAATATCTACTGCCACCAAGTGATCTCACTGGTGCAGGACCCCAGATATCCATATGCACTTTTTCTAAAGGTTTTCTAGTCAGAATTGTATAGCTAAATTTAAATGATGATCTGGTGATCTTAGCTACTTTACATATATCACATGTGGTTGGATTACCCTTAGCTTTTTCTAATCCTTTGACAGTATTCTTTTTACTCATAGAATTCAGTATTTCTGAGTTAATATGACAAAATCTCTTATGGAGAAAATTAAGATTTGAGTTATAGGAAACTGAATAATTTTGAGCTTTGGCTTTATTAGGGTATCCATTTACAATATATAATGTATCTACTCGTCTTGCTGTAAAGAAATATTCCCCATTATTTTTAAAGATGTCATTTTTCCATATAATCTTATTTCCTGCTATGTCTATGCATGATCCAATGAGATTCCTTCTCATGTTTGGTGCATATAAAACATTAAGTAGAGTTACCTCTACAAAGGTGTTATTTATGTCTCTTAAAACAAAGTTGATATCTCCCTTACTTAAGATTGTTGACTTGCAGTCGGCATCTCCAATCAAAGCATCCATCGTGGGGATATCCTGCTAGTTCACAAACCAATCCTTTTCTTTGCAAAAATGAGATGTCGCTGCGCTGTCTATCAGCCATTCTCCCAATTCACTAGTTGGATCACTTGCTCTTTCGCAAATGTGGTGGAAGCTTAGAATTTCTGAGTGAAATGCAGATTTTCCCTTGTAGTTCTGATCCTTTCTGTAGTGTTGCCATTGAGAGTTCTTGTTTCTAAGAAAACAGTCTTTTAAAAGATGGCCAGTTTTTCCACAGAAGGAGCAATTCCTTATATCATGGGTTCTTGCTGTTCTTGGATGCACTGTTGGCTCCAGCATGCTTCCACTGCTATACTGTGCTTTTGAAGAAAAATAATTTTTCTTCTTATTTCCTTGGTACATCCTGGGAGTTTTTGTTTGATAAGCGTTTGCCACAATATCAAGTCCATCATCTTTTTTCTTTTGTTGAATTCTTCCAGATTCATTGATTAAGTGGGCTTCAATGTTTTCAACATTGAATTGTTTTTCTTCTAGTCTGTATAGAACTAGGACAATGCCATCATAATCTTGAGGTAACTTCCTTATTAATTGAAAACACACTAGTACTTCAGGTAGATTGAATCCAGCTTCTTTAATCAGTTGCTTTTTTCTTGGACTCTTTTTATAAATATTCCTATAGTTTCTTCATCAGGAGCAAATTTCAGTTCATAAAATTCATCAATCAATACAGCCAGTCTGGCCCTTGAATTTGGTTCAAAATTCTGCTTTAGTATATTTCAAGCTTCTTTTCCATCAACAGCATTGGCAATCAATGTTTGGTAGTTTCTTTCTACTCCATGGTAAATTGTAGGAAAAGCCCTATCCTTCCTCCATTTAAATTCTCTTATATCTTTGGCTGTTGCCTCAGCTGGAAGATCATGTTCATCTTCTATGAAAAAATTTCAGCTTCCTCTATCAATTAGAAGGACCTTCATATCCACTTTCCAGATACTATAGTTAAAAGCATTCAGCTTTGGAAAAGTGAAAATTGTATCATTCATTTTCAAATCTTTAATACGGCCCCAGAAACTTAGCCAATTCTTTACTTAAATTGCTCTAGTATTCAGCTATAAGCTTGCAAGTAGGCCCATAACCAATGTTGGGTGCATGGAGGAAAGAGATAGTACCTTTGTAATCTTTTCTATTTATTCTTGAAGTTTGTAAAGAGAAAAAAACAAACAAATATACTTTTATGATGAAATTAAAGCAGAAAAATTAAAGATATTATTCCTAACATATTTACAATCAGGAAAACAACTAACCTGAGTGCATCTAGCTTCTCAGCAAAAACTATTATTCTCTTTTTTTTTTTAACCAACAAAACATATGCAAAAACACCTATTGTAGATCAATCTGGCACAATAATTTACATATATAACTCTTGGATTTCAACAAGCAATATTTTAAATATACAAAATTAAAAATACAAATTTTTAAACAATAGAATTTACACATAATAAAGATTTTAACATTTAATAAATACAATGGAAGTTTAAACATTTAACATCAAGATGATCACATCCAACAAGATGTTTTTTTTTCTTACAACTGTCCATGAAGAGAAAATGTTAGAGAAACCAAAGACCTACACCAGAGAAGAGCTGCTCAAGTCTGATACTGTCATCAATAACAACAAGGGAAGGATGGAGTGAACTGGAGCTATCAGATGATACTATCATTCATTTACATAGGAAAATCAAAATCGTGGAAAATATTTTTATCTTATTTTTCCACACAACAATACAACAAACAAAAAGTTAATCATAAAAACTTTCTGATTGTCTGCTTGGAATCGCTCAGAGGCAAGTCTCAAACTATATCAATTACAAACCAGTTCAAACTCAAACTGGTTTCATGTTGAATCATCAAATTGATGTCTGTTCAAATTATTATTTTTTTTAGACAAATTTTTCTTAGATAAGTCTGGTATTTTTATGTTGGAAACTTTGTCATAGTGTATTTTGCTTCACACACAAACACAATTGGGTTGAAAATGTGATCAGTTTCTTCCTCTTATTTGTATATCAGTGCCATTAATGAGGAAAATCACATTCCTTCAATTCTCAACTACCTGATTTTATAGAAAAGAACCATAAAGTGAAAAGGCTAAATCAAAATAACTGCATAGTTATGTCTTCAGATAATAATACAGTAGAACCTCCCTTTAGCATACACCCCGCTAGCGGACACCTCTCCAGAAAGGATAGTTTTCATTTGCAAAATTATTATTTTTAAAATTTAGCAACACTCCGGTAAGAGGACGCCTCTCCCTAAAAAACACTTTGGCTCTGCCATTAGGTGTCCTTTACAGGGAGGTTCTACTGTACTAACAATCTAATTTGATATCATTTTGTACCTTTGTCTGAAGATAATGGCAATGCTTTTACCTAAATATAGTCTAGTTATTTGGATTTGGTCTTTTTACCTCGTGAACAAACTCTAAATATTATCTTAGGAGAGTTATACTCATAAAAAATACTTAAAAAGAGCTACTTTAGAACTATATTTGTTCAAAAATACTTAAGCCTTAATGATAATGAAAAATATAGTATGCAATGATGAGAAATGTGTTTAGAAATACAAAGTAATAAGCCCATTCTATATACAGTTACGAGCGTCATTCTTCATCTCTTAATCAGTTTTCGTCTCTGTCACCGTTTGCTTTTCTTTTGGAATGGCGCCCTCCTATTGGTTGGCTACGCTCACGCCACCTTTGCCCCCCCCCCCCCCCCCCCCACTTGCTTTTTCATTTTTGTAACTATTGTGTTGGAGCGGGTCGCTCCTTAAATAAATGCATATATTAGTTAATAACCAAATGGAATCCTCTCTTTCTTTTTCCCAGTAAGAGACGCCTACGGAAGCCAACAGTACATAGACAGATAAAGAGCACATAGGCTATAGTTATTAACTAAAATATGCATTTATTTAAGGCGCCAATTTATAATTGTAACAAATAGTATTTGAATCAAAACATTCAATCGGGTAAAACATGGGCGTTGCCCGGGTCATTCGGCTAGTATCCAAATAAAATAAATAGTTTGTGATGTTTTGGTAACAATGTTGTTACCATTATCAGAAAAAAGTACAAAATGATGATGAGATGAGAAAAGATATAAAAATCTGATTATGGTAAAAACGTTGTTATTGAAATGTCGCACACTATTTATTTGAATTAGGTCTTACTACTTTTCCTTTCTAATCTATAATTCAAATTGTATCTTATAAAAAAATTCAGTTTAGTTTCAGAAATTTGGTTGCCCTATTTTTAGTTACCTCAATTTTTTCAACCTCCTGATTTTCATTATCTATTGATAATGTGATATATCTAGTGACTAGTGTATAGTAATTTTAAAATTTCTCCATAAAATGAATGAAATTAATTCAATATAGAATAATGCAAATACATTATCAAAAGTTATATATAATATTGTTGAACAGGCATTTGGATTTAATTGAGCATGTTTGTTTCAGTGTTCTGAATATGATGAAGATGGAGATGGTATAAAAGATAAGCTGTATTTCAAGCTTGAAGTGCCTTTTAATTCATCTCTGGAAGTTGCTTGTTCATCTCTATTGCTCTTTTTTGATTATAAAATACATGTAAGTTTGTTGAAATTATAAATGTTTATATAATTTTATCATAACGCGGAGTTTTATTTTATAATATGGTTTTGTATGCATGCAATAAGGATATACAGTAAAACCCAGCTAATAATGAACTCGGGATATAGCAAACCTAAAGTAAACCCCATTTCCTATCAGTTGAAAATACCTATTGTTATTACAAACTTTTCAATTTTTAAAATAACAAACTACCCCTATAACAAACTAACTTTAAGTCCGAAAATAAATAATTTCATTTAAAACATTAGGCTTAAAACAAACTTGATTTATAAGATGGTTTTAAAATTAAAAATAGATTTTTTGAAACAACTAAATTTTGAGCATATTTCAAGTCACAGAGCATGATTTCAAAACAATAAATTTAGTGTCATTGTTTACATTTACGCTGTATTTTTGCTGCATGTTATATAAAATTGTACACAATAAACTATTATTTTTTAAAATAGAATTTTGCTTTTATCAAATTTGAATCATAATAATTAATAAATAAAGAATTCTGTTAAGGTTCCCTAGTCCTTAACGAATTGGAAGCTGTATGCCATTTAATTTTAGAGGACTGTATCGGTTTTCTTGCCACCAAGGCCTTCTTCAATCACCACCTCTATTCAACTACCCAGGCGACACCCAAATGGTGCCGATAATGACTCAACCAAAGAAAATAAAACAACTAATTACTACTCACACACTCTTTCATTTTGAAACTCGCTTATATACAAATTTGGTCATTAGTCAATATATACAATCACAGAATAATACTATTAAATACTAAATAAAAAGAATACACCTTATTAAACTCAACATTCTCCCCAAGTTGATGGGAACCATCAAGGCAAACTGTGGGGAACAGGTAGCAACGCCAGCTTAACCAGGGGTCTTTTGAGTATGCCAGTCCTCGTGCGGATTGATACCACTAATACCAATCCATCTTTGCCCCAATGGACCTCCACCACTCGCCCCATCATCCACTTGATGGGGGGCACTTTTGTTAATGCCTCTAGATCATTGGGGTCACTACTAATTGGTCCCAAAGGTCTTGAATTCAGACAAGATTCTATTTGGACAATAAGGGTCAGTAACTCTCATAGGTCAACAAGGTTTCTCCAAGGATGCGGCGTAAGTGTTACTTGAAGCATTTTTTGCCGGCTTCTCATAGGCCACCAAAGAGAGGAGCACCCGGAGGATTAAATTTCCACCCCGTTCCATCATTGGTCAATATCTCCGCGATCTCCGACATCTGATCCCGAGTCATATAAAATCCTAAACGCAATTGTTTGGCGGCTCTCACAAACTGGGTACCATGGTCACTATAAATCTGTGCACAATGTCCTCTGCACACCAAGTAAACGAACAAACAGATGTAACCTTTCTCAATCTTTCGACCCTGTCCTTTCGATAATTTTAATTTAATGGGTCCAGCATAGTCTACACCACTTGCTGTAAATGGCTTCCCCGGGGTCAACAGTTCTTTGGGAATATCACTCATCAATTAATGTTGAGTGACTCGATTGTAGTGACAGCACGCCAGACAATCTCTTATACATTTCTTAATTTGATTTTTCGCCTTTAAAATCCAATATTTCTGTCTGAGGTTGGCCAACACTAGATGCACACCGCCGTGTAGAGTTCTGGAATGCGCATCTCGGATAATCAATTGACTCAACTTTCCTGCGGATGGCAATAACACATCAAAGGATTCATCCCACTTTGCACCCATAATCCATAGCTGTTGGATCAAGATTTTCCCAATTATAACAACAGGTGCCAACCAGTCTATAGGATCATATAATCCTGCCATGAATGAGAGCATTTGACATTTGGTAATTTCCTCAGTCATATTGTGATCTTGTAAGTCATAAATAAAACAATCTTCTTTTGGGTTCCACCCTAATCCCAAAGTTTTTACAACTTGAACATTTTCAAACATGATCTTTTGGAGACGTAATTCTTTGGGGATTTGGTTCAAAATTACACGGTCAATAGATGCCCATTTCTTTAAAAAGAATCTTCCCCCTTTCAATAAGCCAATGAGATCCTTTTGTAAACTCAAAGCTTCCACCAAATTTTTCACTCCAGTTAATATATTATCCACATACGTATCTGTTCTTATGACCTCCGCCGCACTTGGATATTTTATTTCATCATCCTTTGCCAATTGTAATAAAGTTTGGAGTAACTGTATTTAGTTGGTAAGGTTTCAGTCTATCGTCTGGGCTTTCCACAGGATTCTTTGTCGTTTCACATCCTGGGGGCGTACCAGTATTTGTCGATACATTTTCTCAATATCAGCCAACATGACAACTTTATGTCGGCCCCAATTTATCAAGATGGTAAGGATGTCCATTTGCAATTTTGGCCCAGTATATAATCGATCATTCAATGACCATCCATTCAATGTTTTTATTGAGGCATCAAATAATACTTTTAACTTTCTCTTGTCCGAGTGACTTCCCCTTACTGCGTGATGGGGTATAAAACAACATCCTTCTGTATCAATGGTGGAGGATTCAGATAAAGGAGTCATATGTCCCAACTCTACATATTCCCTCATAAATGAACAATATTCCCCTCGAGAGGTGCATCCCTTACCAGCCGTCGTTCCAAGGCGAGTTGTCATTGGACACAAGTGGGAAACAATCTCCCAAACAAATTATTAATGGGAATCTTCGGATCAAAAGGCAGGGGAACAATATATTGCCCACCTGATGTTTGCTGAACCTCCCTTTTATATAGATTCCTACAGAACTCATCTTCTTCTGATTCTGTCGGCCTTGTGGGGATTTCTTCAATTTCCCAAAATCATTGTAGCACCTCATCCAGGTGGTCCTCATATTTGACCGAATATTATATACCAAGTGCGGACTGGTCTGATCTCCTTTCGCCAATTCCTCAGAAATCACCCATCCCAACCTGGTGTTCTGGACACATAAGTGGATTCTGTCACAAATCCTAAGGTCGGGGAGGAGTAATCTTCCATAGACATCCGCACCCAGGATTACATCTACCTTTCCACTTTTCTCAAATTGGGAATCGGCCAGAGGTAGGACCTTCCAACAGGACGGTATAGTCAGACTGAGGTCTCTATTTAGCAATAACCCTATCATTCTTCCTACCACTAATCCCTTCATCGGTAAGGTCCATTCTGGTTCTGTCAAAGATTCCAACGTGCACGAAACTAGTTTCTTAACATTTTCTCCTTTAGTATTATTTATTCCATAAACTGGGCATTTGCTCTGCATGTTGGAACATTTAAATGCTGTAGATCTCATTGTATAAATGACAACTGAGATCCCTGATCCAGCAATGCTCGTGCTAATACCCCGTTTCCCAGGGTATTTACAATCCGAATCAAAACGGTGGCCAAAAGTGCCTTAGGAATGGCCGTTTGTACATGCATTCCAGTAAATTCTACGTCCTTTTTATTAATCGGTGCAGGCAGATCTTTGGGGCTAGTCATCTCCCGCTCAGTTGGATCCTGAATTTCTTGAGACTCTGTATTCGTTCAAGTCAGGAAACTGTTATGGCCGCCTTGACATTGTGCACATCTGATAGTTCTCCAGCATGTTGTTCCTATATCTCCCACGCGTAAGCATTTAAAACATGCGTGCGCCCTCTTTGATGCTTTTACTCATGCTGGGACCGGCATTGAACACCATTTTGGGCAAGAGTGTATCCAAAGGTTCCCCTGGCAGATTATACACCAGGGAACCCTCTTTACGGCATTTTCTTTTATTTTTGCCATATGAAACCCTGTTACATAATGCCTGATGTCTATTCTACGTGACAATTCCCCAAATCCTTCCTTAATGTAGGCAAGTCCTTGTTCACCTTTTACTTCTCTTCACACAAAAGCCAACTGAGAGGTTAGCCTCTGGTCTACAGATGGAGTTAATTCCTTTTCGTCTCTATCATAGCCAGCCATTGCACTCCTCTGCCAGATTTTAATCAACTCCTCTGGCAAACTGGATTCCACAAGAGGATATAAAAAGGAAGAGTTCTGCTGCAGATTTGCACCCAGGGAACCCAGTGACTTTATGTGTGATTCAACCTAACTTTCCAAGGGTAATTTTTTCTTTCTTACGTTATTGATGACCAGTATTAATAATTGTCGTGCATAAACCTCAGTCAAGATCACTTTGTTGCCAAAGCAATCTCTGAGCGTCTCTATTACCTTGGGGTAGTTAGCCTACGTCACAGTACTTTTGTCTGAAGATGGTAACAATGCTGTTACCTAAATGTCACACACTATTTATTTATTTGGATTTGGTCTTATTACATTCAGTACTTTTGTCTGAAGATGGTAACAAGGCTGTTACCGAAACATCACACACTATTTATTTGGATTTGGTTTTATTACCTTGTGTTTATAATCCATAATCCAAATTGTGCCTTATCATAATTTAAATTATGTTTAGTCAATTGTTTGAATTGTATGTAAATTTATTGATATACAAAGCTTTTATCAATATTTTGTGTCCTCCTTTGGCACATATACAAGCAGCTACAGGATGATACTGTCATACAGTTTTTTTTATGACTTCTTGTAGGGTGCTAGACCAAGAAATTTTTTTTCGCCAAAGCTGTTGAAGATTACTTGGCAGTGGAGATTGCCATATTTTCTTTTCCATCATGTTCCATACCCGCCCAATTGGAGAAAGATCTGGGGAATATGCGGACCAGCGAAGGATGTAAACATTTTGAAGGAAGGCTTGTGAGATGTTGGCTATATGTGGTTGATCATTATCTTTTGTTGGAAAATGGCATTATTAGTCTGCTCAAGAAATGGTAACACAACAGATAGCAACACATCTGCAATGTATAGCTGAACATTCAACTAGCCTTGAATAAACACTAATGGAGTCTTATTTTCATAGCTCTTGCCACCCCACACCATGAATTCAGGGATTCTTGCTCTATGTCTTTCCACAATACACTCCCGATGGGATATTTCCTGGAATCTACGTCTAAAATGTAATCTGCCATCATGAACTCCTAAGCTGAATCTGGATTCATCAGAAAATGACAGAATTTTATTCTTGAGCCCAAAGACGTCTCTCATCTTACCAGCTGAGCCTGTCACTTCTGTGTCTGGCAGAGAGTGGGATTCTTAATAAAGGCCGTCAACTATGGATTTCTGCTTTGATAAGACATTAATGGTGTTCACTGATAGTTCAGATTAATTCTGCGCGTGCTTGAATCATTTTTACAGTTGTTGTCCTCTCTGTTACAACCATCCTTCGAACCCTTCTAGCCTCTCTGTTGTTATTCTAGGGCAACCTGATCCAGGTTTTCTTGAGTTTTTCTCTTCTTATGACCACTGAGACCAAATCCTTATAACAGTACTTTGGAGCCTACTTTCATAGAAATTTCTATAGTCGAAATTCACCTTCTTTGAAGCTATATTTCTGCCTCTTGTAAAATCATAAATATGCATATATGACGCCCTATTTTGCCAAGCATTCTACACATTTTCACCCTTTCATACGTCATCCAATCATATATAGACCATTACTCTTCATATATTCAACCTTTTCAAACGTCATCCAAAAAGTTAGAAATAGTACATATTTCTCTTTGAAATTAATATTAATTTTCACAAAAAAAAAAGAAACTTATGCGGGGAGGCTTTAAGTATTACTTTATAATCATACTCCGCAGTCCTTTATATTGTATTAAAAAATATTAATTTACAGCCTAACTACTCTTTTTTAATATTTTCTATTTACACATATTTTAGCATACTTATGAAATTTGGCCGAAAATACCCATTTTTTTATTTTTCAAGAAGTCTTCGAGGTACAACCTTCTTGCTGAAGAGGACTATGAACCTGGAATGCATTTTTTTAGTTATCAAAAAAATGGGGGCGGGGGGGGGGGACTGGCCTATAATTTAATAAACTTAATTAATAATTCATAATTATAATTTATATAAAATTATATAAAGTATAACCTCCATGAGTGGACACTCCCATTAGCATATACCTCTCTACAAAGAACAGTTTCAATAACCAAAATGATAACATTTTTACCAATTAGATGCTCCATTGTAAGAGGACGCCTCTCTCTCTATAGAGAGAGTATCCTATGATACTTTGGCTCTGCAATTGGGAGAACTTTAGAGGGATGGGGTTCTAATATAATGATTTTTTCTGAAATATAGTGCTTTGGTATCTAGAGAGGTGTCTCATTTGGTACATGAATTCCATCCTACCCCACAGCTTTATATTATATACATTAAATAGAAAAAAAAATGAAGAGTAATGGAAACAAAATTAGCAGAAGGAAGTTTATATTATCATTATATTTTAAATATATTGCAAAATGTGGATGACAAGCTATCCGAGAAGCCAAGCTTCTAGAGTAAAAGTTGGGTAAAGATGGGTGGACTCTAGCTGTGGGGGATGGCACATTTGTATGTATGATGGGACAGGCACAAAAATGGAATTCCAGTGTGAGGGACAAAGATAGCCTGTTGGCATCAACATCTGTGATTGAAGGCATGGGAAGTTGCCTCCGGGTGTATGGATTTGGTTATGGATGTGTTTTTAAAAGGTCAGGTATTGATTTGGTGGTGACACTCAGTAGCGGACACTTCCCTTTTTTTTATTGGTTCATCATGTAAGAATGATTATCTAGGGGTTGCCTTCTTTTGTGTCATATCTGAAAAAATAATTGCTTCTTTTTTTTCAGGGTTCAGAGTGACTTAAGAGGGTTGATTCCAGTTTCAATATAACTTTATTAGGTACCGCTCAAAAGAGCAAACCAGAGATCATCATATATACAAGGAGGCTGAGACAAGTGCATATATAAATATCTAATAAAAATATATAAAATATTTTTTAAAATTCATTAATTATTCTTAAATATGTGATTATGACACAATGAACAACTTAATAAATATATTTAAAATCTAAGTAAAAAATTTTAAATATTTTCTCTCTATTTGAACATATTAATTTATATCTAAGTGTTTTTTTTTAATTTCAGCACCATTCAACTTTTAATATTGAAGGTTTAGCAATATTGAATTATTGCAACCCTTTGAGAAAGTCTAAATTAATTACACAAGGATCATTATTACTGAAGCAAGAAGATGCGTTGATGTTCAACCTCCCAAAGAGTTTAACTAAAGTAAGTATTTTTTAAAATTACAATTTCCTTTTATTTTTTTATTAAAACAATTATTTTTTCATATAGAATTATCATAAATTTGTGAATAAAATTTTGTATTATTTGCATATTCTTCTCATATTAGTATATAAACTAGCTGAGTGACCTGGGAAACGACCTGGGTTTACCCGAAGGGCCCGAAGAGACATTAAGAGTATAGATAGTGGCTTAAAAATTGCAAAGGGTATAATCTGATTTTCTAGAAGCAGCATTTCAAGTATAAGGGTGAGTAAAAATACCTTCTAAATAAAGTATATACATTCGGATATCTTATATATTTTTATATCAAAATGAGAATGGAATCACATATTACCAACAACAAACCTTATAATTAACAAAATATTAGACAGCACAGTTCCAAAATGTAGAAAATTAATGTAGAGCAGTGTTGAAATAAGTAAATAAAGAGAAGACCAAAAATCAAAATAATTGTTTAAAAAAACCGTTGAGGTATAGGCATTGGTGAAAGGTTTAAATAAATATATTTAAAGTAAAAAAAAAAAAAATTAACTAATCAGAAAATAAAATTGCAAATAACACTACTATATTGCAGATAAGACAACATATAAAAGGAATAAATTCATTTAAAGGACCTCATTAAAAACTACATTTCTAGTTTATATATACAGTATAACCTTGTTAATTCGACACACAATAATTTGAACCTGTTTTGATATATCGATCTACAACTTCTCATATAACAAACTAATTCGACACAATCAATAATTTGATTCTACTGATAATTTGACCATTTTAAAATTCAAATTTTGAAATTGTTGTTTTTAATGCAACTTTACCTCTAAAAAGGTATTAAAAGGCAAGCGGCGGCCGCTATAAATGTACAAATTTAATGTATAGAGCAGTGGGGAAATTGAGTAGATAAAAAGAAGACCAAAAATTAAAATAATCGATAATAAATAGTTTATTAGCAAACAAATGATACAAAAAATCCTTTCAGGTGAGAAACTATAGGCATTGGTGAAAAGATTAAATAAATATATTAATAATAAAAAAATAAAATAAATCAGACAAGACATTGCAAACTATATTACAGAGAGACAACTTATTGAAGGAATTCATTTAAAGGACTTCATCAAAAATAAATTTCTAATTTTATATATACGTGGGTTCAACTTTACATGTGTGCTATCCAAAGTTCACATGTGAAAAAGCCACATAGAGCTGTCCATGTGTAAACACAGGCTCTTATAGTAAGAAGTTTGGCTTTGAGCCTTATTTATAGTGTTAGCAAGAGCCAACCATAGTGAAAACTGACGCCTCTTCAGAATGAAGGGAAGGTTGGTATCTGAAGGAGCCAAAGATATTTTTGGCATCAATACAGTGTGTCAAACTTTGGTCCCTGACAGTATTTGTGCTTCAAGGACATGAGAGCACATGCGCTGGATAGCCATACCTGTGTCATTGCAAAGACCCTGCTTAGGATTCAAATTTCTCCAAAGCATAACAATAGCACCAACCTTAAGGTTTAACCGGGGTGGAGTAATTCCTCTGGGAGTAAGGCTATTGAGAAATTCAGTAGGGTAATTATTTTGCTCCTCCACATTTATACACTCGACTCTGTCAATACTGAGAAAATACTGACTCCTGTTTGGTAAGCAATTCAATACTTTTTCATAAATCTCTAATGAGATACCAACATTTTTTCCAGGGGAATGCAGGGCTGAGCAGTTAGGGAAGACTATATCCAGGCCCCCAATAATATATTCGGTGGGAACAGGAGAAATAGGATTAGGGGTATTGCTCCAGCGGCGAGTCATATAAGCCCACCTAGCGGTTTGAAGAGTGAGTCTTTTACGGTCTCTTTGAGGCATGACACAGAAGCCGCTGAAAAAAAGGTAAAATGAGAACCAAGCAGAGCAAAACTATAAAACTGAATGCCAGAACAGGCATAAAAAAAAATCCCAAACATGTGGGGAAAAATAGCATTTTCCAAAAAAATATGCAAAGGGGGGGAAAAGAATAGAATACATAAAAATGGAGCTAAAACATATTAATAAATGAAACAACTCTAGCTCTGAAAAAAAATCTAAATGAAAAACTTTAACAAAGCTATACTTACAATTATAATGAGGTAATCAACAATTAATTATATTGACAAATACAGCATTAGCCTATTTATGAGAAAGAGGATAAATGCAAAGAAGATGCTGCTAAAAGAATACCAGATTACTGAAAAATTAAATTTTCTAAATGTGATAAAAAATCTAAATGAAAAATGTAACAAAACTACACTTACAATTATAATAAAGTACTTACATATATACAACACTCAACCACTCTAGCTGTTTTCTAAAAACAAAAAAAAAAAACAAAAAAAAAATCCAAATGAATAATTGTAACAAAATAATTAAAAATAAATAACAATTGAATCAGAAATACAAAATATATATTATAAATTAATTAAAAACAAAAATACAAAAGAATGTGTTTCAAAATATACAATTTGATGATGATAAATAGCATTTGAAGGCAAAAAAATCTATGATTGTAGAATCAAATAAATTTTAAAATATATATTGTAATCTAGTAAATAAAAATGAAATGTTCACATGTGCAGCAAAAAAAAAAAAAAACACGAAAATTTTGGTGTATAGATTGTTATTTAAAAAAAGAACAATAAAATTCAGCTAAAGAGTTTCTTTTAAATAAAAGAAACTCTTTACCTGAATTTTATTGTTCCTTTTTCAAATAATTTCTAGGTTACTATTGCTCACATATATCATTATATACAGTTAGTATCTTTTTTTTGGAGTAGATAGCTCATACTTTACAATTGAAGACTCTTTTAGCGTATTATCTATATAAGATTATCTGAAATAGAACAAATCATTACATAGTTTATAAGAGTTTAATGCTAGATGTACATTGTCAAAAGCCTCATCAATATATTGACAATAAAATATTATTGATCTGAAATAAAGCCTTTTTTCTTTTTAATGCTGTATGGAAATATGTTTTATTAGCATCTAAAACATTATTGTTTCAGGAATCTTTCATTGAAAAAATACAGAAAGAAGGCTCTTTCTATAATTTAAACAAAATCCTTCCCATCTACAACAAGAATAAATGTGAGTATAATAAATATTCATCACTATATATAATGGTAATTTTTAAATTTGAATTATGTAATTTAACATTTTAAGATTGAATATATTTCTTTTCAATATTTTGATTATTAAAAAACATCTCATTAGGGACACCTATCTGAGAGTGGTAACCTCCTTTATAAAATAAAAAATGGATTGAAATGAACTAAAACAAACTTCTATCAAAATACACTTCCAGGAGCTATTAGGTAGTTGCCCAGGCAAGATTGTTCTTCGAAATTATCCCAGTAATTTAGAAGGGTTGTTTTTGTTGATAACTCATATTTTTTAAATATATAGGACCAACAATATTTTACTATAAAGTACATTTTTCAAATTATTATTTTACAAATAAAATATGTTTACCTCATATTAAAGTCCAACTTCCTTAATTCAACACCCCAAGTGATCATATTTTTTTGTGAATTAAAATCTTTGTTGAAATATATATATATAGTTGGTCAAGATGATCAACACACACAACACAACAACATCAATTCATTGCTACATTCACTGCTAACTGGACATTTTTCTTGAACATTTTTTAAATAATGAGATTGTTGAAAAAAAAGTCTGTAATGAAAATTACAGCCAGAAAAAGTAAATAATTTTGAAGATTTATGGGATAATTTTCCGCAAGATAATACCTGGCTGTAAATATAATTTTTCTGGATGTTTTATATAATTATCAACTCTTTAAAGGCCTGCCCATTCCTCGGACCACAGTTGAAAAATGGACTGGATTTGGATTTGAATATGAAATATATGTGGACCTCACACAAGCAAATTCCATGAAACAATGTTTCTCATAGATTCATTAACTGTCCAAGTTACTATATACTTCGATGCCAAAAATGGTACAACACACTATTGTTTTTTAAAGCACTTCAAAAATATTGAAACCTGTATTTGTAATTGAAGCTCTGATTCTTTGATCATTTTTTGCATCAATTGTATGCGTAAAGGCAATAAATTTCACATTTCAATTCAGTTTTTTCACAATTTCACTTTAAATAAGAGAATATATACAGTAGGGTATTTTATGAGAGACCTCTCAAAAACCAGGTTCTCAGGAAGAATGTTTCTTATCTGAGATTCGGTCATATCTAGGCCAAGTTCTGGAGAATTCTTTCAACCCAAACCTTCTAGATGCTTTTTCAATATCAGTTACGAAACATACATTAATATACGAACATTATTAAGCTAATAGTGTTTTCAAAAGAAAAATAAGGTAAAAATGCTGTTTATCAATAATGAATTTTACCATTACATGAATACTTGAGAAAGCTAGTTAGATTTGATTTGGTATGTAAAAGAATATTTGTTAATCATTTTCTCTCTCTCTGCATCTATTTTAAAATAACCTTCAAAAATGCCTTGATCAAATAGCAAGTACAACTTGCAGTATTGGATGGCAAATATAGAATATTGATAATTACAACTCCATCATTGAATCTGTTCATGTATTATTTGAAAATATATGGAGTAATCCTAACTTCATATATCAAAACCAATTGAATGAAATCTTTATAACATGATTTGTAACACCTAGGATTTTTGATAGACCAAAAAAGAGTAATGGCTCCTTTTATCTTGAAAAGTGTGTTGAAAAGCAACAAATAATTTTTGTTTATGATATTTCTAACTTTCTTTCTTTTTTCTTCCACAGATTGGATATTTACTAAACACTTTAAGTTTTTTTCCAAATTTTATATTTAATTGTTTGAAACTTTAAAAAGGGGAAGCCTTTTTGGCAAGTTTTGTCAATTATTTTGATAAAGTTTTTCTTCAAGCAATGGCTTTGATATTGGAATTATTTGCATTGCAAAATGGTTAACCATTTGTGCATCAACATATTTACCATTTTATATAAATGATATTTAGTACTTAAATATTTTTTAATATTCTTCTTGATTATATTTAGAAATTTGGTTTGAACAAATTAATTATTTAGCATTTTTTTAGCGAGATGAGAGAGACATCAATTAAAAAATTCATATTTTATTTAATACAAGGTAATAAGACAAATCCAAGTAAATAAATAGTGTATGACATTTTGGTGACAGCATTGTTACCATCATCAGACAAAAGTACTGAATGAGAAAAAATATCACAGCATGTTTTTAAATAGTTGTTGCTGTTATCAGTTGTGCAAACAAAATAGCTGATTAGAAGAAAATAATTTTTAATAAGCCTAAAATACTTTTTTTAAAATTGAAAGTTGAATAAAATATTTTTAACAAACTTTATTAGAAGAGAGACAGCAGCCCAAAACGCATGTGGATGGCTTTTCCTGATTTATCAAGAAATATTGGGTGCACAAGTATGACTGGCATATTTTTTTCCTTTAGATCATTCAATGATTTAGAAAATTTCTCTTTGAGACTTCATCTTTCATGAAGAAATATTTTATATTGATGTGTTTGTTTCTACAATGATGAGATGTTCCTTTAATTCACTCTATTGCTGATTTACTGTCTATCTTCAAAAAGAGTAGTATTTCAACACAAGATTGCTGAACTATTTCAGAAAAAAAGTTCATAAACCACTTCAATTCTTTAGTGCCCTCACAGATTGATTTTGCTTTGCGTGTTGACAGGGCTACCAGGGGCTGTTTTTGAGATCTCCAACTGAGTAGTGAAGATCCTAATTTAGTTAAATATCCTAAAAATGATTTTGAGTCCTTAGTTAAAACCAGCTAAATTTCTAAAGACTTCAATTTTACCTCTTATTCTGTCAAAGCATAGCTTGTAGCTTTTTGTTTCTTTCAAGTATCTATATATTCTTTTAATTGCAGCAAGATGAATGACTGGGATCTTTGTTGTATTGGGAGAATTGACTAACATAAAATGTTTTATCGGGCCTTGTTCTCACTGGTACATCAAGAAACCTATCATTTCTTGGTAAAGTTTAGGGTCCACAGAAGTATCTAGGTGATTATCCAGATCTTGATTAAGATCACCAGGGGTTTTTACTGGTTTACATTCTGCAAGGTTAAATTTCTTCAAAGTCCTTTCTACATAGGCTTCTTGTAAGGTTCAAAAAATTTTCCTTTTTTAAAAATTTGATTCAAAGAAAAAATATTGGTTTTTCTTTTCAAACAATAACAATTTGCTTCTCCAATTGCTTAATTATTCTGTTAATTATGGTACTATAATCCAATAATGAAAAAATCATCTACATATATTTCGATAGTTTCTTCTTCTCGAAGGAGGTATGCACATGGTTTGCTTTCTAAACCTCTGGGTCCAATATCATTGAAAATTTGTTTTTTTTTTTCATTCCAGCATCTTCTGGATTGCGGTAAACTATATAAACTTCTGTTTAGCTATTTTCCTGTTCTGTTTGAATAAATCCTCAGGTTGTTCCTTGTCCAAATCATTTTTTATTTTTGCTTTGAGTTAAGCAGTTTTGACATCATATTGTTCAATTTCATGTTTTTTTTGTGATGCAATGGAAACCAATGTTCTTAAAGAGTCCAATTTCATCACAGGAGCAAAAGATTATTCATAGTTGATGCCATGTTTTTGATTATGCCCCATTGCAACAAATCTAGTCTTTCTTTTGACAATGCTACCATCTGGATTCATTTTTATATTAAAAATCCATTTTCCTTTTTTTCACGTTTTTATTATCTGTTTAGGTACAATGGTCCAAACATTATGTGAATTCAGGGAATCAAACTCTTCTTCCATTGGTCTTAAATTGGGGTGTTCATGGCTTCCCGATATGTTTCAGGTATGCCCATTGAAGTTGATAGTTTGGTTACATTAGCTACGTTTCTTTCATTTATTCTTTCAGATCATCTTACACCGCTAGCTATCAGTCTTTCTTCCTGCTCTTGTAGATTGATAAGATTTTGTTCTTGAATATCTTCATTAGTGTTCCTGCAATAGGTCCAGGTTTTTTTTTTTTTTAGTTGGCATAGGGCTACCGAAATCCATGTGTATAAGTTCTAATGCTCTTTCAGCATGATTATTCTCGATAGCTTTGAAAGGGTTTTGAGTTATTTACCAATATACATGGTTCACATTTTTTAGAGATGTTGATAATCAAAATTAAGTCATTTTACCATACTATTCTTCATAATTCTATCCAAGTATTATTCATACAAGTATCCTAGTCTTCTATGCCACATTGTCGTGGCAGAATATTTGTTTTCTGTTTTTAAACAATGGTCTTTTAGTGCTTAAAAAATTTTTTGGTGAAGTTTCAATGATAAAATCTTATTCATTACCCTCAGCTACTTATTCCACATTCCAATTATAAATTTCAGCTATTCCTTCTCAAAATATGCTTCGTTGCCATTAAAAACTAGACATCTAACAAAAAGAATATTATATTTAAGTCTAGGCACATAAAGTACATCCATGAATTCATCAATCAATCTTGCCCTTGAAGTTGGTTCAAAATTCTGCTTGAGTATATTCCATGCTTCCTTACCATCATTTGCATTAGCAATAAGCGCTTGGTAACTTCTTTCTACACCTTGGTAGATAGTGGTGAAAGCTCTAGCTTTTCTTCAATTATATTCTCTAGCCTCTTTTGTTGTAGCATCTACAGGTAGTTCACTTTGATTGTCAATAATAAATTCCCAACAGTTTCTATCAATCAAAATGACTTTCATATCAGTCTTCCAAGTACTATAATTAAAAGCATTTAGCTTTTGAAAATTAAAAATAGAATCATTCATTCTTCCCCTTTTTATTTCTTTTCTTAATATGGCCCCAGAAGTTTATATTACTAATTTTGAATTGCTAGGAGTTTGCCAGAGATTGGGTAGATGTTTGCTACGGCCCATAACCCTGTTGTGGTGCATAGATTTTTATCTTACCTTTTTAAAGAAAATCAATAAGTCCTATTATCCTACAAAAATTATTTATTATACATTGCTACACACTCATCTACACTTCACCAGCAACTCACTGAAAAAAAAAATTCTATATACATTCTTCAGATATGCAAATAAATCTAATTGAAAAATATTTTTTTACAATAAGGAATTTGCATACATAACTTCTAACAGCTTGAGCAATTTACATATTTTCCCAGAGAAATTTCAAAATGATCACCTTCAACATTTTAACTGTATATTGATTTAACAGATATGCTTACCAATCTCAATAAAATCTCTACAGGAAATTTGCACTAATAATGCCATATGAAATTAAAGAAACTCTGCATTATAATAGCAATAGTTCAAAATGATGGAATGTCAAATTTGTCATAAAGTGCTGTATCCAAATTATATAAAAAATGATATGCTAATTGATATAATTTTATTGTGAGAGATTTTTTTCAAAATATAATTAATACTTGTGAACTCTCTCTCTCTCGGCTGTGCAGCCACGCAGCACGTGAGCTCTGCATTCTTATGGGATAGAGATTGAGGCGATGAAGATTTGTAGCCCCTATGGGGTATTGGCTGAAAGCCAAAGGAATCCAAAACGGCCAAGTCTCTGCCGAGAAATCTCCAAAATATTCTGAAACTGAAAGTCATTCAGAATTAACTAATGGCAAAACTGCAAATACCAAGCCGGTGGCGGACGGTGGACATGCAAAATTTTGCCGCAATTGAGCTGATTTCCCGGAACAAGAAGACCATCTTATCGAAAGACAAGATGTGATCTTCACCAAAGTGGGCGGCTCCAAGAAGAGGTCGCATGATCCTGACCACGGCAAGTCGGCGACCAAAACGGGCTGCGTTCAGGCACCAGGAATCTCTCTGAACAGCAGTAGGCCACGAGCCACACCGAGACCCAGCAAGGTGCACGAGTGTTAGACCACCAGGCAGAAGCAGGCTACCTTCCGAGCAAGGTCGGCAGCGGAGCAGGTGGACCAGTGTGTCTACCTGGAATTCTGCCCAGACTTCACGCAAGAGGAATATTTTCGGGCATTGGAAACCAAGCTGGGTAAGGGAACCATCTACCAACTGACAAAGATGGAAGGACACATCCTGGTTGGCCTCTCCAGCATGCAACTCGCTGATAAGCTGATAGAGGAGGGACTCAACATCAAAGACGTTACCCTGCATGCCTTCCCCCTCAGGAAGAGGGCTGAGACAATTGTCCTCGGCAACGTGCTCTTCTTTGTAGAGGACTCTGACCTCGTCTTTGCGCTGCGGCCATATGGACTGGTCACGTCCATCATCCAGAAGATTATGCAACTAGAGGACTCCTGCTGGGCTGATGCTCGCCGGGAAGTTTTTATAACTCTGCGTGACGGAGTAAAGCTCTCCCAGATCCCTGCCCGGCTGGACGTCAAGGCCAAGGGAGTGGTCACGCACATTACGTGATGTACGGCATTAAGTGTTCCCTGTGCTACAAGCAGGGACACAAGCGTGCCAACTGTCCTCGCAAGACTGGTCTCCAGGAGGACAAGCTGGTGCTCCCTGTGGATGCTCCTACTGCACGCACACAGGGCTGTACGAGGCCACCCTCCACCTCAAACACCGTGCCAGCTGCAGCACCAACTCCAGCTGCATCAGCAGCCCCACCTGCAGATCATACATCAGCTACTGTGGACACAGCTCCACCTCCATCAAGGGCATCCAATGCTCAGCAGGAGGACATGACCCCCAAGCCAATCCCCATAACGAGCGTTCTAAAAAATCTGGAGCCAAAAACATCAAGGAAAAGAAAGACAGGGCTTGGGGTCGAGGCCTCCCTCTTCCAAGCCCATGCCCTCAACAACTCCGCCCTCTCAACACCAGCTGCGGAATTGTCTGCACCCATTAAGCAGACCCCCTCAACAGTCTCCAGCCCTGCCGCGCCTTCGCCTGGGGCGAACTTCCCTGTCCGTCCCTACGTGATTCCAGCCCCCGAGCTTCCTGTTTCGGCACCGAGCACCAGCCAAATGCCATCAGGACCAGAGCCCTTCTCGACCAATACTGAGCCCATTAGCGGCTCTCGCAAAAAGGATTCAAACCATGACTGAATCATCCATCAAGTCTACTACCCCCCGCGGACCAAGACATATCAATCTCTGAGGCCATTCAGAAGAGGAAGCATCTAAAAAAAAATTCAAACTCAATTCTGGCCCCTCTCAATGGGTTTGAGGTTGATGATGATTTTGTGGTGTCCGTGGTTCTATTCCACTATGACAGAGAACCACTACTCGATGATCTCTTGCCTGGAAAGGGCAAATTCTGTACAAATTCCTCAGTGGTGCAATTGAGCACGTTGGGGACAAAAGCCCCTTTATAAGCACGGACCTTTCCGAACTCAAGGCAGCTTTAAGCATTTGAGATGATTCAGATGTTTCTTCAGAGAGGGATCGTGTCTGATGTAAATATTTATACTTTATATATATTTATTATTTTCTTTTATAACTCTGTATTATAATTTTTTCTTCTTTTATTTGGCACTATATAATTTTATATGGGCAATTAATAAAGGTAGTTTAATCTCAATCTCTCTCTCTCTCTCTTTCTCTATACCATCCTTAAAGCATAAGGTTAACAGCTTACATTGTCTTTCTATATGTATGTATATACAGCCAAACATCACATTGTTATTACCAGGTAGTTATTTAATTATGATGTTATAACTAAGTTCCTGTTTATATATATGTTCCCCTCACCCCTTCCCCCATCAATACTTATATATTTAAAATTTCGAAAATAACTGTTTTTTTTTTTTTTTTTCAGATAGAACATTTTATTCAGAAGATTTTGCTGTCTGGGAAACTTACAGAGGGCGAGAAGATCACTTCTACATTGAAGCCAATATACAGTACCCTCTTCAAGTTATGCAGTATCCTTTTATTTCAAGTTAATAAACATAAAAATATGAGCTGGCATAAGTGTTTACATAATCAACATAAGAAATAGTTCAATACAATAAAACCTCTCTATAGCAAACCCCAATGGAACTGACCCCGGGTTCAATATAGTCATGACTCATTATAGCCATAGTTCACTATTATAAATAAAATTGAGGAATATTTCCTAGTTCATTATAAGGGAAGGTTTGCCCAGGTTTGTTTTAGAGCGGTTTTACTGTACATAGTAAAGAATAAATACAGTAGATTAATGAAAAAGCATCTACTGATAGTGCAATTGAAAGTTGCTATGGCTTGTGCCATATGTCCAAATATATATAAACTAATCACTTATTTCAATTATTCTGATTTAGCTCCCACCCCCAAGAAAAGCCATTTGGAAAGCATTCTGGAATAAATAATAATCATTAAATGATTAACATTTATTCAGAAAGATGGTAGTAGCCATCAGCAATTCTCAGTTTCACCAATTAAGAAATTATTTTAATTTATTAACCTGATCCCACTACAAAAATATTTCAAATTTTTCTACTACAAATTTTTCAAACACAGTAATCTCTCATGAGAGACCACCTAAAAACATGGATATACCCAGTCGCTCTTGAAGAGTCTTTCAACCCAAACATATAGGAATATTTCCTTTATCATTTATATAACCTTCATTAGTTCAATAAATAAGTATTCTCTCTTATTATAATATAAGTACTGAAAATTAAATAAAAATAAAAATGCAATTAATCAATCATGTGTAAAAATGAAATTTATTTCTTTTTAAGCAGTTAAAAAAATCACTATCGAAGTTTGTTTTGGGCAGCTGAAAAATCTTTAAGCAATTTATCTTCTCTGTCTATTCAATTAAAAATTAGAATAATAACTTTATCTAATGAGTGGTACTTTTTTTTTTTTTTTTACTTATCCTTTTAGTCTAAATTAGACAAGATCTTGGAGGTCGTGCTCGTAAAGAAGCTCAAGAACTCTTCTTGGTTCACTGTACAGGGATCTTTTGTCCTTTCCAATGCAATTTAGTAAATGTTGGGGAGTGGCCTCTTCGGTTTTGCACCTAGTGCACATGGGGAAGCTTTTGGCTCCCTCTTTATAGACTAGAGGGCGCAGGTGACCAGATTTCCATCTGGCCAACTGTGTCGATTCCCTTCTGTTTAGTTGGAGGGTCTGTTTTTTGGGGTTTTCTGCCTGGTACCAAGAATGATGGAAACTATCTTTATGGTTCCTTATTAGTTGTAGTTTCAGTTTATTGGTATGGTCCCTTGCTGAAAGATAGGTCTCGGAGTTCACCGCATCAGGATGTCCAGCTGCTCCTTCCTTAACCAATCTGTCGGCCTCCTCATTTCCAGGGACTCCCACATGTGATGGAATCCATTGTAGACTTATTTTGGTATTTTTATTCAGTTTGTTGATTTCTGCAGCAATGTTTTTGAGGAGTCTGTCTTGTGAATAGTAGCAGTTTTTAATAGCAAAGATGTGGGCTTTTGAATCTGTATAAATTATTATGTTTTTAGTCTCGTTTTTCTCTACAAGTTTTAGAGCTTGTAGTATGGCTGTTAGTTCGGATCTGAAAACTGACAAGTTCTTTGGGTTTTTGATTCTTCTTTTTATTTCCATACTATCTTTAAGGATGAGAACTCCACTGCCAGAGGAGCCATTCTCCACCAGTGAGCCATCGGTGTATATTTGTATGGTCTCTTTGTCTGCTTTTTTAATCCTCTCCATAGCGAGGCTCCTGAGTAGTCCAGGGTGGTCGGCCCTTTTAGAGCATTCTTGCTCTAGATCCAGGTTGTAGGAGATTTCTGGTCTTTCTTTATATGGTGCATATTGGTTCTGGGCATTTCTATTTCTCATGCTGTTTGGTAGTAGTTCCCGGTAGGCTAGGTGCATTGGGCTAAGTCTTTTGAGTCTGGTTTTTGGTTTCCATTTTCGTATAAATTCTCCGGTTCTGTGTGATTTTGGTGCATTTACTCTCTTGTATATATAATCGGCTAAGCCGATTTTTCTCCGGTGTGTAAGAGGCAACAAATTGACCTCAATCTCTGCAATTTTGGTTGGACAGGTGTTTCTGAGTCCACATATGATTCTTGCAGCACTGCTCTGTACCTGATCGATTTTATTCAGGTTGGTCTTGCTCGCCGTCTGCCACACTAGTTGGGCATATTCTAAGATTGGTCTGATAAGGGCCAGATATGTTTGGCGCAGAGTATCCCTATCTGCGCCCCATTCATATCCAGATATTCTTTTCAGAATGTTAAGGTTCTTTTTTGCTCTTAACACTGTCTGGTTGATATGAGGTCCATAGGTCAGTGAGGGGTCTAAAGTGACTCCTAGGTATTTGGGTGTCCGAGAAAATTTTATTTGATTGTTGTCATATTTGATATTTGGGGTCCATTTTTTAAGGTGGTTGTTTATTGTAAATACTCCTACTTCGGATTTATTAGGGTTTATAATTAATTTCATTTTTTCCACAAAGTGTTGGAGTTCTTTCAGTGCCTTGTTTACATTTTTGTTTGCTTCCTTGAGATCTCTCTTTGAGGACCAGATGATTATGTCGTCGGCATAGAGAGCAAAGTCGCAGTATTTTGTGATTCTAGAGTCCATGTCATTCAGATAGATTGAGAATAGTAGGGGGCTTAGTATGGATCCCTGAGGGAGTCCCTGGAAGAGCCTGCCAGTTTTTGATAGTTGTTCTTTGAAGTTAACCTGGAAGGTCCTTCCGGTCAGAAAGGATCCAATCCAACCCATCATCTTCCCCCTTATACCTAGTTTGTCCAGCTTCTTAATTAACCTTTCTTTCCACACTCTATCAAAAGCCTGGCTTAAGTCTATAAAAGCGGCTATGGTAGACTTGGTTGGTTTACTTTGGAAGTTGTCTTGAATTTTCTGTGTGAAGTAGAAAATCTGGTCTACTGTGTTATGATATTTTTTGAAAGCTGCCTGCTGTTTTGTAAGTAACTTGTTTTTGTTTAGGAAGTATTGCATTCTATTTAGTATCATGCGCTCCATGAGTTTGCATGGTATGGAAGTTAGTGATATTGGTCTATAACTCTGTGGGTGGTTTTCTGTTTTTCCTGCTTTATGGATGGGGATTATGATTGCATGCTTCCATTCTTTAGGTAAGGTGCTGCTTGACCAGCTTAGATTAATTATGTGAAGGAGCTCTAAAATGGCGTTTGTTTCTAGGTGTTTTATCATTTTGGCTGATATGATGTCTGAACCTGGGGTTTTGTTATCATCTAATCTATTTATAGCTTCTTTTAGTTCATGAGGTAAAAATGGCTTGTGGAATAAGTCTTGGTGAGATGTTGTTTTGGCCTCGTTTCTTATCTTTTTTGATATGTGAAGTACTTTCTTATCTTGCCTCATAAAGTTTAGTTTGGAGATTTGTGTATAGTAATCAGCAAAGAGGTTTGATATTTGGGTTCGTTCTGTGAGTATGTTGCCATCTTTGTCTGTGAAGGTATTTGAGGTTGTTGAGTACGGAGTTTCTTGGTTTATAGATTTAATTAATTTCCAGAGTTTCGTATCTCTTGTATGTGGGCCTAGGTTGCTACAGATATCCCTCCACTTCCTCTGTTTTAGTTGATTTGCTTTCTGTCGCACTTGGGCCGAAAGTTTGCTGAGGTTTATTTTATTTTCAAGTTCATTGTTTTCCATGAGGTATTCTTGGGCCTGATTTCTTTGAGTTATTTCATTCTGTAGGCTGTTAATTGTTTCAATATATCCTGGGATGTATTGCTTTCTGTTTCCTCTGGGGATGGTTTTCTTGGCTGCTATGAGTACTGTCGTTTTCCATTTTTTCCATTTACTATTTAATTGTTGTTTGTCATTCGTTATTTTTGGTGTTAGGTTGGATTCTTGTCTAAATTTGGTCCAATCTGCCTTTCTGTAATTCCAATAAAGTTTCTTGGGCAGTGCTTCCTCCTTTATTTCAGTCGTTGTTGTTGTAAGCAGGGGGAGATGGTCGCTCCCTACTCCCTCTAAGACTTGGGTGAGGGTCTGATGGGCTAGTTGTGGAGTAGTTATCACCAAGTCCAAGGTTTGGGGAGTACCATAGGAGTTAGATACGTAGGTAGGCCCCTCAGAAATGCAAAGGAGATCAGTATTGTCCAGGTAGTTACTGAGTGCTTCTCCACAGTTGTTTGTCTCATTGCAACCCCAGGTGGGGTGTTTGGAGTTGAAGTCTCCTAAAAGGATTGTTTTGTCTGTTAGAAGGTGTGTAATTTGTTGAAGTTCTGGTCCTGGTTTATCTGGGGGGTGGTAGATATTGAAAAGTAGAATTGGTTCTCCTGTTTCCTGGTATAATTTTATTCCCTGTATTTCTGTCTGGTTTGTTGGGGGGATGATTATTTCTTCAAATTTTAGTTCCTTTATCAAAGTTAGAAGTCCTCCGCCTCCTCGACCCTGTGCCCTGTCCTTCCTGATAAGCTTATAGCCATTCAATTTGAGCGCCTTTTCTGGTCTTAGTTTTGTCTCTTGGATGCAAATCACATCCGCCTTCCTTTCCTCTGCTCTGTGTAACATCTCTTCAAGTTTGATTCTGCTTCCCCTTGTTCCGATTCCATTGAGATTACATTGAATTATTTTAAGACCGTGTGATTTGTGGTTGGGTGGAGACTGTAGTATATTTTTCGAGTTGGATCCTCTACCTAAATCCAAAACGCGGTTCAGATCCTGCGCGACAACCGATGCAGTATGAGATTCTGTTGTGCACGACTCCATATAGGTTATATGCCAGTTACGTTAAAGCGCTGGTTTTATCCAACATTTCCCCGAGGTCACCTACAGAGAGGTGTAACTTGGACTTTGACCTGGTATTAAATGGCCGCCTCTAACATGAGGAACAGACGCCCTGTGCAGCCGCTCCTAACATGGAGAACAGACGCTGCTGAATATCCTGTAACCCAAGAATAGGAGCCCTTACAGGGTGCTATCAGTCGGGCCAACTGAACCCAGGTTTTTTAGTGAGCTTGTTGCTGCTCCCCCTCCTCCTTTTACATTCGGGCTTGGGACCGACAATGGCGGAGTTAATGAGTGGTACTAACTTGTTGTATTGGATGAAAAATATAAAAAATTGATATTTTCATCTCGAAGTCTCTCCTACTTGACTTAATACATTGTCTAGAAATAATAACTTTACAATTTTATGCTTTCATTCTTGATATAATATGTTCATTGTTGTAAAAAAAAGAAGTTTTCAAGGCAACTTGAAAAATGATTGAATTAAATCTGAATTATCACATGCTTGTAACACACACACCCAGAATTTTTTATGACCTGATAGAGCAATGGTTCCATTAGAGTTAATCTTTTTTTTTATTTTATCCCTAAATTAAAAATATCAATTGGTAAATATTCTTCGAATAACTTGGTTCATTTTCTTTCCATTCTCCCACAGTTTGCATATTTACTGAGCCACTTCCTCCAGTTATGGTTCCAACTTTTATATAAATTATTTTTTGCCATTCTCAGGAAAATAAAGAACTTTTCTAAGGCCCTGATATTAGAAGCTTCTTGGATCACATAGCATCAAGCCATTTGTACTGTAACATATTAATCATATTTTAAACCACATCTTTTAACCCTATTAAAAAAAAAATATTTTTTTTTTCCCCTCAATTACAAAATTTGGTTTAGCCAAAATCTGTAAATTAGGGCCAACAATTATAACTAATATTGTAAATTTGGTCCTTAAATTTTTGTCTACTATGAAGGTAGTTTAGATTAGAGAGAGAGAGAGAGAGAGAGAGGAAAATATGTGATCCAAGAAGCTCCTAATATCAGGGCCATAGAAAAGTTCTTTATTTTCCTGAGAATGGCAAAAAATAATTTATATAAAATTTGGAACCATAACTGGAGGAAGTGGCTCAGTAAATATGCAAACTGTGGGAGAATGAAAAGAAAATTAACCAAGTTATTCGAAGAATATTTACCAATTTATATTTTTAATTTTTAATCTAGTGATAAAATAAAAAAAGACAAGGGCTGGCAGAAGGCGTGGCCTTCCCCCGCGCGCGCTGGCTCCCAGCTTTATTTTGTATTGATTTATACATGGATGAATTTGTATTTACATTTTAAAATATAATTATGGCGAAAATAAAATATATATCTTGGGCATTAATTATACAAATTATGACATATATATATATATTTAGATAATAAAAAGACATTTTGTGTGGAATGAATAAAAAATATTTGCCAATATTTTGGTTGACTGAACTCCCACCTTTTTCAAGGCATTACATATTGTATAAACAAACTCAGCGCCTCATAGGGTCATTATATTACAGTTGAAATATTTTTTTTTAAATACAAAGGGGGAGGGAAATTTGTGAATAAAAATATTATTATAAAATTTACTACCAGAATCAATTAAATATTTATGAGGGAATAGTGAATATTAAAGAATAAAGTGAAAGAATAAATTAGTGAATATTAAAGAATAAAGTGAAAGAATAAATTAGTGAATATTAAAGAATAAAAAATAATAAGGTCAAACCTATATTACAAAATATTTGTATCAAGTATATAATTTATAAAATTATACATGTATACATAAAATTTGTACTTATAGTAATTTATAATTTAAAAGTTTATTGATATAAAATGGATCTTAAATATTGAAAATAAATAAAACCTGATTCAAACAAAAAAATTATTAGAAATGTTTAAAAATTTAACCATAAAATGTCTATTTTAAAAATGCATTATACATTTTTTGGAGATCGATTAATTGTAAGTAAAAAAATATATATATTTTTTTAATGTATTAAAATGGAATTAAAACAATTTTGGATGAATATTTGAAAAAAATTAATAAAGGGTGGAAACCAAAAATGTGCAATGTATTTTAACTTTTGCATTTTCAAAAGATGAATGTAAAAAATTCAAACTAGTGGTGCATATAATTTACCCGTTTTTACTACTAGTTTGAAAATATAAAAATATTATATTGGGTATTCAAATTGAATTGATGAACAATCGTAAAAATGGATCTTATTTTATACATTAATAGACAGTGCCTTTTTATAATTAAAACTCAATTATTTCAAAATTTTTATGGCTTTGCAGAACAATAACTATAATAACTAATTTTCTTTAAGGACTGCTTCTCTCAAGTCACAACATTATTTATTTAGAATCTGAAACTTCAAATATTTTTATTTTCCTTAAAAATATGATACAGCTTCAAGCCCCATTTATGGATGAAAATCAAATCTTCCCTCATTCAATATCTTGCTTTGTATATATTAATTTCATACATTTTTCATCATATTGAACACTTTATTTTTCATAACCAAATTTTTCCAACATCAGTAATTAAGCCAATAAAATAGGATCTGATAAAAATTATAAGTTATATAGGAGAACTAAGATTTTTTTATTTTATTTAAAAGATATATATAGGGATATCTCATATATATTTTTCAAACCTCTAATCAATTGACATGCTGTATTTCAATATTATATAAACACAGTTGAACTTTGTATAATGTTCCCACATTCCCTATTCTATTTATTTCACTATTATTTGCTGCTACCAGTCAGGAATCGATCTTTTGATTTTCACTATATAGTGCTAATTCACTTATAGTACAATTCTGTTTAATACCCCCATAATAGTGTTATAATAAATTTTTCCATATACAGGGTATCCCAAAAAAACAGAGTTAATATTCAGTTTATCCTAACAAGAAAGTATTGAGCCCTAATAAATTAATTTATGTTTTGTCGGATTTTCCATGTTTTTATGTACCATTATGTTAAGTTTCAACTTTGGTCTTACTTATTTTATCGTGTTTTGAGTATGTCACACAAACATGCAATTATTGAGCTGTTTTGTCACAGAAAATGTCAATGTGAATTTGTTCAGCTGCTCGAAATGCCACAACAAATTGTTTTCAAGGTTATTCATCATTCAATGAGCTTGGCTATGAAGGCGACCATACCGGAACCAACACTTCTGCCAGCCGCAAGATCATCAAAAGCGATTTCAAAGAAATTTGAGGGTGTCCATGAGAAAAATCGCCAGTGAGACTGGCATAAGCTAGTCGTTGGTACATCGAATACTGAAAAGAATTGAACCTCAAGGCAAACAAGCTCCAAAAAATTCAGCACCTCATGGAGGAGAACAAGTGTGTACAGCTGGAGAGATGCCAATTCATGCATCAAGCCATTGGTCAGCGATGAAAACATATCCTCTTTATAGAAAAGAAGCTGTACACCTTCAAGCAGGTGCACAACCACCAAAACAACAGGAGCTGGTCCACTGAGGCTCCCGGTATGTCAGCCATCATTGAACACCGCCAAAATCTGCAGTCAGTTATGGTATGGGCTGGGATTTGTGCCAGTGGCAAGGCCTTGTTTTCGTGGATTGAGGGGTTAATATCAACCAAGAAGTGCATCTCTGCGACATTCTCGAGGTGGTCGTAATCCTTTGTGCTTAACAGCACTTCGGTGATGCGGATTATCAGCTCACAAGGTGAAATTGACTCAGGACTGGTGAAGGGCCCATTTTCTGGACCACGTCGGTCAAATGATCGCCCTACTCACCCGATCTCAACTGGATGAAATATAGCGTGTGGTCCATTTTGCAGGCCAGGGCCTGTGCTACATGCCACAAAAGTTTGAAGTCGCTGAAGTGATCACTGTGCCGAGAATGTAACCGATTGTCACCAGAGGACTTGTGGCCCATAGCCAAAACTTTGAAACTGGCTGAATAAATTGTTATGCATTGTTAATTTGTTCAATTTTTTTTTATTCAATAAAATTATGACAAAAAATGTTTAAATCCGTTATTTTGGGACCCTATAATATTTATAAATTCAAAAATGAAAAACTATAGCTAAATGTATATACACATCCAGACTATGTTTATGAACCCCATACAAAGGATACTTTACCTCACTGTATGGTATTTCCATGATTCATTCGAAGCCCGAGTGTAAATTGATTGTTAGTAGTAGTGCACTTGTCTGTACTTTTCTGTACAGAAAGAATTATTATTCAAAACAATTCAGAAATAATTTTACCTCTCTTTCTCTGTTGAAAACAATGAATATTTATTTTATTTTGTAACTTTAAAAGCAGGATCTTTCATAAAAATACTTTATAAATATATGGCATATTTTTTTAAACATGCAAATCTTTATGAAGTGATCTCACATGGGTAATGAATTTTTTTTTTAATATTAAGAAACCAAAAAATATTAGAATGGGCTAGCTCTTTGAGTGTAATTAAACTATAAATGATTTGCACTCATGGACAAAATTTAACGAAATGAAAAGTCTTTGATGTCGCCAGCCATCTATTTTTTGAAGGAGAACCTGAGGCAATTTTGTTCACACTTGATTATCTTGTTTGTCTTCAATAGAGAGCTCACTGTGTATCAAATTTCTTATAGAGTTATTGTCTGAATCCCGACGCTAGAAGGTACAACATCCCTAAGTTTTGTTTATAAGTGTATTCAGAAATATTCTTGTATTCAGAAATCTGAATAAATGTGTGATGTTTCTGTAACAGCATATAATTGGATTTGGTCTCATTGCCTTGTGTATTTAGAAATGTTATATATGTATATCCAGATATATGTATAATTTTATTAGGTTATATTTATTTTAAAGGATGTGTTTTAAAAAAAGGGATATCAATATTTATTTGAAGGTCTATTGGTGAAAAAACCATAAAATTCATTTAGTCAGGTTTTATAATATATGCATATCATAGAATTGAGATTTAGTGTTTGGAGAGAAAACTGAGTTTTCTTAATGTGATTTAATATTTGAGGCCTCTTTTTGCATTTGCGTGAAACTTTGTCTTAAAAATTGTTATAGAACTTGAGATGTGTGTGCATGACCCAGAGTTTGAAATTGGGGTTTAATATACAGTAAAACCCCTCTATAGTGAACCCCATTGGGACAGGACTTTTGGTTCACTATAGCCACGGTTCACTCTAGCCACGGTTTGGGTATTTAAATTTTTTTTGAGGATATAATTAAAGGGCATGCGCAAAAAAAAAAAAAGGCTACCTCTTAATATTGGCTGCTTTTTTCTCCCTAAAAATTAACCTATTTCTATATATTAAAGCTGTATATTAAAATAAAAACAAAATCATGTGAAAATATTGCCTTTTTGATCAGTTCCTCTGATAATTTAATTAGTATAAATGCAACCTGCCCCCCATATGTAAAAAAAATCCAAGAAAAGTATACCTTATATATAAAAATTAAATAAAAACTTTATTAATAATATTTTAAAAGGTATAAAAAATATATTTTATATAAATAAATATTATATTACAATATAGGATACAAAGGCTTACTTAAAGAAGTATGTTATTTTTTCTGCTTTAACATATTCCTCAAAAATTTGGTTTCATATCTAGCAAAGAAATCTTCATTTTTTTAAAAGCCTAGCATGTACTAACCACGTATACAAGGCTTCTAAAAGTGGATAATGACACTGACGATAGCGGCAATAGTTGGGATTGATTCCTCTTTGTAGCATTTTTTTTTATAGTCTTCTTTTTTGCCCCATATCGTAGAAATGCCACTTTTGCTCATTTTCATTTTCTTCCGAAGTTCCGCTTGCGATGTACCACTCTCAATAGCTTTTATGATGGTTAATTTCTTTTCAAGTGATATCTTGGTACGAGCGACTTTTTATTTGGCACTTCCATTATCTTTTAAAACTGGTTTTAATAATTTAAATCATGTTTTAAGGAATTTTCCTAATGTAGAGTTAAGAAATTTAGTTTTCAATAAGGCATGAAAAATTTATAAAAGTGCGCAGTATAAAAATAGAACGTAAATAAAAACACCCAATGTCGCTAAATTCTTTGTTTTGAATTGCAATCTGTGAGCTAGAGCTCACACAAAATTTTAATTAGTTTTGAAAATTATAATTTTGGAATTTTAGAATTAAAATTGAAAGTTCGTTATAAGCATGGTATTTTTGATAGAATTTAATATTTTGGGACCAAAATTGGGTTCGTTATAGCGATAGTTCGCTAGTTTGAAAAGTGAAAAGTTCGTTATAACGATGGTAATTTTAATGGCATGGAATTGGGATTTTCGATGGGTTCGTTATAAGGGAAGGTTCGTTATATCCATGGTTCGTCTTAGCGGGGTTTTACTGTAATTGGCTTTTTTTCTTGTCTGTACTACTCATCTAGGATTTCTTTACAGATTTTACAGATTCAGGTGCTATGTGGAACATGGATATGAAAGAAACTTTAGAAAATCCTAAATTAAAGAATTATTTTAGTTTAGATATAGATCTGTGTGAATTTCTCTCTGTTGTGTAGGTGACTGATTAATGTTCCTTTATGTTTGAATTGTGTTAAATTGTTGGTCGTAACTTGTAAAGTTATTAGAGATTAATCATTTGACAAATTTGTTAACTTTTAAACACTAGGATATAACAAGACTAAAACTTAATTATTCCAAATTACACCTTATCAATTTTGAAAATGTACATATAAATAATTTTTTAAAAAACATTTCTGTTCTATAAACTTAACCTGGAAAAGTACTATAAAACTATAATAAACAAATTAATATTATTTTAATTATATATTATATCATATAATTGGTCTAATGGTTTTTATTATCTTGTTAGTGGAAACACACAAAAAAACCTTTAGAATATAAAAAGTGTACCCTCGGTGAAATGGTGACATTAACGTGCACAAAAATCAGTCACACTTATATCTTTAAAATTTGACAAAGGTAGCTTGGTAATAAACTAAGATATTCCAAAAAAATGCACCATTTAACACCTTGATCTATTTCAACTGTACTCTCTTCCAATCGAATGATGGTTGCTATGTCATTTGTGTTTTTAATTCAAGCCTGAAATGCACTCAATAAATTGAAGACCCTCTTATTAAAACTTTTAAGTTTTGTCTCTTCATAAAAATAAATACATTAAATAAGAAAAATAATACAGTCAAAGGAATCTTTCATTAAGGAATTAGCCAATAGGGAGAAATTGAATTTAAAATGTAGATAGTCTCACTTTGATACAAAGTGATTCTATAGCCTTCTATATTAGCAATGGATAGAATAAGGTGCTATAATTTATAAATTTCTATGTTTTCAAACCCAGTAAATAATTTTATACCATTTTATTTCTCCCAAAAGCTTCTCCATTATACCCAGAGGTGAGATCAAATTAATTATCATTCAGAAAGAAAATTATAAAATATAGGTGTAAAGAAATAAGTTAAGCTTAATAAAATTGATATAGCACCAATAACAAATAATATTAAGTTAGTTATATATATATTTTAAATCTTTTTATTTAGAAAATATTAAAAATATATCTATACCTATATATATATTCATATACAGGTTGGCTGAAAAGTATAGTCTTAAACACTTTTTGCAATAACTCAGTGAAGAACACATAATTGTAAAATTCAAAAAGTATATATAATAACTAACATTAAGAAAACAATTTATTAAAGAAACATAAAAGTGGGCGCCTTTGGCCTTGATGCAGGCCTGGAGGCGTATGGTGATAGACTCCACCGTGGGCCACAGGTACTTGATGTCGATCTTGGCCCACTCCCGCTGCAGGGCCTTCTTTAGAGACTCCAAACTTTTGTGGGGAGAAAAAGAGACATTTTGCTCCAATTAACTCTGCACAGAGTAGTCCATTGGGTTTAGATCCAGGGAGTTTGAAGGCCACATGTCTTTGCCCAATAATCCAGGAAAATGCTGCTGGCAGAAAGCTATCGACGACTGGGAGCCATTAGCGGGGGCCCAGTCTTGCTGGATTATGAAATTACAACTGGCGAAGTGTTGTCAAGCCCATGGAAGCAGACAGTTCCAGAATCAAATGTGATCTTTTATGGTAAAACAATAAAAAAAATCATTAAAATCCATGAAATTACATTATATCTCCACATGAACTTGCATAATGCTATCATAAAAGTAGAATTTACAAAGCTTAAATATCCGTATTTAATAGAAAGAGAGAATATTTCTCTAAATATTTCTGGTACAAAATTTACCAAACCTCTATCATTTGAAAGGTGGGAAAATAATTTCATCCTTTTGCATCTGAAGATGCTGGGCAATAAAGAACAGATTCCTCCATTATCGGTTACCCATTTAAAATAATGGACCAGGTATATAGTAAGCGTACTTAAAATGAAAAGCCTCTGATATTATCCACTATTAGTTATTCCATATAGAAAACGATGGTTATGGTGTGTAAATCATGGCTATATTAACAAAGGTTCTGTCCCGTTGGGGTTCGCTATAGTGAGGTTTTACAGATTTTGTTTTTAACTCATGAAAGGTGAATCAAGAAATTACTAAGGGCTTGAAATATTTCAAATTCAGATGTTACCAAATCCAGTCAAAATTTGATTTGGTAAACTTTCCAATTCTATCTCTCTCTCTTGGGCATCTACCATGATTCCATTTGATATAGCAATATATTTGGTTCCTTATATTTCAGAAAAAATTAGTTAAAACATTTTATTCACAAGTCAATAGCTATAATTTTTTCGAGTAGAACTTTGTAGTTTTAAAGTGACCTGTATCATTAAGGACTTTATTTATTTATGCTTATGAGGTGATACAGCAGCGTATTTACAATTAGAGAGGAGACAAAATGAATTAAATCTAGAAAAAAGAAGTGAGGACATATCGGTCATTAAAGTCTGAGAGGCAAGGCCTTCAGCCAGTTCAGGGCTTCCGGGGTGACAGAATGGAGATTGGAGATTCCTCCATTGAATTTGTACAGCGGGCAGTCATCTAGTATATGGGACATTAAGGACTAATGAATTTCTATTAAAATTTTAAAATATATATATATATTGACCATATGTATTATATATTTATTCTTACAGTTATTCATTATTTGAACTATAAAAACTTTAATAAATCTTTAATTAAAAAAAAAAAAAAATAGATTAGCTTTAGAACACAAGTGTGGAAATTATACATATCTAAAATAATGTTGTGAGTTTATATGTATCTCTTTTAGGATTTAAAAATGACAATTTTCCAAATCAACCTGCTTTTTATTTTCCTTTAGGTTTTGGCGAAAACATGACATAGAAACACTCTGAAATTATGATATTATACTCATTTTGAAACAACAAATCAAAACATCCATTAACATGAACAAGCATAAACATTTTGTTAGGGCACAGGATACAGTCTTTTCATGGGATACAGTGGGGACACAATAACCTAGAAAAACACCCAAAGCATAAATTAGAAATATATTTTTTAAAAGTGGATTTTTATGAAAACTCATATTAATGCTAGAGCATTAGCCATTCACACATGTGTGATGGACATTTCAAGATTAAATAAACCTAAATTATCTAAATATTATGATTCAGTATCTAACTATATATATATTTCCTAATAAAATTTACCATTGCAGAAAAAGAAAATCAAGCATCAGATCTCTATAATACAAAGAAAAAATAAATAAATATAATCTAATGATAAGGCACAATTTGGATTATAGATTATAAACACAAGGTAATAAGATCAAATCCAAATAAATAGTGTGTGACGTTTCGGTAACAGTGTTTTCACCAAAACGTCACACACTATTTATTTATTTGGATTTGGTCTTATTACCTTGTGCTTATAATCTAATCTATAATTATAATAAAATCTAAATATATTCTATAAAAGTTAAATGACTTTTATAATCATAAAAGATCATGGCGGGTAAACTTTCTCTAATCAACTCCATTGTGTCTGATGCAATGTTTAGAAATTACAGCTGCCACTGTAAACAATGTCGCCCCCCTCTATGAGTCATTGTTGTTATTATTTTATAAAATTTTCATGTTAGGTAAAAAATTAATGTAGATTTTACTGGTATAGTTTATTTATAATATTATAAAATTTATAATATTTTAATTATTTAATATTGATTTTAAAAACTTTTGGAGTGACCCTTGTATGTTGCAAAACAAAACCTCTTTGACCTGAACTCTTAATCTTATTTTATCAATAGAAATATTCTTTTGGATAGGCAAGTGTTTTTGTTGCTCACCACAAATATTAGAAACATCTTCACTGTAAGATTGGGTATGCAATTCTTTTAGTCATGTTTTCCAGGTTCCAGCTTGTCTTCCTGCCAAACAACCACAGAACAAAGTTTATGTCAATTTGGTAATGTAGTTTCAGAAAATACTTGTATATAAATATAAATATATTATTAAGATGAATATGTATATCTGCCCCATTTTATTAAAGAAAATTCCTAAATTTTGTCTGTGAAATGAATTCAATTGCAAAATTTGAAAAAAGATATTCTCTAGATACAGTATTAAACCTAGTAATAGAGTCACTTGAGACCAAGACTTATGTTGTTATAATAATGAATAAAATAAATGGAACTCAAAAATATGGGATATTAAAATCATTACATTATATGAAATTTGCTAGTATGAAGGAGGGTGTCATAACAAGAGTTCCATTGTTTCATTATTTAACAAAAAAAATATTTAATTATAGTTATACCGAAATTTCAATGGCTTGATAGTCATGCTCTTTTCTATATTATCCATCTCTAAAAAAATGTCTCTGCCAAATTCAACTGGCAGTCCTTGTTTCTGCCACTATAGTCAATCAGTTTCCCAATGACAATCTACGGGATTCTTGGTGGAATGCTTATTGTGTGTCTGTCATATGCCAGATATTGTGGCTGAGTATATCAAATATACATTATTCTGGGATCATTTTACTCCTGCAACATTGCATGAGTGTCTGACAAAGTCTCCTCAGTAATGAAATATGACACACCACTGACTGTCCTCTCATTGTAATTGAAGTTTTTGAAAGCCTAACAAGCTAACTAATGGCTGTGTTGGAGAAATTGGGCCTGCTATCTGCTATAGAAGCATAGGCCACCATCTGAGTAGGAGAAATCCACACTCCAGATGAGGGAAATCTGCAGCCTCAGCGATGCCATCTTTAGCATATTCTTCATCCAAACCTCAGACCAAAGGCCTGTCAGCCTTATGTTGATGACATTATTTTATTTAACACGGTCAACTCTCAATTTGCGCTCATGTAGCTGATTTTCAAAGAGTTTTGCGTGGCCTCCTGGTGGGCTGTCAACTTTGCTAAGAGCTGCAGCTTCTTATGTGCTTTCTGAAATCACAAGATGGGCACTCCCATGGAAATCTCCTGGAAGTCTGAGTCACTGGCTTTTCTAAGTTGCATGATATCTGCGAGGAATAACATCACTACCCAGTCCACTTTCATGATGAGGACACTAGCGCAGGCCATCAAAAAGTGGTCTTCTTTCATGCATAACTTATCATTGGTGAATTGGGCATGCACAGCCAATAGTCTGTTCTTGATATCTGT
Source organism: Cordylochernes scorpioides (assembly GCA_030710605.1). Classification (NCBI taxonomy): domain Eukaryota; kingdom Metazoa; phylum Arthropoda; class Arachnida; order Pseudoscorpiones; family Chernetidae; genus Cordylochernes; species Cordylochernes scorpioides. Next base: position 66,943,867 of record CP092886.1, read on the forward strand.
CATGCATATCTCCTTTCCTCTATTTTATCTGAAACCAGAAATGCCCAGCTGCAGGTGAGGCTGTCATGCTTTGTTAGGGAAAAACCCACATCGTGTGGCTTCTCAGAGGTACCCTGGTGCAGCTAGTCTCCAAGGTGGTGCCAGCCTCCTCAACATTACTGGTTGCTTTGCCTTGCCTTTCTGAAAGTAGTGCAAGCCTCAATTTCCCGGGGCCACTAATAGCTAATCCTGGCTGGTTCGCACCTGGGGGTGACTACTATCTCCTGCTCTTGAGGTTTGGCTCTATCCAAAGAGAAGATGATTGAGTATCGGAGGCTGCTTCCAGTGTCCTTGAGCTAGACCACAAAGTTCTCTACATTCCCAGTCTTGTGAGGCCTCTTCAACTTCGAGGCAAAATGACAGGTTAGTGCACCCACCAGACTTGCTGTACACCAGACTGGTTCTAAGAAACTGTCTGAGACTTCGTAGATTGTCCTCTATTCTTATCTTGATAAATGTGAGCTGCATTTCAAGACTTGTGCAGCACTTGGAGATTTTTGCTTATGGATACTGCAGGAAAAGGGCAACTCTCCAGATTTCAGGGAAGAAAAGGGCAGTGGATAGCATCATCCTGTTGGGTCAACAATGACACTTACTCTCTCTTCATCCAGGACATGTGCCGGGAACCGACTTGGCAAAGGTTCAAGGGCATCCTGTCAGTGAGCTAGTTGTGCATTGGACCCTGAATGAGGATGTGCCTGGCTCCTTCATCTGCATTTCAACTACCTTTTGTGGCATTATACAAAAATTATTCTCTGGCTGGCCTTTAATGCCTTATCTCATCCTGACCATTCTACCTTTTGGTATGCCTCCTGTGAGTCCAATGTTGAATTGCTCTCCCCTTTATTTGATACCTATTCTATGAGTTGCTCGCCTCTTTTGATGTGCTTCTTGATCAACAGGCCTGGTTCTTTGGCATTGACCTCCATCCTGAGGCAATCAAAACAATAACTGTGTGTGTGGTGAAGGAAATCATATAAAATGACTATTTTGACTTTGATATGCACAATGCCAAGCACTTTATTCGCCTGCCCACTCTGAAGGAAAATTTTCTTGTGGTCCATTGTTCTTAAAGTATTTTCCAAAATGGATACCATCAATGAAGAAAATGTGTATCTTATAATGTATATATAGTCCAACATCAATTCAACACCCCAAGGGAAAATAATATTTAGGTAAATTAAAGTAAATAGGCTGATTGTAAAACAAAATATTGGTTAAAGTAAGTCCTGAATCGAAGTCATTTGAATTATGAAGAGGTTATACTGCATATTCATTTATTATTTTGTCCATAAATATAGTAAAATCTTGCTAAAATGAACCAGGGTATAACAAAGCTAATGTATTTTATCTATAATGTTATTTTAATTAACATAAAACATCTTTAATATACTATGACTATAGTGAATGAAAATCTAAGTCCCATTGTGTTTTTTTAGCAAGGTTTTACTGTATTTATTTTTTAGAAATATATTCTTAAATATTTATATTTATTAAAATTTATTTAATTTTCCTATATAGATTTATTTACCCTTATTTATTCACAATTATTTTTCAATCATAATGAGCATAAATGATCCGGGAATAAATTGCATTTCAAAATTTCTATACATCTATCCTTAGTCTAATAGATTTTCTCAACAAAACGAATGTAAAATAAATATGAAATATGAAAAAATACTCAAAATTTTATTTACTTTTAATAATGAAAAAAAATAGGCTGTTTGGGCAAAGTTTTACTAATTTGGTTAAAACTTTGACAAAATTTGTCAGGTTAAAAGATTGATTTCAAAATTTATTTTGGGTTTCAAAAACATCTTAAATACATTTGGAAATCCCCATATACTGTATATTGATAGAATTTTCATTTTTGCATAATATATTTTATTATATCCTGAGGAATGAGCAAAATATTTATTTCAAGATGTCGAAAGGAAGATGTCTCCGGCTGAAGAGTACATTTTATCTAATGAAATCAGAATGCTGCCACGGGCAACCCTCTATCTTAAGGATGTGAACTATATCCTTTCCATTATATCTTAGAAGTGGAGTTTATAGAAATAAACATCTGTAAGCCTTTGAAATATTGGAAATGGATAACTTGCACTATGAGTTTCAACTTAGACAGCAAATATCCTCACACACACCATCATTACTGGTTCTGAATGCTCATTGAACACTAAAAATAAAGATACATGAAATAAAGAACTGTAATGTTGATTACAAATGCTGGAAGGAAAGAATGCAGCAGGTATTCAGATTGCCGCACACACTTGAATTGATCCGACAATTAGAGGATAAACTGATAGAAGACCTAATTGAAGGATTCAAGCTTTAGCACATGAAATGAATTTTGCACCTTCAACCATAAACATAATTTTGAGTTAAGACTTCTTTCTCTGCTATAATTGATATAGTTGTAAAAGTCAAGTCCTGGCAGGCTTGAGAAAGGTATCTGATAAAGGCAAAGAAGCTCCTGAACAAGTTGAAAAAATCTTTTTGAGCTAGGGACATGGTTCATTTCTGATATGAAAATGTTGTAAGGTACAGCTAAAGAACTCCAAGAAAACAGATGGCAAGATGGATAGCCTAGAATCCATTTCATCTGCTTGTTATGAAAATCAAATTTACTTAAATGTGATGGGTTTTGAATATCTTTCTCTAATATGGGTGATGTTATGGGACCTTGCATATTTGAACAGGATCTTATGTTCAACTTACTGGTTGAGTTTATGTACATAATAATCAAGTCCTGATTGAAAGGGCGGCTCTGACAACACCATTTGTATGGCAGCAAGATTCAGCTCCTGGCCAAACTGCAGGAAAGTTTATGAAATCATTACCATAGAATTTCTATGATTGTAACACCAATGCCCATTCACCAGAATTAAGGACATGTTGTGGCTCATCCTAGGGACACTGTGAATGAAGCATGTTCAAGTTTTCAGAGATGATTGAGACTGTTGGGAATGCCCAGGGTAGCACCCTTGAGTGAATTTTCATTTACTGTGTATTTATATAAGTCAATATAACTCTAAATAGTTTTCAAATAAATCATTTTTGACTCAGATATTCACCTTTAGTTTCTATCCACACAAACTGTCAAATTTTAGCCTTAACAACCTTTATATACAATACAATAATTGTTATTCTAGAAAATTACTCTATGCTCACATGAAGAATAATATAATATTGTCTACATTCACACACTCCGAACATATTTTAGTTGTATTTCTGGAATAACTTGTTATATTGTATATATTGGTAATTCTAAAGGTTATTTACATATTTCAAAATTGACATTTTACAATACTAATTAAATTGGAATCTTTGTAAATCACTTTTTTTTAATTTGAAAAATGAGTTGTTTTTTTTACTCGAAAATGACTCAAATTTAGGAGAAAATCAACATATTACACGCACATTTCTTTTTACATCTAGAACCTATTCTAGAAGTTTGTAGGTGTATTTTGATTCACTCTGTAATGTTTATGTATAGAATATATACATTAAGAATTTTGATTATTAGTATAAGTTTATATTGTTTTAAAATACTTTAAGAAATTTGACTTAACAAGTTATGTGATTTTACCTAATGTATTTTATGTGAGCAAGTTACCTAGTAATTATTTAAATAAGGAAAATTGATTGTTGGGTAAAGCGTTCATTTTTATAAATTAAAAAAAAAAAGCTTTATCAACAACTTTTTAACCTTATTTAAGCCTAATACATTATTGAATGGAAATTAAATTTTATTGCCATCTATCGTTAAAATTTTACACAAATAAATTTACTGGCAAAGCGTTTATTTCAAATATCATCAAAATATTATCTCTACAGACCTTACTGCAATGATATGATTTATTGAATAAATATTATATAAATCATATCATTGCAGTAAGGTCTGTAGAGATAATATTTTGATGATATTTAAAATAAACGCTTTGCCAGTAAATTTATTTGTGTAAAATTTTAACATTATTGAATCAAGAAAATTATATTTTTCAATTAAAAAGTGTTACCTCTTTAGGAGGAAGCTTTGAGATAGATGTATCAATATCTTCAGTAGAGGTGGCAATGACTAATTCTCTTTGTTTGAAATTTGGATCCAATTTATGTTCATCCACTTTTTCACATCTCACAGTTTTGGACTCTTCTACGCAATACTCATTATCTCCCATCTTATCTATTTTTTTGTGTACCATGGCTTCTGGCACATTATCAAGATTATCATTTATCTTGTTAACTTCTTTATTAATCATAGGCTCTGGTTCATCTTCGAGCACATTATCACTGGCCTTTTTTACTTCTTTGCCAATCATGGGTTCTGGTCTATCTTGAGGAACCTCAATATCAACTGTCTTTTCTACTTTATCAATAACATGCACTGGTGCATCTTTAAGCTCATTATCACCAGCCTTTCCCACTTCTCTGTCTATATTGAGTTCTGGTGAATCTTCAATAATATCAATATCATCTGCCTTATTCACTTCATTACCAATCACAGCCTCTTGTGCCTCTTCAAGTCCACATTCTCTAGTCTTTCTTACTTCTTTGTCAATAATGGGTTCTGGGAATTCTTCAATAATGTCAAAATCATCTGCCTTCTCTACCTGTTTGTCAATCACAAGCTCTGGTTCATTTTCAGCTTCGTTGTTACTAGCCTTTTCTACTTCCTTGTTAATGATGAATGCATCTTCAATAATCCCAACATCACCTGTCTTTTCTACCTTTTTGTCAATCACAGATTCTGATACATATTCAAGCTCATTATCACCAGCCTTTTCCATTTTGTCAATAATAAGTTCTGGTGGATCTTCAATATTCTTAATATCATCTATCATCTTTAATTTGTTAATCACTGGCTCTGACACATCTTTAAGCTCATTGTTACCCGTCTTTTCTTTTTCTTTTTTAATGATGGGTTCTGGTTCATCTTCAATAATCTCAACATCAGCTATTTTTTCTACTTTTTTTTCAATCACTGATCCCTCTTCAAGCTCATTATCATCATCCTTTTCCACTTCTTTGTCAATAATAAGTTCTGGAGAATCTTCAATAATTTCAATATCATCTATCATTTCTAATTTATTAATCACTGACTCTGGTCTATCTTCAAGCTCATTATTCTCTTCCTTTTCTTTTTCTTTGTTAATGATGGGTTCCAGTGAATCTTCAATGATCTCAATCTCATCTATAATTTCTACTTTTCTGGCAATCTCAGATTCTGATTTCTCCTCAAGCTTATTATCACCAGTCTTTTCCACCTCTTTGTCAATTATAAGCTTTGGTGCATCTTCAATGATCTCGATATCATCTGTTGTTTCTAATCTGTTAATCACATGATCTGATCTATCTTTTTCATCAGTCATTCCCAAATCTTTAGCAATGGCAAGTTTTGACGTTTCTTTAACAAACTCATAATCATTGAATTCCTTATGAAAAACAAGTTTGGGTGAATCTTCAATAATTTCATCATCGTCATCATCTATCTCTACTATTTCTTTGTGAATCACAGTTTCGTCTAGAAGACATTTTTTATCATCTGTCTTTTTTGATTCTTCCTCAATAACCATAATTGGCATATTGTCAAATAAGTCTATTTTATTTTTAGACTTTTCATATTTATTAAAACTCGGAAGAATTGGATTATTTTTGGAATTCTTATCAGATGTAGATTTGTCAGCTGAAACTTCAATCATGAGAGCTGATTCTTTTCGTTTTTCAAAAAACTTCCTTACCCCTTCTTTTATTTCTTGTTCACGAAGCATTAAAGCCAACGATTTGTCTCCTTTAGAAGTTTCTCCACTTGATACTGTTCTTTTTTCTTTCATTTTTTGGACGTTCTTGAAAGTACTTTCATGTAGACCCGCAGATAATTGCTTAGTTAGATTTGATTTTTCTGTCTTTTTTTCAATCACGGAAGACAACTTCCTGGGTCTCTTTTTTATGACTTCAGGGCCCAGTATTTTAGTTCTTTTTATAGTTTCTTCAGAAACTTCCTGAAATTCAGAAACCATCTTAGGTTCTGTTCCTTCTATGGTTTCCCCACTTTTCTTAGATTCCGTCTGAATGTGACTTAAATTTACATTATATGGTGGTTCTTCTTCAATACAGGCAAAGATAGGAACTGTATCTCCAGCTCCTTCATCTTGAAATATTCTCTTTAAAGTCTCCGTATATAAAATATTTTTATATTTTTCTAACAAAATGCCTCTTTCCGCACGACTTTTTGCCTCCATACATGTTGAAGTTCTGTCTTCATCTTCTTGCCCTTCATAATTTGAATATTTTTTTCGATAACCGGCATAAAACTCATTATTTTTTTCTAATTCTTTGCTAAATAATCTTTCTAACCTTTCACAAGCATTGAAACTGTGCTCCTGTACCTCTTTGTCCTTGTCTGTCACCTCTCTCATACTTATATTTGTTTTCGAGAGTCCTTCGATTCTGTTCTTAGAGCAAACCTAGAACACAATGCAATGTACTTCAGTGCTGATTAAGGTGCACAAAATAAGATAGAAATTTTATGATATTTTATTTTAAATCCATATATATTGAACCTTAATTAGGTTTTCATATGTAATTTTTTTATTATGTTCAGTTATAATTGAAATCATTTTATAAATATATATATATATATACTGCATATAAGATAGTTGAAAATGTAATCAATTAATGGAGGGTAAGCATAGCATAAAAACAATGTAGAATAGATCTATTACTCGAGTTGCTAATGAGGTTCTTTTTATTATACTCCCACACATTCTCTTTTTGTTCCATTTCTTTAAGAGTAATAATGTTATATGTGATCACATGTTTTTCTTGAAAATTATAAAAAGAAACATATATTTTTAAAGTTTCTATAATATTTCCTTTTTACAATGTTATGCATAATAAAACAACAATATAATACATTGTTTGGGAGTTATACATTGTATATATTTGCATTTATTAATTTTATAAAAAACTTTGAATGAATTTTTTATTATCCCTTTTTATTCAATTATCTAATGTTTTGGTCTTCTAGTTTGGTTTGATTATATCATACCTATAAAGTTTCCAATATATATAATATACGCGTCTTTCTTTCTTTCGATCTAAATGACCTCACTTACCTCTCTTTCTGTTATCTAATACAGTCATATATATTTCTTTAATTCAACACCCAAATGATTAGAAATTTCACTTAAAGTGTCGTTTTAGATTATTATTAATTCATCGCAGCATTCACTCCTAGTGGATGTTTTAGAACATTTTGTTTTAATATATCTAAGGGGCGTTAATTAAAATCTGATTTTAATTATAGCTGTGGATGAAAATGAAAATAAATAGGTTTATTGGGATATTAAAAACGGTTGAATTAATGTATGTGCTGAAATATATTCAGTTGAATTATAGGTCAAATTTTTTTTTTATATGTGAATATCAAAATATATTAATACTATCGTGCATTTTTAGAATTATTAAGCATTATTATTCAAATATTCTGTTATAATTTATACTTACTTTCTGAGATGATTCAAGTTTTGATGTATGTGATGCCCCCCTTCTCTCGGTAAGGTCTTTGGTCCTTCCATTTTGCTCATCTTTTTCACCTTCCATCATTCTCTTTCTCTTTTCCTTCATCCTTGTCTGATCCCCGCGTGCTTCTTGTGGAAATGTGATTACACTAGCCACCTAAAAGCAGGTTTTATGAAGTTAATAAATACGCGGTAATAGAAAAAATATAGTTAAACAAATTGATATAGTTGAAAATCAGAAGGCCATTTATGGCTATGATTATAGATATTTTGAAAAACATTTATGTGGAATATTATTAGGGGATATTTCTTCTGATAGATGGCGTTAGCCATATTTGAATAATTTAGCTGCATATTATTAGAACACACTTTTGCAACGCTAACTTTCAACAATGGATTTGTGAAAATAAAAATTAAAGTTATTTCAGCACTTATTCCAAAAAATGTAATAAAAAATTATTGGATTGCTCAGCAGTGGTGAACCCTCCCAGTGGTTGGCCGGTTTATTCTACAAGATAGCTACTAATGTGCATTTTTCTGCTATAAGCTTATATAACAGTAGAGGAATTCATGGTGAAGGTATTTTAGCAAATTTAGTCATAAGCTTTGAGTATAGTAGGAATATATTCATATATATATATATCGTAATTTAAACACAGTTAATTAAGTTAATAATCCCTATTTAAACTTGTACCATATTAATTACCATTGCATTTGTCCCTATCTGCTATAATCGCATACTCTTTCATGGAATTAATTATACCTTTATATTAATAATTCATCGATTTTTAAAATTATTTTTCGTACCATAGGATAGGCCATAGTTTTAAATTAGTATAAACCCATATGAATTATAACATTATTAATTATATTTAATTACTTTATTAATATGTAAAATTACAATCCGCTTTGTAAATAAAAAAGTATGACGTCATCCCATAAGTCGTCTCAGGGTGGCACCAGTTTGCAATCGGAGCCGCAGAGGAGGGAAGGATGACTTGCATAAGTCACTGACCAATCAGAATCGATCCCCGGGAATACGCGATAAAAAGGGATGGGATATTTCTGAGAGCCACCTTCAGGGTTAGGTCCATTGTAATCTCACGGTCGCCATCTTGGCTGCCCCTGTCCTTGCGGCTCCTGGCCTGACGCAGAGCCTCTCTTTGGTAAACCTCGACTTCCCCCCGAGCTTGGTGTCACTTAAGACGTCCTGGGAGAGCGCCTTTTGATCCCAAATTTTGTCCTTACTGTACCGTGCGGACTTCCTACGACTTGCCACTCAACTAAGACTGCTTTCAACTCACTTGTCGGATTACTCGGTTTACGACATATATATATTATATATATTAAAAACAAAAAGGCATACCTTGATCGCGCTAACATGGGCCTATTAGATTGAAGAGCGCCATCTAGTGTAACAAAAACAAACTAAACGTTTATTTGACTTTTTCTGTGATATTTGGCCAACCCAATTTATTGATAAATCAAGAAAAGCTAACCACGTTCCAATAGATGGAGCTCTCTCATCTAAAATGCTCATGTGAGCGCGGTCGGGATATGCCTTTTTGTTTTTTTTTTAAATATCTACACCTGAACTTTTTCTATTTTAAAAATTATTTTTCCATATATATATATATTTGAAACATTTATATTGAATATACATCTTTGGGAGAGAGAGAGACAAATACTATCTTCGAAGCATAATGGCAATAATTTCTTTAAATTCATTTCAAGCAAAATATCTTTAATTTGCCTATTATATAAGCTGATTAGCAGAATAGAATAATACTGATCTAGTATATACAACTGGCAAAACCAATAAGGGTACACTACTGATGAGCCAAGTCCTTCCAATATTTTACTATCCATGTAAAGATAGTAAGAAATATATATTGTATACCATATTTTAAATGTGTAGAGCTGACACATTTTCAATTTATACATACATTGGAAAATATATTCCTTGACCATACAAAGTAAATTGACTTTTGAAAAATATGCATAATTACTATTTAAAATATTGTTTTGTACATACCTTAACAGGTGGTTGAGTACTTGGTTTGTTTTGGATGCGCTTGTCTCCAGGTTTTTTGGTGTGGTAACGGTTTTTATTCTCTGCAACTAGTTTTTCCAATTCCAGCAGTCTCCTCCTTTTATCCCTCATGGTTGACCTTTCAAATGGTGCTTCTCTCTCACGGGGTAATGACCTTGAATCTGATCCCTAAAAGGACGAACAAGTTATATTCAAGTATAGACATAATAGTTACTTATAAATGATAAATACATCTTAATGTAAAAAAAAAAAAAAAAAGATAACCAAAATTTTTATGATCAATAAAAATCTTAATAAAATGGTTTTATTGATATAATCAAATAGAATTTTGCTTTTTAAATTGATGGCTGCAATCACACATCGTATAGCACATATTTGATTATTTACTTTGAGAAATATCTGGAGAATGATCCTAATGTCTGTTCGTGCTAGACCTCACCTGATACCCATAGCATTCACAATATACTCGGGATCTATAAGAAATGGAAGCATTAAAGCACGAATGTTTCATTATAAAGCAAACTTCTACTGTCCGTACTGCTGCGATGAAATAGGCAGAATCGTCTAATACAGTATTAGAGCTCTAAAAGAAGCGGTCTTTTAGATTCAATTAGCGAAACCGCTGGGAGGGTTCACCACTGATGAGCCAAGCCCTCCCAATATTTTTTCATCATAGTAACGACAGTAGAAGTTTGTTTTATAAATAAAAAGAAACATTCGTGCTTTAATGCTTCCAATCTTATAAATAGATGGCACGCCTAATACTCGAGATCTGTTCAATAACCTGAGCTTATTGATAAAGTTGGAGTTTTGCGAGAATCGGAATCAATAGAACAAATACATTTTAAATATATTTTTTATAAATATTTTCAAAGATTGATACATTTTTATTGAACTTATAAAAAAAACGTAAATACCTATTTGCAAATCTGAACCTAACTTCTTAGAATCGATATCCAACACGCCTAAATATTTTTATATTCAAATCTAATTTTTGTACAGTAAATAACTTTAGACAACATATTACATATATTTACAAATTACGATAAATACATTCCAAGGATCTCTAACTTGGCAATATTTAAATATGTTTCATTTATTATTGTAAAACTAGATTTGGAGCTCTCTTCTAACTAAGATTTGATCATATATTTGAGATGGATAGTTTTTGTTGGCCTTCCAATATTTTCTCTGAGAACAAAAATTTTAAAAATTTAAATAAATAAATTTATATGATTATATATATATTAAAATTACGGTATGGAAAACTAATTTTTGTGTTGTAATATACATGCATGGTCAAAACTTATGGAAGTGAAAAGTCTTTGATGTCGCCGTTCGTCTTTTTTTTTTTTTTTAATGAGACAGGCAATTTTGTTCACACTTGGTTATCTCATGTATCTTCAATAACGGTTACTGCGTATCAAATATCTTTCAGAAAAATTATCTGAATCTCGTTATACATGCTAAAAGGTACTACTTCCTTAAGTTTTCTCCGTGAATGTATTTAGGGTCATTATAGTAATTGCTAAAACCAGCTTGATATTGTTTTTTTTTTTAAATGTGCTCGCATTAATAATTGAAACTTACTCTGGCAGAGGATTCGCTACTTGGTACATCTGAAGTACTTTGTGACTCAGAAGTCGGTTTTGCTGCCCTGCATTTGGCTCTAGTCTCTTGAGGCTGTCTCTCTGCTTCCGGTAAATCTTTTCTTTGTTCAGTTCTTGATTTATGGGTAGGAGTGCCATGCTCTTGAGTCGAAGTGGAACTACCCGCAACCTGAAATAAAAATGTTAGAGTATTGAAAAAATGCATTATTTTATGAATAAAAATAAATTATAAAAGAAAATAGGAGATTAAATGTAATTTTATTCTAAAATGAGGGAAATGTCTTTCTTTTTTTATTTATGAAATCGTGAGCCGAACCTTCTGATAATCAAAAGAAACCTTTCTCAATATTCTGATTATAAGCTGGTACAGCTAATGGTTAAATTGTGTTGTATGTGCGTGAATATATTTGCATTCAGCTCTTAAATAAAATGCTAATATTCTGGCTGTGTCTTTTGAGGATCTGTCAGGGATTGATTTCTCACTTGGGATAAATGATTGTTTTGAATAGAAGACCAGAGCAAAAGATGTCAGATGTGACTTGATAGTGCTTATTAATTCCACTAAAATAACATATTTGATTAATCTCTAGGGGGATGTTACTTTCTGAAAATCTATGTGGTAAATGTACACTTCTCTCAGACAGCCATGTGGAAGGAAATATTTAGATATTTCTTTTATGATTATCTTTATTATAAATTCTTTTTTATGTTACATTTATTGTCTGCCAATAAAAACGAACTCATGTAATATTAAGTTTAACTGAAAATTATGAACAACTTGATTTTATTTCACTTTTAAAATTATTTCTGCCTCAAAATAGAATTCGTATTTTTAGTAGAGTTTTCAGTTATTATGATAATTCTACTTCTGAATTCAATAGTTCTCTATAACCTTTTTAAATTATTCCTAGAGTACACGTCGTACGAGTACAGGCTATGATAGTCATGGTAGATAATAGTTGGCTACTGCTTTTACTGCAAGTGCACTATATGTCTACATATGTAGATAGCAGTTCACCTTTGAATTTACACGTGTGTCAGAGCTCTGTTTGATTACTTGCATTCACTAGTGGGGTCGGACTTTTGCAAGAATCCGAAGCCATTGAAGCAATTTTATTTTCGGGAAAAGTGCCCAATGAGGGTTCGTTACTGTCGAAAATAGATTGTTTATGTTATTCGTACAACAAACTGCTTATCTATAGCTTTAGTGGTTCGAATAGCAGTATAAATAAGATAGTAGTATGCCGGTTCTCATTTTGTTTTCTGACCCAAAGTAACTTTCTAATATTTTTAAAGTCAGTGAATTCAAATTTTTAAAATTATAATTAAACTTCCCATGAGTGACCATCTGTTGAGTTACAACCTCTTTAACCCTTTATAAAATTAAAATGACGATTTATAACCCAACTTCCAGTGAGAGATCGACTCCAAGAATGGTCAAGAAACATCTTTGTTTTTCGGAACGTATCTTTATAGGAGGCTTTACTGTATTTGTACATTGCACAAGTTTTACTGCTTCTACTACAAATATATTCGTTCACTCTTCAAACCATATTAGCTTTAATTTGACTTTTGAACATTCAGTTTGAACTTTTGAAGTTACTCTAAAATATCACTTACATTCACTGGGGCTCTAGAAGCTGAAGCATCAGAGATGCTTCTCTCTGTAGGTAATTTATTCTCCGAGACTTTATTGTCCACTACTTGTCGATCTAAATTACGTAATCTCTTTCTCTTTTGCTCAAATCTTTCTTTCTGCACATTTGTCTCGGTCCTGGAGGTACCAGAGCTTCTTTCTTGTACATGTACCTAACATGAAAAACCAAGTCAATTAAGAGATTATAGCATATAAGGTACTTTGATAATTTAGGAGGGATGAAAAGAGATTCTTTAGATCTTTTATTCCAGAATTGGCCAAATAGCCATTCTTAATTAATCAAGAAAAGCTAACCATGTACGCGTTTCGGGTTGTTGGCCCTCATTAGCGTGGTGCAAGCTGTATCTAAACGACCAGAAAAACTGGTCTTTTAGGTATCCTAGAAAATCATAAATTATATATATCATTGTTTAATTGTAATTTACGAAGCCATTTATTTCTCTCTTTTTTGTGTGTGGAAAAACAACACATACGAAATCAGTTCATACTGCAAAAAGACAAATAATTTATTTATAATTGAAGTGTGTGCGCCCAAATATTGACAATTTTTAAGAGTATAAATGCATTATCTGTTTTATGATATTTCAATGCTTTTGTTGAAAAAAGTTTTCTACTATGCAACAGTAAAAAAAATTATATATAAATTTTAAATATTAATGGTCTATATCTATAAATATTTTAAAAATTATTTCTTGTGTGTTGTGTGTGGAGATAATTAGACAATTATAAGGATATCTAAATTGGCAATATTAATTATTTATCTCCATTTACCTTCTTATTAAGTGAAAGGTTTAATAAAAGCCCCTATTATATAAACTGTACTTTTAATCATTGAAAATGATGTTGAAACACATTTAATACCAAATTCCACAGAATGACACCAAGGGATCCCTCTAAGAATTAATGTTTGAAAGTATCCGTTTCGGTGTATTTACCAAAGAGATGTGAATACAGAAATAAAACATTTTCAACTGAACCAATTCCAGTTATTTAAACACAAATATGCTATAATTCTTTCATGAAACTTGGATTTCTTTTATCCATCTGAGTATTTTAACGGCTCTCAATTTTTAAATGGCTTATAACAAAATAGGTTTGCGCTACCTTTTTCCAAACATCGCAGCCTGATACACTTTTGTGAAAATGAAAAACCTTGAAAACGTACTTACTCTGTTAGAAGAGTCAGAGCTTGGTGTATCTTGACTCTCACTTTGTTCTGAAGTTTCTCTTCGGGAAGAGGTCTTACTATACTTCCGCGAGAGATTTTTTTCCAACTCCAGAATTTTCTTTCTTTTTTGTTCTAGGCTTGCATTTTGAAAGCTAACTTCTTTCTCTTCCAAATTTGAGCTTCCTTCTGATGGCTCCTAAAATGACAATCGAGTTATTGCAGAATTTACAACCAATTGACAAATGAAGCAATATAATATCGAAAAATGATTCTAATGCAGTGAAGAACTTTATGTTTTATTCTTTTATATGCAAATGATGTCAACAAGTTTCTAATTATAATATTATAAAAATTATCTCTCTCTCATTTCAGAAATACAGTATTTCTACTGTCCTCACAATGCTCATGCCTCTCTCCATAGTAGTTTAAAATACACTTTTCAAGAGGGTTGATCTTCAGTATTAGTATAAAATCAAACAACGAAATACAATAATAAAACGGTATGTAGATAAAACTTGCTAAACCGCTGGAATGGTTCACTGATGAGCTAGGCGCCCTCCCATTATTTTTTTATCACTGTAGTAAGGGTCGTAAAAAATCTTTTGCCTGAAAGAATCACACACGTCATAAATATTTCAAATTTCTAATAATTTTTATTGCCCCATTTGATTACTTTTAGTAGGAAGAGATTTGGGAAGACAAAAATCAGGTATTTGTCTTTAATAAATGGCAGAAACTTACAGATCTCGCTAATGATAATTGGTTCGAGGCATACACATTTTAAAACTCGAGCAAATATTCCCAAAAATATTATAACTATGAGATAGATATATCTTCTATTATGGGATTTATAAATGCTATCAACACTGATTATTAAATATGCGGTTTTGCTATATTCTGAAGAATATATAAATATATTTGTGTGGTTTACACAAATAAGTACTAACTCTCATCGAAGACTCAGAGCTGGGAACCCTGGAGCTGGGAACTTTTTCAGGAGTTGCTCTTCTATCCATTTTTTTAGAATTGCCCTCGCCTTCTTCTTTTTCCAGGTCCCGTAACCTCTTTCGCTTTTTAATTATCTCGGGAGGAGCTGCCGCATCTCCTGGCATCTGGAACGACAATCAAGTTATTAGTAAACATAACAAGTTTCTGTGTTTATTGTCCTGTCTTTTAACCGAAGAGTTGTGCTTGAAGCGAAAGTATTCGTGTAATTTTATAATTACACAAGGAGAACCATTTTTATAGTTTCTTCAAACCTCATCACCAAGACTAAACCTTTAAGGAGAGGCTATAGAAGTGGAATGAACACCCAATAGTTGCGGTAATCTGGTTCATTGAACTTGCGAAATCGCTGGGAACGTCAACACTGATGAGCCAAGCCTTAGAAAATATTTTTCAGCTTCATTTAAAAAATTGTAGAAATTCATTCTAAATGATTCAAATAAGTAGCACTGTGTGGTGAATAATTACATCCTCAATCAAATTATTGTTAACGCACTGGATAAAAAAGATACCAATAATAAAAAAATATGGAAAAGTTCAAACTATTTAGACTAAAAGGAACTAATGCTCAAACTATTGAGAATAATTTTGAATTAATCACACAGATAAAAAAATTAATATAATAATAAATAATAATTATTATTTTTAATATTTAAATGAAATAATACGCCAACACAACACGAATAACGTGAATATTAAATCTAGAAAGGATCAAAAACATGCCTGTTTCCTAAATCCAGATATTGGTAAGTTATCTATTTTTCCTCAACCCAAAGTTTAGTCACTGGCAGCATGCTTGTACTCACCTAATATTCCTTTTCAAGAACAATTTTTCGATAATAATATAGACTCTTCTTCCTAAAATTGTTCATGAATTCCATTCTCGATTGGAATTATCAAAAGCTCCCGCTTTTCAGCCCCCAGATTCCCTTATCTTGAATTTTCTTAAGGAAACAAAATATAATCCATCGATTATTATTTATAAATGTATAGAAAAACACTATTTATTACCTATCTAAGCCTATTCTAGTTATTACACATATGTTGGATATGCAGAAAACTGCTAATGTATTCAACATTTCAGTGGCTAACTCACACACAATGATTAAAAATAATATATTGTGAATTTGCGGAAGGAAGGTATTCATGTGCAAAAAAAGAAAAGGGAAACTTTTCATATAAAATAAATGCATTTAACGCATTTATATATTAAAATATATAATTATATATATCTTCTAATTTACTTTTTTTATAAGTTATTTTATATCATTACAAGACTTTATATATAATAGCGCAAATTGAAGAGATATTTAATGATGATTTTAAAAATAAATTTCGTCCTTTAAAATAATGAATTGATACCAACTCTTTATGATAGAAAATATATTTGAAAAATATTTATAATGTCAAAATTATATTATTTAAATATAGAAGATTTCAAAAGTATGCACCATTATAATAAATATGGATCTTCATTTTTCTTATATGTTTAAGCATTGAAGCTGAGAACTAGAGATGTTTGTGAATGTTTTAATCTACTTATATAATTGCCTTATTCTGTCTGTGTGAAGTTCACTGTGTGAAGTTCACGGATAGATTTTGGTCAGAATGGATAAAATAAAAAAAGTGTCAAGGGATGGGAATCGAACCCACGACCTTCCGCTTACCGGGCAGATGGCATGACCACTAGGCCACATGACCACAATTTATAATTGTAACAAATAGTATTTGAATCAAAACATTCAATCGGGTAAAAACACGGGCGTTGCCCGGGTCATTCGGCTAGTATATATTATATTTATAGAAGGAATATATATATAAGGAATATAATGCGACTGTGGGATAATTTCCAAAATAATTTTTGTGTATTTCATTTCCATTTAAATTTAATTTCAAAATCTGAAAATGCATTTCAAGTGTCAATTTCGTATATGCACTTAGCTATTTTGTGTGTAGAAAGTTTGTGAGTATATTTCAAGTTAAAGCTGTCCAGAAAGATTGTGTGGGGAGGCTGGTAGTTGACAGAGGGGAGTACTCACTTCTCCTGGAGTCTCTCTACTTGACATTGTGGTAGACTCCTTTCTCGCCGAGGATTCTTCAGCCTTCGGCGCACTTTTACCTTTCTCCTTGGCCATTTGTCTTTCAGTTTCCCTTTCCTTCCTCCTTATCAGTTTCAGTCTTTCTTCTTCGGATTTTGTTTCATTCTTGCTCGACATTGTGTTGCTTCTTGGAACCTAAAATGAAAACCATGTTATTGCAGAACTTCAAATAATAAACAAATAAACAGCTTTTTGATGAAAAAGAAATTTAGTATAGGATTACCATATTTCGAGTCCATTTTTAGGTAATGTATAATAAGGTGGTCAACAATCCGCAACGTTGCCACAAAAATATCTATTTATCACAAAAATAATTTTGCCTAGATGTTATCTATTCGGCCGGACTTGGCGAAGGGGAAAAATAAGGACTTTTTCCAAAAAATTGAAATATATATATTTTTTTCCGCTGGGAGGGTTCGCCTCTGATGAGCCAGATTCTCCCAATATTTTCCCTCCAGTAAGGACTAGGCAGTCGTTTTGGTTGAAAAAAAAATGGCGCTATATTGATTTATTCCTGAATACTTTATTTCGTTAATAACTTAAATTATAACTCTTTTCTCTCTCACCCAATTAGAGGATTGAGAAAGGTAATAGAAGATGAAATTATAAATAATGTCTATCGGAAAATCATCCTCACATTTACTCGCTTAAAAACAAACCAAGAGATTTGTTTTTATCTGTCTATATGATTCCAAAAAATAATTAGCCGGAGTATTGTAAAAATGTATTTGTCTTGTTAGGACCTATGGCGGCTCTTTTTGAACCGCCATTATAATTCTGTCTGCAGCGTAAAAGAAAAAATTAGGCGACGCCATCATCTTGTCTTCTGGCCTCCACTTGTTGTCTTGGTAACAGAGGCGGGGCAACTCTGCCGAGCAATTTGATTGGTTGGCGAGAGGATCGATATGCGGCCATTGGCTCTTCCATCCTCCGCTTTCTCCCTGGAACACAGAAGCGACATCTGGTTAGAACCGCTCTGCAGAATGAAACGATTAGACGTGCGACCGAGATGACGATCGATCGGGATTGGTATGTTTTCCCTGTCCACTTGGAAGTTATTAAATTTTGGAAATCTCTTCACACATTTGACGGCTTCTTTTGCTTATCAACAGTAAGAAAAACGCTAAAACATTTGATGCTTTAATATGATGGGGTAATTTTGTTGATGGGAATTGAAAAAACTAAGCATATTCAACACGTTTTAAAATGAAAAAATATGACATAAACATATCGCCTTAATTTTAGAAAGTTTATATAGAATACGTTGCTTTGGAACTTTATTACCATCAAGCGAATTAAATATAAAAATAGGCCGCAGCAGTTAAAAAATAAAAAAAAATCAATAACTTATATAATGAAATATATATAAATTCATGTAAATATTTATATTTCAATATATTTCTTTGTTTTTGTATATGTATATGGGGATAATTATAAATAGTATTCAATATTCAGGAAAGCATTTTTCATACATTTATATTAGCAATCCAATAAAAATTGTAGAATCTATTGAATCATAATGAAAGCGGTATTATATATATATTTTTTTAAACACAAAATCCTACAATAATCACTCTAGGTAATCGTTTATGGCACTTCGCTTATACAATTATATTAGCTTATATAATTTCCATTTGTGTCAATTTCTTCTATTGCATCATAAACAATGTAATGTATTTTAATTCAGCAATTCTGTAGTGTTTTACTTCGGCAACTTTATATACTTGTATACTGTGTATACTTGTATTATTAAATTGACGACACTGTATTTTCACCTGGCAACATTGCAAATGTACTTACTCTATTGATGACCTCGTGAACATTTTTTGCATTTGTTTTGTTCTTGGATAAACTTAATATCATCGGAATCAAAGTCTAAATCAAAACGCTTGTATTTATATCAACACCAAACACAGAAGAAATTGAGACATTTAAACTATTTTTGACGCTTATGATTCTTTTTGAAATAAATCAATTTTCTACTGCCCTTACTGAAACTGACTAAACTGCTGGGAGGGTTCATCACTGATGAGCCAGGCCCCCCAATTAATTTGTCATTGCTCAACATATTGTAAATAACTACCTTGCGGTTTCGTCTTTGCTTGTGTTGTTATTTATTTGTTCAATGTATATGCTTATTTAATGCTCCTTTTCTTAATTGTTTATTTTCTTTTGATAATGCTTTTACATACTCTACTAAAATATGAATTATTGTAAATAGTTTTCACGCGCAATTATCCAGATCGGATATAGCGTGTCTTATTTGCAACTGGTAATAAATAAAATTAATATAAGTAAATATACAGACATTTTAAAATTGATCCATAACAGTTGTAGACCCTAATTTAGGCTATGAACAAGGGCAGCTCATCAATGTACTTTCATCAAAAACATTAAATAGCAATGATAGGAGTGAAAGATAAGAAATTAAAAGCCAATTGTTACCATTTTACATGTCCTACTCTTTGAATACTTTGATTAGAAAAAGGAACAAATCCTTTAATCAGAAATAAGCAATGTAATGATATTGTGACAACGTTATTGCTCTTGAAGCATCAAAGATAGACAGACGTGAATTATCAATATCACTAACCATCCACTATAACTAGAAATACAACGAATGAAGTCCACAAAGTTCTTCAAAGCAACAATTAATCTAGAAGAGACAAATCTAAAACTCCAGGTCTTAATACCATCCTTGACGCCAATTTCTTTTGCGCTTAGTTTTGATATAAATACGAGCGTTTTATAATAGTTCGAAATTGATTTCGATAATATTATGATTATTTAAGACCAACACTAATACAAAAACACATCCCCTAGATCGAATCAAACATTTGGAAATCAACATAATCGATCAAAATCAAGAGGCAGTATCGACTATGAAAAACTTGATATCAATAATTCTTACCTTATAACATTTCTCAAGAGAGGGTTTTTCATTAGTACTGGATATAAGTGAAAACAGCCAAATGCAATATTAGAACGGCATGGTAAACTCTTTTTCCATGGTAAAAGTTATTCTTCTATGGTATGGTAGAAAACTGGCGAAACCACTGGGAGGGTTAACCACGGATGAGCCAAACCCTCCCTTTATTTTCATCACTGCAGTAAGGTCAGTAGAAAATTGTTCCCTCTCTGTTAAATATTTGATATTTTCAATAACAGTTAATGCATCTTGTTTAAATTACAACTTCGCCAAGAGCAAAACCCAGTTTTACATCGGAAATAAATATGGCTTAATTCTTCGGGATCAAGAGGAAAAATAATTGAACACAATGGAGGCAAAAGGTATAATATGGAAAGCAACTGGTCGGCTTTGTGTTGATCATAAAGTTGGTGATAAAACGATCAATTGATAAATGCAAATCACCCCAATCGCAGATGTTCTAAATAGTTCACAAGACTTCTCCAAAATCTCCTGCATACCACTGGGATCCTCCATAAAATAATTGGGAACCTATCGACTACTGAGGATAATTTCAGGAATACTATTACTAAGTCCAATTCGACGCGAAATCTCGCTTGCAGAGATCAATGCCATCCATTGCCTCCATGTTCTATCAATACCAGCCAACTTTTAAACGAGGAATTTTCAATCCACGGATATCCCCTGTTATGGTTTCTGACAATTCATCAATATTTAGCAGAGAAAAACTTCTCGAACTACTGTCTTACAAATAGAATAAGAGAAAATATTCTTTGCGCCTGAACACCCAGTGACTAATGGACTGTCAAAATGGAAAGTGCAAACTATGAGAAGTGAACTTAAATCTATCTTAAATGAAAATATATCCCATTTCACCATATTCTCTAAACGTGAGTATTTTTAGTTTATTATGAAATGAAAGAATTTGACACAAATATAAATTATATATCAGCATTATAAAGAACAAGGGTAGGACCTAGCTCATCGAGAGTAAAGCCTCTCAAAACGCCAGTTTAAATCCTAACTGTATATTTTGAGATTCTATGAAAGGCCTGATGATATATATACCATCCATTTAGGACAACAGAGAACTAGGATCGAAAATCTAATTAACATTTTTTCTTCAAAAACACTTCAATGGCTCTGGATTCTTTCACAAATCCACAAGTGAATTCAAGAAACCAAAAAGAATCCCGTTACCTTATAAGTAACGTATAGTCAAACTGCTTGATACTTGTATCGTTCCAATTTTAGTATATGTACCGCCGAACAAGCGAGTACATGTATAGGTAGATGCCGCACTTATAGTAAAATGCTTGTGCCATATATATATATACTTGAGATAAGTAAAATAAATTATTATATCGGCTCTTACTATGTTTTATAGCGGCTAGATTTAAGTTATTATGTCTTTAAATTCAGAAAACTATTTGGTAATGTGTGCCATTCCCTCCTAAGCATTTATGCATTATTATGGATCAAAAAAGAAAAATCCTGTATATTATTATATAGAGCATAATCTTAATGACCTCTATCGCTGAAAATCAACACAATATTTGACGCTACCATTCAAACTTATTAACTATTTCTCCCGAATGTATACTGCACAATGATAAAAATTGAATGTTTTCAATTTTCATCATTGTGTAATATAAGTTCTATAAAAAATAGTTTTTTATTATTTAAAAAAAGAGTAGTGTGTAGAATTCGAATAAATTTTCACAGATAAACATATGAATATACAAAAGGTGGCACCTCTACCTTTAAATAGGCATTAAAACAATGCATCTTGTTTTCATCTCAGTAAAAATTTAATGATGGTGAGTAAAAAATGAGCCGCAATACCTGATACATAATGCAACATAATGTATTGTTCTAATGCATGTTTAAAAAGCAGGTACCACTTTTTGTACATGAATACCAACCTACCGCAACTTTATATTGTATTCTAGATATATAATTGGCTCTAATTTAATGGTTTTTGTTCGAAAAATTGATAGAGAGAACTATTTTGAAACAAAAGTGTTTTTCTTTACAGATACACGTAAGCCTTTTAAATAAAATTATATTCAATGAATTGTCTTTTAACTAACAATCGATTTTTTTCATTTCAATAAAACAGGACTAATATAACACACACACACACAACACACACTAAAAATTTAATTGCCATCTATATTGTTGAAATGGGTAATTATTCGTTTTAGAAAATATGTGTTTTTATAATGATAAATAGTATTTAATTTATTTTCTCTACAGACTTTACTGCAATGATAAAAATTATTAAATGAGAGGAAATTGCTCATCATTGGTGAACCCGTGAGCGGGTTCACCAAAAGGGGGTAACCACTAATGAGCCAACCCCTCTCATGTAATAAATTTTATCATTACATCAAGGTCTTTAAAAATAATATTTGATAATTTATATCATAAGAAACATATTTCCAAAATTATAATAATCCATTTTAAAATATAACATATATAAGTATTAAAACCAGCGTGTATATGTAACGTTTGATGGATTTAACCAACGTTAGCCGACGGACAGGCCTTTTATTATTATATATATATACTCATAGACAAAACTTAAGGAAGTGGAAAGTCTTTAATATCGCTGGTAGTATTTTTTTAAGGAGACAGAAGCAACTTTGTTCACACTTGGTTATCTTGTGTG
Organism: Cordylochernes scorpioides; assembly: GCA_030710605.1. Taxonomy (NCBI): domain Eukaryota; kingdom Metazoa; phylum Arthropoda; class Arachnida; order Pseudoscorpiones; family Chernetidae; genus Cordylochernes; species Cordylochernes scorpioides. The sequence continues at coordinate 66,966,624 of CP092886.1, forward strand.
TTTTCAATTCAATAATGCACCAAATATATTTCAAAATTTATTGTCTGAATCCCAATATGCATGCTAAAAGGTAAAACCTCCTTAAGATTTGTCAATGAGTATATATATAATAAGACTGTCAGGTTAACTTTTGACAAGACCCAACCTGCTAACAATCTCTATCCATCCTGTTTGAACTGTTATGGTTTCCATCTTTTGATATATAAATATAAAGAAAAAACGATAAAAATATATTATCTCCAATTTGAATTAGAGAAGGAAATCCTTTTAAATATAACTTGAAACTTAAATATATACATCAAAAAACCTCTAAAATATTTTTCATATTTTATAATGTTAATATACATATCATGGTTCTGTTTTTAGCTATTTTTTACTCTAATTTTCTTATCTTCTTTCTTTTTCTCGCCATGTTCCACATATATGACGCGTAACTAACGAAGCTTTTGATTGAACTTTGTTATAGTTCTTAATTGTTAGACAACTAATTTTGGAAAATATCTAATATATATATTGTTCTATTTAATTTTACTTAGCTAATCTCTTTTTCCACTTTTCCAATATTAACATATTTTATTTTAAACACATAACTACTCAATTATCACTCTATATAAATAATATTTATAATCATAAAAATCTTAATTTATATATATTATCACATGTGTTGTTGGAAGTATTGTTTACCGAGTGATAAATGATAAGATCATGAGTTCAGAAAGAACTGAGATATAGCAAACACACAGAAATAAACTGGAAGGATCACATGATATCTCTTTTTACAGGCAAGAAAATATCATCATCAACCACATATAGCTAATTGGAATGGAAAACTAAACTACTTGATCGAACAACTATTAAACCTTGGTCAAAATTATGTACAAATTATGTATTGGTATATCAAAGGTTTCTTTAGAATAAATTCCGTTTTCCCTTTCATTGATTATTTAAATCAGTTTGAAATATTTGCTATAACGGAAACTTAGTGCCCATTTGTTCTAAAACTCGAGATTGAGGATTTTCAGGTTTACAAATCACTTGCTAGAAAAACCTTGGGTCAGAGAAGAAGCTCTGAAGGCATCATTGTAGGAATTTATAACAAAAATAACCAAACTTAGATTCATTGCTGACTAGTATAACTTTTACGTATCTACCTCCTAACGAACTCCAACTAGAGAATATATATACTAGGATCAAGATACACAATGGACTGGAGATAATTTTATATGGTGAACTAAACATTCGCACCAACCACCTTGGAGTTAACCTGCTGGATATCCCAACTTTATTGTCGCGTAATCTTTCCTCAAGAGATATAATAACATCTACCCATGTTAATACGCTAGTTCCCCAGCGGCCCCTTTCCTGCTACTATCCCCCTTGACACATTGTAAATAGCATTGCTAATTTTTGTAACTATTGCTGTTATTCCTGTATATACCCTCTTCTACGTGGAGAAGTTGTATAAGACCAAAAGGTCATAACAGGGACTTTTGTTGTTGTTACTACTGTTATTCTTGTATGTACCCTACATTTCTGTGCTTGGAGAATCCGTATAAGACTAAATTGTCTTAATAAAGCTTTTTGTTGTTGTTGTATATTATCACATGTGCACTTTTACATGTATTGACAATATGTCAATAAAATTATATTAATTGTATAATTAAATGTATATTTTCACATAAAATTGCGCGGTAGAATGACACTCTGAGTGATAAACACAATGCCACATCCTTATTAACATCCTACAGGAGGACATGTGAAATCTGTCTAATTTCTAAAAAAAAAGGCGTTTGATCTAGTGAATTGAAAGGCCCCATTTTCTATAATTTATAGATAGAATTTTGTCTGAATTTGTCAGAACTAGTGTTCACGTTATTTATCCCAAAAGTACGTTCTATACTATAGTTTTAAACAATAATACGTTGTTTAATGCTTTATTAATAGGAGAGGTGCTTAATTCGGTGCACAAATACAATCCTATTGCTACTATATGCTATATAAAAATATTATTTTATTACTGAAAAGATTTTAAGAAACATAGTTTGAAAATATCTAAAACTCAATAGAGTATATTCTCTCAACAATTATAATTAAAATATTTCTACTCTCCAAACTCTAATGGCATTTTTACATAGCTCTTTCCAAAATTATCTCTCAAAATATTTCTAAAATATATACGGCATAATATTTAATTTAATAAGTGATTGAAGTATGATTATGAAGAAAGGAGAATTATAAACAATATCAAAGAAAAGAATAGACACTATATATAGAGTGAGGATACATTACTTGATTGGAAACAAGACCAGGGACAAATTTGGATTTGAGGGGTGCCCAGTTAGGCCTCTTCAGCAGAACCTGGGCAACAGTTTCGGCCATAATTCTGAACTGCCTTTTACCCCTCAAGCGACCATGGAAGCAAAATCTCACTCATGGAAGTCCCTGTATATCCTATTACAGAAAGTTAGAAAGCAACACGGGAGTGTAGTTTGAAGGACTAGAAAGAGGTAGAAAAGAAGAAGTAGAAAGTGATAGGGCTAATGTTCATGCTGGGGGAAGTTACAACCACAAGAACACAACACACCAAAATCATTTATGACTATTTACATAGGTACAAAACTAATATTCTAATATTAAACAGAATGCACAGAGAGAGATGGCGAATGAGTGGAGAGGAACCACGTCTGGTGTAGGCCAGCAGAATAATGCCAGGTTCTAGCTGGTGTCAAGCCAGGAAACTCTGGTCAAAATTCTGGACTTTCACTCTCAAATACTCAAGGACAAAGAACAGGGCGTTCCTCGTCCAATGAATATTTCTCATTCGTTCACAATATTAAAGCACTACAAATCACACTATATATATGTACATTTTTAATACAATCTACACATTAAGGGTTCAAACGTCATAATATAGGTATAATTACAATACAACTACATAATACAAATTGGAGAATATAAGAAATGAATGAAATATAACTAAAGATAAAATTATATAATTTTAAGGGGGTTGTTTATTTAGCAGCGTTTTTCAGAATAAAGGGCATCAAAATAGCGGAACGGGAAGAAAGTTCTGGAGAAGGGAATGAGAATAAAATTTCCAATTTGTACTAAATTTTCGTCTCTACTTATGAATGAGTCTAATTTAAGGTGACACAGATGCAACACTGAACAACATTATAAAGCATCAGAAAGTGATAGAAAAGAAAGGGAGGATAGAACTAATTAGCATGCGTAGGAGAGTAAGAGGATCACATACACAACATCAATATTTATATCATTTTTATTACTTGAAGAGCCACCACACTGAGAACCGATGGATAGAGCAGACGAGTGAGGTGAGAGGAACCGTGTTTGGCATAAGTCAACAGAATGATGCCAGGCCTCTGCTGGTATCAATCCAGGAAAGCTCTGGCCAAAATCCCGGACTTTCAACTCTCAAAATATTCAGGGACAAATATTTCATCGCCCAATGAATATTTAACTCATTCGGCCTACAATATCATCATTCTACAGTGCAGCATATAAAATATATATTTACAATTATAGCATAAAGATTTTACTTTTAATTATTGCTCGAGGCATTATAAGTGTGAATATATGAACAATGGCATTTTTAAATATCTAGAAAATTGGTACAATGACAATTTTTAAAATTAATATGATGGATATATCTAAGGGACATCATTTAGTTATATATATATATATTTGTATTATTTATAGGTAATTGTGATAAACTTATAAAGGAATATATGCATACACACAATACCAAAATTATTTACAATTTTAAGTATTATACACGATACACATAGATCACACCTACTATGTGAAACTAAAAATGCACATTAGAAATGAAAACAGGTAGCCATATCAGCAGGCACCTATATGAACTTGAGAGGTGCCCAGTTAGGCCCTCTTCAGCAGAATCTGGGCAACAGTTTCGGCCTTAATTCTATACTGTCTTTTACCTCTCAAGCGACCATGGAGACAAACCTTTTCAGCTCTTGGAATTCCTTAACACTTCTCACTAGACAAAAATGGATAACAATCTATACACCCAACTCTAGAAAATGGAGACAAGAAACACTGAGACATATAGACACAACAACAACAAAACGTTGGAAAGTTGAGCAATTTATCGAAAACATATTTATATTTGAAAGATCCTCTCGACTGAATAAAAATCTTTATATTCACGACGCGTTTGATCCAATATAAACATGTAAAAGGAATAAAATATATTTAGAAAAGTATTTAAATATTTAATTCCTTTTACATGTTTGTTTCCCACCTGACGAAGGTGAATGATACTCATTGACACGTCGTGAACACAAAGATTTCCACCTGGCCGAGGTGTCCTCTCAAATATAAATATGAAAGCCAAACACCATCTTTTTACAACATGAATATATTGTCACATATTTCTTAGAGTTATCAATCACAAATCTGTAATAATTAAATATGAACCTAATTTCTCCTTATGTTATATTTTACACACATATATATATATTATTATATTATATTAATATATATATATATATTAAATATATACAAGTTTCAGAGTCATCAATCAATTCTGTAATCATTTGCTTTTGTGAATGAAATAAATATCCAAATATGGCCATTTCTTATAACCATCGGTGGTTCACCCCACCAGCGAGTGCAAGTAACCAAACGGGGCTCTGGCACATTTGTAAGTGCAAAGTCGAACTGCTTTCACATGTATAGACATGTGGTGCGCTTACAGTAAAAAGCAGTCGCTAACTACCCACCATGATTATCATGGCCTGTACCACGTGTACTAGGGATAAGCAAAAAAAAAAAAAATCGGTGGTTCAGTGGTAGAATGCTCGCGGGCGGCCCGGGTTCGATTCCCGGCCGATGCAATTTTTTTTTTTTACAATTTTTAAAACTTATTTATATTAATATTATTATTATGAAAATATAGAAGTATCAGAGTCATCAATTCTGTCATCGTTTGCTTTTGTGAATGTATGCAAATAATGGATTTCATATTTTTTATTAATTTTTGTTCTGGCTTTTATTTGTTTAAATCTCTTTTTAAAAATCGTTTAAAATGTAGTCGCAATCATTAGCGAACACATATGTTTGCCTAATATTTCCATATGCTCTTTTAATTTTTACAGAAAAATATTTACATGCCAGTATTTTGGATTATATTTTTTTATAAACCTATTTTTTTATTCTTACTGAGAAGATGGGCATCGCAGTCAGGATTCTTTACAGTCAGTCACTCAACTCAGGCAATTTTAAAGGTTAATGGGGGTTTGGTGGAAAAGCTGCCGTCTATTTAAACTATATTAATTTTGAAACAACTAAATGGATTGCAAAAAATAATTAAATCAAATACCTAAACACTAATACAATTATAATACAATTTTGCCATTACACACTTTTTTCCTGTAGTTTATGTGTTTCTTCTGTATTGCTATTCTATGGCACTTCTACTATTTATTATTGATGTACTTTCAGTATGAAGGATACTTCACTCGGGAGATTTCTCGGGCGAAGCCGGGTCATTCTTCTAGTATATATATATATATATATAGGTCAATATTTTGAGAGATAGGAATGAAAAGGACTATGCAAAATTCTATCAGATTCTCTTTTTTTTTTGCATAGATTTATTTTGTTTTATTTATTTTATTTTTCCTATCTAACCGAAATATATATAATTTAATTTGATAATAGAGCTTAAAGAAAATATTGTGACGAATTTGAAAATATCGTTTTTTTTTTTGTGTGAAAATTATTTCATAAATTTAAATAAAGTTAATATAAAATGATGAATAAAACATATTTTAAATGGTTGCATTGTTAAATGATATATTCATCTGAAATTGGTATTAATAGGGTCAAAATAAATATATAATAAATTAATTTATAAATATTTATTTATATTAATAAATACATTTATTATTTATCTGGTCCTAATAATTAGCCATTTATTTTTAAATAATATAAAAATTTAAATGATATGTGTATTCGGAAAATATTATGAATTAATATATTATATTTATATTATATTATCTTATAGATAATCTTATAGATATTATATTATAATGATAATTATATTATCAATATTACAATGATAATTATAAAAAGAATTATCACTATTTTAATGATTTAAAAAACCTCTAAGAAGCTAAAGATTAATTATTGTATAAACACTAATATCAAATAAATAAACAGCTAAGAACATGATTGGGGCTTAAAGTCATAACTTAGTAAATAGGTTTTGATAGGACGTGCTTAGTCTTCTTATATATTTATTATTTAGAAAATTCCGGAATTATAAATCAGTAACACTTATATATAAATTATCATGAATTTATGCTCCTTTTATCGACGCATTTAAAATATTTACCCTTTACTAAATAACCTGTCAACTGCATGGTAAAAATGCTTATCCCTATATATAGTCACGACCGTCTTTCCTCATCGGCCTCTGTCACGGATGCGCGCGCACAGGGAGGTCACTCCCTCGAGCCGGATTTGAACCAGCGACCTAAGGATCACCGTTGTAACATCTACAGTCCTCCGCTCTGCCAACTGAGCTATCGAGGGATACAAACTGTATGAATAAGTTTACCTTATAAAGTCAACTAATCCTATTTCTACACAAAATGTACTCATACATATATTATATTATTATTATTATCCCTATATATAGTCACGACCGTCTTTCCTCATCGGCCTCTGTCACGGATGCGCGCGCACAGGGAGGTCACGTGCTCGCCGGCTCCCTCGAGCCGGATTTGAACCAGCGACCTAAGGATCACCGTTGTAACATCTACAGTCGGGTAAAACACGGGCGTTGCCCGGGTCATTCGGCTAGTATATATATATATATAAAGAGAGAAATACACTCTATCACTATGAATTGATAAATATTCCGTCGATTTAACACGATATTATGTCTTCGCTATATCAATTAAAGTATTGTGGTCATAGGGAATTCTTTATTTACAAAATTCTAATTGAGAAACACTAAAATGATAACGCAAGCGCGCGTAAATATAAATCATTGAAGAGCCATAGTTATATATTATTTAACATTCTATTCTAAAATATCAACTTTCCAATGGGAAAGAAAACAAAATCAATTCCAGTTTACAGTGATGAAACAAATCTAATAAAAGAATTACAACAAAAAGCAACCCATTTCAAAATATAGTTCTAATTAATAGAAAAAAATTGTGATCAGGTTTGTTTGTGTGATTCTTTAGAGGAGAGGTGTGTTTTTAAAAGTATATTCTCCCTAATATTTTTGGCAACAATAATATATTTGGTAAACAATTTGGTACGAATCTCGAGCTAGCCACCGCTTAGTATATTCACAAACCTACTTGAAGGGGTCTCGTGAAATTGAAAACAACTTGTCCTGAAAATCGAAATAGGTACTCTTAAACACAATAAAATGCAAATTAGGCTTTCTTTGTGCGTCATAGCTAGAATCGTACTTTAAACTTACGAGGTTATATAGGCCAGTTTTGCAACCTTTACTCACTGGTGAAGTCAGACTTATAGAGTTGAAGGTCACTGGATTAATTTATTATTGTTTAATTTTTAAAAAGTTCAATGCATGGATCGATCGCATGTCTTGGCCACTGAGAGTGTATACCACCACCAGGAAACTAACCCTAACTCTACCAGAGAGATGATCAAGACTGTCTCTCATGAAAATCTTTACTGTATGGCATGGCACACAGCACACAAGGACATATCCTGAAAAAAAAACATAAAATCTATCCCAATATATTGCTAATTAATTTTTGAGCTCGTTTATGGTTTTATTTTTGTGCTTGAGAGAGCGAAAAAAAAGAACCTTCAAATGTAAATATTTGCCAATTTCTCACATTCTCGAATTTGTGTTCGCATTTCATTTCTTTGGTTGAGCGTAGGCCTTTTATATAAATCTAAATGTTTGCTGGCTGATTGTAACGTATCTTTTTAAATATTATATATATTGATTAAATATAAATATATTTATCCCAAAATATTGTCTTTATATTTATATTAATTTTTTTTTTTCAAATGAAAATATTTCGAAATTTGGATGGGGGATACATTGAAGCCAAAAAACCGAGCAATCCCAGAAAAATGGATAAACAATTCTGATGACAAAAATTAATGGAAGGACCTTTGGACTTGAGAGGTGCCCAGTTAGGCCTCTTCAGCAGAACCTGGGCAACAGTTTCGGCCATAATTCTGTACTGCCGTGACCCCTCAAGAGATATGGAAGAGACGAGGTTTAAGTTTTTCAGTATCCCCCTTTCGCGCTTTCTAAATCTAGAGCCTCACAAGACAACATCGAACAGCAAAGAAAAGTTTGAAAGTGAGAGAAAAAAAGAGGGAAGTGATAAAGCTAATTTACATGCCATGGGGAGTTATTGGGATCACAAACACAACATCGAAACAATCTACCACGATCAACCAAATATTGCCACGTATATACACATCTAAGAGCGTGGGAATGAGCAAAAGGAGCCTTGGTGGTCAAAATCAGCAGAATAGGCGCCGAGAAACTGATAGGGCACTACCAATCTCCGGCAAATATCCCGGACTTCAGGCTCTCAAAATATTCAAGGACGAGATTTGGGGGACTCCCGCCCAAGAAATATTTCATTCATTCAACCAACGCTCACTAAACTACAATACAGCACACCCACATATATATTTACACATCTTGAAAAAATAATTTATTTATATATTTATAAAAATATATTTCATTTATTTATATATACATGCGATTTTGGGTCTCTCTGTATATTGATTATAAATATGCCTTGAAGATTGTCATATGGCTCTCTGGGGGAGAGCTTGGGCAATATTTTAATCTACAATAAATAGTTAATTCTCATTGGGGTATAACATCTATAAATTGGGCAACAGTACACGAATTAAACAGAGATGACACTTTTTAATTTTATAATTTTTTTTTACAAAAATAGATCCATGCACAACCACTAAACAACAATAATAATTTAAACACCAATATATTAACACACGACTAATTACAGAGATTTAAGATAAAAAATAAATCTATTTTAATACACAACAACAACAACAACTACAAGCACCAATATGAACTTGAGAGGTGCCCAGTTAGGCCTCCTCAGCAGAATCTGGGCAACAGTTTCGGCCATAATTCTGTACTGTCTTTTACCCCTCAAGCGACAAAAGTTCACATGCATTGAACTGTCCGAAAAGCTGAAGCTTGCCAGAAAATTTGACCGGAAATTGGGTATTTTTAGTTTTATAATTATCTTTCTAAAAAGATACGTTACATTCAGCCATTTAGAAATTTGTAGAATTTTATAATGTGTGCCATTTCCTCTATAAAACATATAAAATGGTGACAATAGATATAAAGACGAATTTGCGAAAATATTTAAATCAAATATTACTTTATAATAATTGATAAAAAAAAACAATTCTGAGTAGGATTGGCCTCAGTTTATATATATGTAAGAAACCGTACTAATGCATCATCTTTTATATAATCGTATCTCTATTCATTATTCCTCTAGGTTTAGAAAGGGCTAGACCCGAAAAATCTCTGTAAAAATGTTGCGCTTCTTTGAACAACATTTCTGTTAAAATTTCAGCCAATGTTGATTATTAGAGAGCTTCAACTTCATTAGATCGATTTGTCTCACATGATGTGAGACTTATACTTGAATCATTATAAAGGGATTAAAGTATTTATATACATAGGTTATGGTTCTAGTACAGAAAAAAATACTTTGATATAACCCATAATCCTTTAATAAATTAATAGATTTAATTAATGATAAGAAAGAAGAATATGAAAGTTTTAAATAGGTTTCAATATATAGGTTTCAGCCACATCTATCGATGTGAATAGGGAAATTTCTTGCCGCTTATTATTTTGACATCAGATCCTCCATCTGTTACATATTCGATATCAGAGTATGTCAGTCGACGATTCTCTCAGAAATTACATTATATCGCGCGTTCTAATGCTTTCAATATTTGATTCCTTTCTGATTAATTCAGTGTAACTGAAGCTTAACTAAAGAAGTACCAATCCATATACCAGTATGAATTTTGTATAACACATTTATAAAAGGTTTCTATTGATTTTGATATTTTGCGAACAAAATAGTCGATTATGATGGAGCCCACACAGCAAAAAAAAAAAAAAAAAACATTCTTTCATATAATAAAATAAAATATATAATGAGAGCATTTTATATGATAGCTAAACTCACACTCTACATTTTGGGAAACATAGCAAGTTTGTTAACGCACAATATTTTATTGTCTGAACTACCCAGCATTTAGTTGTTGAAAGAACCCTTTGTTTTATCATTTTAAGAAATGAAAAAATAAGGTGTCTGATTTCATATTAACGAATTGTTAGGTTTTTTTTTTATTATCATTATTATAGTAATCTATATGTTAGGTTTTATTTTTTATTATTATTATTGTATTTTATTAATTAATTATAATTCATATTCATAGAATTTTATTGTTACTTATCATCATTCTTTTTGTTGTTTTTTTTTCTTCTTCTGTTTTCTTTTGTGTTATAAATACAACTAAATCGCATTAAATCGTAGTGTAATTCTCTTTTGTTGTGTGAAATAAATCGAATTGAGTCAGCTCGTTCTTTCTAGAAGAAACATCAAAGAAAACGTGCTAACACGAATATTACAAGTTGTCTTTGTTTCATATATAGAGTTTTATTACATCCTTTCTAAATTAAAATTATATATATGAATGATATCAATATAAAGAGAAGGGAGATTTTATCTGTTTTAAGATATTGTATGTTGAGAGTTATAGATGTTTTTACGAATTTGATTATAAGGTCAAAAAAAGATATTTGATTATGTCACACACAATATGGCATTGTCCTTCTTATAACCCAGGGAGTATTCAGCCCTCTAGTCACAGCAACAATGTAGTATATACTATATAAGAGCTGTGTGTGGGAGAAAGACACCAATGACATCAAGACCTACCTTTATTCTTGGTGGGAGTCCTCCGTGGAGGAACGTGTTCTGGGAATGATGAAACACTTTTTTCTCCCTTCAAAATAAACCCCCAAAACCTTTCGCCACCAATTGACCATCACTACAATCTAGCAGATCGGTGAATTTCGACCACACCAGATTTAGCAAAGTTTTCGTTGAAGATATTTTGAGCTATAGCGCTCGATAGCCCAGAGTCTCTTCGATTTAACGATATCTCCCAAGGAGGAAAGGAAATCGGCACAAGTTGGCGTAGTCCAAGTTCACCGACCTGCTAGATTGTAGAGATAAGAGAGGACGCATATTGCTTTCTTTTAAAATTATATATATCAATTTTTATTTATATTTATATGTATAGAAGCACCTCATATATATTATTTAATAAACAGCTCCAAAAGGCTTCCATTTTGACATATAGTCATATTTATAATATAATATATTATATTAGAATAATATATTTTCTCCATAATAGAAACCTTGATTTTTAATCGGTATATGACTTTTAGAAATTTGAGTATTTCATATCTTTTAAATCCAAATAAAAAGCCTATTTTCGATTTATATCTCTATTAACATGAGACGTATTTTAGTAACTAGATTTAGTAACTAGATACTAGTCACTAGTATCTACCCTACCTAAATCAAGAAAAAAAAAACTGAATTTATAAAAATTCAAACCCAATTCATATAATTGGAGTAAAATCTAATACTTCTTTTTAATAAGATTTTTATCCCTTTATTTCTGGCATTTCACGAAGACATTAGACCGATGCAATAATCATCACCCCTTAATTCCTTTCTCCATTTCCATGACAAGACTTCATGCCAAATTACTGGCAAAATTATTTTGATTCGAGCTTTATATTTGATCTTAGTTTGTGGGAAGATGATTTTCTCATATGCAATAAGGTGCACAGCTCCCATTGAAACTGGATTTAATGAATGCATTTCTTTATTTTCTCTATTCAAATCGCGCAGACTCAGTTAATTGAATAGGTCAAAACACACCAGTTTTGGAAAAATCGAACAAAATCAACCTATACCATATTTCTCTCTCTTCAGACTATAACTGTGGTTTCAGGTTATGGCCCTAATCAGTACAGAGGCAGCTTCGATATTATGACATCCGCTGGGAGAAGTCACCCCTATACTGATGAAAGCCATAGCCTGACACTACAGTACACGGGATGGCTTTTGGCTGAATTTTCCAATACAGGTGTTGTGGTAAATACTTTGATCTGAGTCTGGTGATTTAGGAACATAATAAAGAGATAGTGCATTATTTTAAGTCGTTTTAAAAAGAAGATGCATCTTATTTCATATATAATACAGAAATATTCTAACAAAATATGCAAATATCAGAAACATAATAATATGACCTTTATATCATGTAACACATAAAAGCGAATGCCTGATACCTATAATATTCCAAAGACTTCACATGTTTAAGTGTCATTATGTAATCCAAGTTAAAAGAAGAGAGAGAAAGTAAAAATAGGAAAAAAGTCACCTTATGCATTATTTTTGATACATTTTATAACGGTGATGTGCCTCTTTTTCACATCAATATTATCCTCCCTTAAATTATAAATTCATCTTAATGTTCTTAGCGGGACATCGCGCTTTGTTTTTATAATTGAGTAAAGTTGAATCTTAAATAATTCCAAATATCTAAACATTGTATTAAATAATTTATACAAATCCCCTCAATCCCATTAAATGATTCACATTTTCCTTCTAAAAGAAGGTGTTCCATTAATCGAATCTTAGCATTATCGAAATGTTCAGCATCAGGACTATAAGAAGTGAGGATGAGGTAGGATATCAGTTCCATTGACCTTTTCAAATTTATGTTAAACTCTTCTAGTGGTTTGGGACTTGACTCAGCGAACTCGCTCTCGAAGAACCTGGAACCTTTACTCCAGCCTATCGTCAACTCTGTCTATCTGTAAAGTTATGCATCGATGGACTTGCCATTTATGAAAAGTTCGAAATATAAACTCCCTTCAAAGTACCACCAAATGCAGGTTATAACCTTTTTTCTAAGGGGGGATGTGCCTCGTTGTATTCATAGTTCTGCCTGGTTGTGATTGTAGCCACGAAGGACAATTTCTGTCCGATGTCATATTACTCTTCGATAGACTGTCACATGTATCCAAGATACTGAATTCCAGTTTTCAAAATTCAACTCAACTCGCTGCTGATAGTTTATTATTCTATTATCTTCTGACTTCTCCTGTATTCACTTTTATAACAAATTCCTGTTTTTGTATGCGCGTTTGATGAGGAGAAATAAACTTTAAAAAATGATGTTTAATGAATATTTGCTATATTTTATGCTGAAATTGAAATTAAATTGATTCCAAAATTTAATTGAAAATTATTTAAAAGATTAAATTTGAAATTAAACATTTAAAATGTGTCTCAAAACTTTCCTTCAACCTATTATATATACATTTGAAAATATTGATCAATTAATATAAAATTCAAATAAACTTAAATATTTTGGATCGAAATTGACCTTTAAAAAGAACTGCACTCTACATATTGATCCAAATTAAGCTCGTTCATTTATTCACTACTCCCTCACATTTACTCGTATTTAAATAGAAGCCTTTAAATGGCATTGCTATTCTATATAGAGATTTTAAAATTTTCATCCCAATGTAAAAACCTCTTTTTTATCTTTAATCATGAATGTGAACCTCTGTATTCATTTTTATTAAAAATTTTGTGCATCTAATAAAACCTCATTTTAACGAATTTTATAGAAAAAGAAGAAAAATAACCCTTACTAGGTAAAATAAATTCAGAAATATCACAAATAGGAACAAAATTATTCAAAATTAAATGTAATGAAACATTTTCTATTTTTCAGCACTTGTGAAAATTCGTTGATATGAGGTTCTATGTTTTACATATATTGTGTTTAAGGTCATTTGGGATTTCTTCAAGTGATAAAACATTGTTGGAAGATTCTTAGAAAACTTTAGAAAATTTTATATTACTAGCATTAAATCTCTTTTATTCAATATAATGCACTCATTGCTGGTCATTTAATTTTTCGAAAGTTTTCTAAGTATCCACAGGGCAACAGGATAGGGAGAAAGGTGCATGTGACCTTTGAATATGGATCCCCACACACATCAGACTATATTGATAGGGTAGTAGAAATAATAGAGACAACACACAGCTTGACACATCTTTATTACAAATACAGCAAGGGCATAATAGTTATATGGAAAGATCGGAACCTTAATGTCATAATTATTATTTTGTTAATTTTCTTCATTTGTATTGATACTTTTTTTAATATCCGTTTTCTAGAATTTGTAACTCTTGAAGGTAGTAAAATATTTTATTGTGAGCCACTTTAAATTCAATCAGTTTCTTTAATTTTACTCGATAATCTCTCTATAAATGGCCAGTAGCCAAAGATTTGTCTGATTCTTCGGCATGTAGCTTGAAGGCAGTTCAACTAAGCCAAAGGGGATGGATTCATCTACTGAACACAACTTCACATTTTCTTGAAATCTCACACAGCTTGTACTTCAAAAATCTTTAGCCTAAATCTTAAAAGATTTTATAGAACTTGAGAACGACTATATGTCACTACGAAAAAAAAAGAATTCAAGAACAATAAAGTTGGCGAGTAATCTATAGGGGAAATATTTTACTAATTGATTACATAATACTTTCTACTATATTTAAAATAGTGAAAGGCCGATAGCGACATCATGCCAACCTAGAAAACATGTTGTGTTGAGGCAGGGTTCACGCGCTGGACTTTTTCTATCGGAAAATATTGTAACCAAGTGACCCAAGTAGAGGATTCTTCAAACCAATGTTACCTAATCATTCATTTAGATTTCTAATCAACCTATATGGATTTGAATGAAAATGTGCGAGTCTGCAACTATCTTTAATGATAAAGAAGGATATTTTCGACAATTTGTGTTGGGATTTCTGAACCCCTAGGCGCAATTAGAATAGATGATGAGGGCATCATACAATGAGGTATATCCAATTATAGTAAGAAATATTATGGGTTCTGATATCTCCTAATATCACTATGAGCGGCAGTGAAAGTCTTTTAATGCTTGAAGATAATTTTCTTTCATTAAATGCATCTATCCTTCCATTTTTGCTGTAAGATTCTTTTGAACTTCTCTGGAGAAGTTTGAGAGAAGGTGATTATATATATATATATATATTATCGTTATATTATAAGATACTGATTATTGGATTACCTTTAAGCTATTCCCATCAAGTAAGTTTTTTGCCTGTAGAGGAGTTTTTTGTTTCTCCGGGCTCGAAAGAGACAACTATGGATCAGGTAATTTTATGATCTGAGGGCCTTTTACCGGTTGATTTTCTACCTCTGATATGTATTAATAGAGAAGTATGAATTTAAGATCCAGAAATATATTTTGTGACCATGCGCTGAATCAGTCAGTGACAATTATTTTTCTGCAGGATGTTAATGCCTGTCCTCATTGAGCCTATATCACTATCAGTACATTGAAGAGGCTGGTATAGGGGCAAAAAAAAAAACAGCCTAGATCTCAAGGCATGCTTGGAATGCTGTGGAAGAGGTGCATCATCTATGATCCTATTTCTTTACTTCTAGAATTTCAATGGTGTCTTACAGCAACAATGGGCATGGATATTTAATGAATTTGCATAGATTCTATTAGATTGTGTATAAAACGTGGCTGCAAAGCTTGTATTACTGTAGGTGAGCAAACGTCATTTTAATCTTTAAAAAATCAATCGAAAATACACTCATGGACAAAACTTAAGGAAGTGATGTCGCCGGTCATCTTCTTTTTTTTTTTCAAGGAGATAAAATCAATTTTATTCACACTTGGTTCCCTCGTGTATCTTCAATAAAGATCACTATGTATCAAATATATTTCAGAGTTATTGTCTGAATCCCGATATGCATGCTAAAAGGTATAACTTCCTTAAGTTTTGTCCATGAGTGTACCTTAGTGAATGCATAATTTTTACGTGTCCAGAAGGTTACTAAATTTATTTTTAAATATTCGGTGATCCAATGACTAGATGTTCTCTATGTATGCACAATTTCATTCAAATCCGAATACGTTCATTACAGCCCTGGATTTTTTTTCTTTTGTTACCATTGTATTTCAAAGAAGTGCCTATTGGAGATGGTTGTTATAAATTTTCTATCTTTCGGAACGCGGGTATGGGATGTTTTAAGTAGCAATGAATATTTTTATCCCATTATTAATAAATATTCATTTTTTCCGAATATAAAAAATAAACCCCGGATATACAGAAATACCTCGTTAATTCGATATTTTAATAATTCAGATTTTCTGTAGCCAACGAACATAACATCTATGTTAATGAAATGTTAAACAAATGTTAAACATCTATGTAAAACATAATTTGTTTTCCAGACATTCTCTATTTCCGAATATCTTATCGTTCAATAAAATCCGAACTAAAGAGGTATTACTGGATAAATATATTTTGAATAAATCAAGGCGTTTGGATTTTAACACAACTTCATACATTTCAAGGTATTTATTTTTAAAATATGAATATTTAATTAAAGTGAGAGCCCACACTTAATTATGCTAGTGAAATATTTATATTTAAAATTTTAAAATTCAAAACAGGATTTATTTGTGATTTTTTTTCTTTATACTGAACTTTTCAAGACTATGAATATATAAAAAGAGATTTATGTTAAAATTGATTAGCTATCTATAATAAGTAAAATATTTGAAAAGTTATTATAAAATTTAATTTATATTTTAAAGAGAGAGAAACAAAGTCTAAGAGAAAATTCTATTTAAAAAAAAAGACAAAAATAAAATGGGATAAATTCAATTTAGATATTTGTTTGTGATTAAAATATTATATATCTTCTCTTATATATATTATTGATAGAAGTGTGTTATATATAATGTGAGATTATATATGTTCCAATCACACAAATATCTAATTTAAATTAGCATTTTGATAACTAGTCTCTTTTTTGTTTTATAAACCTTATTGTTAAGTAATATTTAAGGAAATGTGAAATGTGTAGTTGAAATTCCTCAGTGTCTCTAGCAAGACGTAGTGATGACAGTCGCCATTTTGGAATGCAGACGTCATGTTATATGATGCTTCAATATTAAAATTAAAATGACTACATAAGATATATATATCATATAGGCTCTTGTCAGTATGTTTAATAAAGTTGGTAATTTAAATTAATGATTATAAGTAAAGAAATTATGCAATACTCACCTGGGAAGACGTCGCTTCGTCCTCCTCGGTCTTCATCTCAGAGCGATCTGCCGCCACCTGCCGGCTTCTCCGAGTATATCGATCCTGCTCCCTGGGAGGCGGAGCGTGGGGGCTTTTCTGAACAACTATTGATCTTCTCCGAGCCGGGTAAACATCAGCAATGCGTCACTCCCTACGGAGGAGGAATGCCGCCATCTTTTGTACTAGTAAACAGGTCTGATGCATCTTCACCTCTATGGCGGAATGGCGACATACTGGAGACCTGATAATCAATAGTAAACGTCTCTCTATGTGTCGGAACATCTACACCGTATATTACACCTCTCCCTGTGCTGGAATGTCGCTTGAATATTGTCACCAAATTTAATCCAAGAACAACACTTGAGCCACTATGCCTCTAATTCATGTGCCGCTATTTTAAATGCATGTCCTTTTAAGCCGGGTTGCGGTTACTAATAAATGCGTTTAGGCCTCAAGGGACGTCTCTACTTGTATATAGGAATGTTCTAATTTCATTGAAAATTATAAATCACGTTGGCCTTTCTAGTGTTGGGAGGCTTGCATCTTATCAACGTGGCAAACGATACTATAACCTCTTTAACTTTTATGTAAATACTTATTTACATATTGTCAAAATAACTAGAAATTTTCTTCCTTCGTCACAGGGTGCAACCATGTCCTCAACCTGTGAGCATCTTTATCGATCTCTAGGTCGAGGGGAAGCCATTTAAAAAAGTTGTAAACAACTCCATCGCACTCTACATTTATGTCGGGAGGCCGCTGTCTTATCGATCTGTAGACATCTTTATTGATTCTCTGTGTCGATAAGCTGACATCCTATGGAGCTGTACGGAGGCCTGGAGCCACCAACCTATTGATCTGTAAACTCACTAGCGACTTCCTACCTTTTTGGCAGGATGCCACCACCTTATAGACTTCTAAGCATCGCAAGCGCCATATAGATTCATGTCTGGAGGTCACCAACTTATTGACTTTTAAACCACTAGCGACTCTATATCTTCTTGTCAGGATGCCGCCATCTTATGGACTTCTAAGCAACAATAATGCCATGTAGATATATTTCTAGAGGCTTCTAATTATTGTTCTGTAAACGCACTAGCAAATATTTTAACCTTCTTGTCAGGATGCCGCCATCTTTTTTTATGGACTTATAAACATCACTATCGCCTTCTACCTTTATGTCTGGATATGACAATCTAAATAGTTTGCTGACATTCTGATCAATCTCATATATGTGTCGAGACGCCTCGATCTTGTGAACCTGAAATATCACTAGCACCTCGCATGCATGGCTAGCACATGTCTATCTTTATTGAAGCAAGACTGTCATTTTATTTACCTTTAGATATAATTATAGTATTTCTACACACCCATTCATTCAATGAATACACCATCTTATGTTCCATTAAATATCACGAGCGTCTTTCTATCTTTATTAAAAGAAATCTCTTCCATCTCAAGGACCTGCATTAATCAATAATTTATCTCAACCTTCATTAGTGAAATGCCTCCATCTCGTAAACATAGCTAGGCCTCTCTAGCTTTATGTCGGCAAGTCGCCAATTTATTCTATTTAAATATATCAATAGAGTGTTTCTCTACTTTTATTGTAGAGGGCCAGTATCTTATGAATGTGTAAACAGCACTATCGCTTCCTTTTTCCCTTTACGTCAGGAGATCGCCAATTTAAGTACCTGACACTACTCTATCTCCTATAATACAGAACACACATAGAATAACTATGAGTTTGGGAAATCTATATAGTAGTTGACTACACTATAGAACCCACACTATAGGACACTTACAATTTCACAATATGGTATGGGCCATATAGTAGTAGTAAATGTTTATGTGATATTGTGTATGTAGTGGAATAAGGTGCATACATTAAGAAAAAAAAAGACATCTCCTTATTGTTCAACTGAAAGTTGCTGATGGCTTGGCCAATTCTGAAATAATTGAAAATCAACATATAGTTGATATTTATTCGATAAATGGCGCAAGCCATCAGCAAATTTTATTTGCACGATAAGGAAATGCCTTTTATTTTCTTTCTTAGTAAATGTCTATACTTAGGACGATTTCAATTATAATATAAAACCAGTGCTGCAAAAAGAATAAATAGGAGAAACAAAATGAAAAGTATTCCATAGACATAAAATTAAAATTCGATAAATAATCCCTTGAATCAATATTAAAATAAAAAACATTAAGCCTCCAGGGAAAAGTTTCTTTTAAAAATATTTTTTATTTAAAAATCTCTCAAGCTTTCGAGCAAGTAAGCCCTTCTACGGGAGAAAAATATTTTACATCATTAAAACGCCAAAAAAAATAAGATTCAAAAATGAAACAAATGTAAACAACCAAAAGACTTTATTTAATTTTAAATCTTATTTTATTGGCGTATTAATGATGTAAAATATTTTCTCCCGTAGAAGGGCTTACTTGCATAAAAGCTCGAGAGATTTTTAAATAAAAAATATTTTTAAAAGGATATTTTTCCTGGAGGCTTAATGTTTTTATTTCAATAAAATTAAAACCTAAAAATATTTAAATATCAAAAGAGAGGGTATATATCATAGACTAAGAGTTAAAGATAGATGATGAAAATAATTTAAGCTCAAAACAGAGGCTTTGCTTTCGTTTAAAATCAAATATACAACCATTATTCGTAATCCATCGTTCTTTAATTTCTTTTGGGATTTTCTCTCTTTGCCTATATCTTTCAAAACTCAAAAGAAATTGACGCTTCGAGTTTTGATAAAAGAATCTTCACAATAACTACTAGATTTTTAAAGAACGTGTTAACTTTGTTTTCCCCACAGAGCCACATTGCACTCTTTCCAATTAAATAGAAATATATTTTTATTAAGGATATCATTTTGATGGATATTTTTATGCACAAAATACCCTCATGTTTATAACATTTCATTCTTTCACTGTTTCCCTCTCAATATACGATAGAGATCTTCACAAGTCGGAGAAATATTTCTCAATAAATTCACTATCAAAGCTACTCTCTATATTGACTTAGTTTCTAAGCATTTTATTTTAAATTCATTTTTTTTAATTCTTCTGAAAAACACACAGAGAGTACAATTGCTCAAATATTTGGCCACACAGACAATTATTTCTATCAGTTAAATTTCTAATAAAATAAATCTTCAAATCTTGATGCAAGTTAATATATATATATACTCATAGACAAAACTTAAGAAAGTTGTACCTTTTAGTATGTATATCGGGATTCAGACAATAACTCTGAATAATATTTCATACACAGTGACCTTGATTGAAGACACGCAAGATAACCAAGTATGAACAAAATTGCCTCTGTCTCTCCTTCAAGAAGAAGAAGAAGAAAAAACAGACGACCGGCGACATTAAGGACTTTCTACTTCCTAAAGGCTTGTTCTTGAGTGTATATAAAAATGAAGAATTGTTGTTAAAGTACAATTGGATATAGAAATAGGAAAAGTCACTAAAAATGCTTAATGAGATATTTCAGTAAGATTTGTTTAAACTAATTCAGGGTAAATTTGGTCTATTAAAAACTGACCACAAAAATATATGATGGAACTTGGCGATTTCTAGAAAATAATATATTAGATCATAAATCAGGCACTCACACACACTACTCTCTCATTGCCGGCTTGCAGCGATATCCTCACGATGATCAATCACCATCATGTAGTGGAGGAGAAAACGATAAATCTGCGCAACGGATGGTGCAGCATTAGAGAGAGGAGCAGAATTCATTGGAGTATTTAGATGCGTTTCCTGTTGATGGGACATCTGAGGCAACTGTAGGTAGGAATACGACCCTTGCCGCTTTGCCTGTTAACATTTAGCTGGACATGTTGGGACAGCCTTCATGCGTTGGGTGGCCCTACCAGGAGTTCAGAATTCCATACATACTTCGCCTGTCCCGTCCAGGGTCATCCCCCGCCACTTTGAGGCAGTTAACAGGTCATGGGGGGAAGCGGACTTCAGGAATTGGTTTACCCATGGAGATAAGCACCACCACGATAAAACTAAGTTATTTTTACTACTTAATGCTATTGTATAGGGACCGAGCAACCATTCGACTTGATATGGCGCTGGTTGAAATACTTCGCACTGAGTTAAGATTGCTGTCGTTACTTTTGAGAGAAAGTCTCTCTTTTTCCTCGTCAATATACTGACACCCAAAGAAATGATTAGATATTTCAATATCTATTTTTTTTTTCAAAGAGAGAGATGGCATATTTTATCCCCCTCACCCAATATTTTGATATGGGTTTCCTGAAAGAAAAAAAAAACGAATGGAGTAATTACTGTTGTGCAATATAGCGTTTTACTGGAAAGGTTGCTAAGTAAGTTATAGTAAGGCTAGAATTTAGAATTTCCTATTTTAACCTGATCACTTCGAATAGATTGTTCTGTTGCCATCTTGATTATTTATGGCATTTCCATCTGGACTATGCTTATATTATTCCAGTGAATTAACCAAGAAAATCTGGCTGAATTGAGTATGTTAGTCAAACCTTCCGCAAGCCCATAATATATATTTCTTATGTTATATCATGAATCAAGGAATTGACTTTATAGAATAATGATGCCTGTGTAGAAATCCCTATATATAAAAGTCAGTGTATGTATGTATGTATGTATGTATGTATGTATGTATGTATGTATGTGGGTATCTATGTCGGCTATACACGTCCACAATACGTAACTAATCTGACTGAAATTTTAACAGTATATAGAAAAGAATCTGGAAAAACTTATAGTGAAAATTTCAGGTCTCTATCCCGAATATTCTTCGAGTTACTTGCAAATTGCGTTGCAAATTTGCCTTTTCGCTCGCAAGCAGCGCCTCTAGCGGTGAAGATGGGAGGTAATATCAGCTGACCTAATGTACATGTAAAACGTGTTTTTGACAGGACATAGAGAAAAATTTGGAAAATATATTTATCGGATTTTTTGCCAATAAAAAATAAATTGACTGGTTCTGGGCAAAAATAGTTGTTTTTTAGTCAGAAAATGATGATCAGAATATTGCTGTATCATGTTTGATTATCAGATACAAAATTATATCGGGAAAAATTCCAAAAAGCTGAGACCACGGGTGAAGCCAGTTCATTTTTAGTGTGCAGGAACAAAATTCTAACAGAAAAACATTCATTCGAGCAGAAGACACAAAGCCAGATCATCTCTTTATAAAAATATCGCTTCTCTGACACAAAGTTTGGAGCGGGACGTTTCACAAGAGTGACATCCACGGCGCCAATTTATAATTGTAACGAATAGTATTTGAATAAAAACATTTAATCGGGTAAAACCTGGGCGTTGCCCGGGTCATTCGGCTAGTGTTATATATAATAGGACCCCGTAGATGTAAAAATTAAATCATTACTAATATAGCAATCTTTAAAACTAGTTCCGCGAGAATAAGATTATACGAAATGTTGAAATGCTAGATAAATTGGGTGATAAAATGATATTATCATAAGATTGAGATAGTGTGGTACACATAGATAACGGAACGAGTGGAATTGAAATCTGTTTGGGTGAATAGACAGGAGAACTGGGGATATAAGACTACATGGGTCTCAGGTACAAGGACTATGGTTATGTAGTGATTGATGATGAAGTAAAATAAAAAAAAGAGAGAGGGTTTCAAGATGAGTTACTCGAATCACAAGGTATTAATTTCGATTGAAGAATGAGTGTAATTAGTGGTGAAGATGAATATCTAGGAGGATGTAACAGAAAAACAATAATTTCAATTCAAAAAGATAGGAATTTTAGAACAACAGATATAAAAAGATATATAATAAGAAGAAAGTAATTCCTGAGCGTGTAACTGAAGGTTGCTTGCGCCATCTGTCAGAATAAATGTCAACTAATCGTTTATTATTTACTATTCCAGAATATTGACCAGATACCCTATCTGATTAATCAAGAAAAGCCAACCAGGTACGGATTTCATGCCTTTGGCCCTCGTCAGCGTAGTTCAAGCTGTACCTCAGCGACCAGTTCCAGTTAAAAATAATTGTATAAGATGCCGCTCAACACAAGAGCAAACTAGATCCTAAATATACCATTGTGTGAATATTTAGTTACAGGGATTTATTATATCTGCATATAGTAAATGAAAAACCTATCTTGGATCAATGCTGTCCCCCCATCTTCTTTTGGAAATCAAATTTCTTGATGATGTTGGATAAGTATTGTTTTAGATTATGCTGGTTGGTGTGACCAAGCAATTTAATATCAATCATTATTTATTGTGGAAAAAATATATCTTACTACTTTCGTTTCTGCTGTAGGTATCATTGTGATATGTCTATATTCCTATTTTTGTCTTCTATAGATGTTAAGCTCTCCAGAAAAGCCTTTGGTGTTTATCCTCTCCAGGAGGGCGCACCTCAGTTTGCCAAAGTTGGTGTGGCGGCTTTGTCACCGACCCGAGTCCGTTAGTTTATAGAGACGATCAATAAATTACGTTTAGTTTTGGCGTCTATTTTGACGGGAGGCGACTTTTATTTTATGGATCAATATCCTCTCAGCATAATTTCCATCTATATATATCTTAAATTTTCTGGAGGAGGTTTTTCATGTACTCAAAGTGGCACCTCTCCCTTTAAAAATCCATTAAAACAATGCATCTGATTAATCACCTCAGTGCAAGACGTGAATGTTGTGATAAGGAAAGATCAACAAAATCATTTTAAACCATTCAGATAAAAAGCCAACTTGAATACCATGAAATCGGGCTTTGGCCCTCATCTATACAGTGCGGCTTCGATTTCCATAGCACTCTATGAGAGAATTTTGAAATCGGTCGAATTAGCCATAAAGGTGTTCAAGCTGGTGAAATGGAAGGGCCGAATTTAAGGATAGAATATAACTTGAACACCTTTTTGGCCAATTCGACCGATTTCATAACTTCTCTCGTAGGATATTATGCCGCCCCTGTACTGATGATGAACAAAGGGAAAAACATTAGCATATTGGTTGGCCATTTGTCTACATTTGTCAAAGCTTGTGTGGTAATTAAATTTTATTTTTATCACCGCCTTTAAGTTTTGTACTGGAGTTAACCAGATGCATTGTTTTAATGTATTTTAAAGGAAGAAGATGCAACCTTTGCTATATATATATATATACATTATACTTTATATTTACGAACTGTATGATTTAAATTCGGTCTGTACCATCTGCTTCGTTCTCATTTAAATAACGTGAAAGAATATCCTAGCTATATAAAGGTTAACTAGCGAATGTTCCCGGCTTCGCCCGGTTTTTCCCCGAGTAAAAGTTTGCCTAACGAACATTTGTTAAAACGATTCTAGCAAACATCCAATTCCTACTGAATCTATACTTGTCTATACTCTCGATAATTTGAAATTTTTCCCGGTCCCTTGAAACATTTTAGATAAGTTGAATAAAATAAATATTAATTGGTCCACTCGATAATTTGAAGTTGAAGAAATAGTATCTTGCCACAAACGTACATTTGTAAATAACTGTATTTAGTGAATGTATCCGGCTTCGCCCGGTTTTTACCCGAATAAAAGTTTGCCGAACGAACATTTGTTAAAACGATTCTAGAAAACATCCAATCCACCTATATATAGATTTATAAACGTATATAAATATTTTTATATGCGTTTAAATATATTTTTGAAACACATAATTATTTTGAAAACATTTATTAAATTTTAAATAAGAAATTTTCTTTAAATATATATCAATATTGAAATGTCAAGTTTTTTTACAACGTCATTGGAATATTATATTATTAAATCCTCAAATTAAATATTGAATTTATTATACTTGGAACATATTTTAGCATTTTTACAATTTATAATTGTATTTTCACCAGAAACCGCGAGAGGCGCTGCTTGTGAGTGAAAGTAGAAAATTTGGAAATAAAATTGCAACGAATATTTATTTCAAATCAAATTCAAACCAGAAGCCTTCCCAGTAGTATAGTAAATAACTTCCGGCGATTGAATAATCTTACCTTTTAAAAACATTCATCGTGTAAACAAACTACGTGTAAAATTACTAGACAATCAAATTCATTTATCGTCGGGACCAGTGCTGCGCCAATCGGTAAAAGGCTGGAACTAACGCTTTTTGGTTTTACATTTAAAAAAATACAACACATTAACCTTTTTAGGTTTTTGAATAGCCTATATGTTAAACGAAATCTTCAGCTACCTACATGCGAAATTTCATAATGATTGATTCTGTAGATTTTGCGCAACGCGATAACAAACATCGATTTTGGATTTCATTTTTATAGAAATACGGATGTATCGCGCGATAATATTTGTTTTTATATATTGTGTTTAATAATATAATCATTTATCATTTTTCAATTTTGAAAGATTTTTGAGAATTAATTTTTCTTTTACATATAAGGAGCTCTTTTTTATTCTTATCTTTATAGGATCTTATTTTCAAAGCTTTCCATCCTTTAGTATGTTTTGTTTGATTTTTTTTCATTTGGGGGAGGGGGGGGGATTTTATTTATCTTCAGGTATATTTTTGGGTCATCTTGTAAAGAAAGACCTCATGCCAGACTTTAAAAACTGCCTTGGGAAATATCGAAGAGAGCACCTACAGTCATTTGATCAGTGGCCGTTGCCCTTTTTCTCAGTGACGACAACTAATTGATGGAGTGTTTTGGCCGGAAGCCAAACTGTTCCGGTCTGATATGTGCTCTCTCTTTTTATTTTCGTTTGAGGTCAATCTTATTCGGATTAGGATTCTTTTAAAATTATTTTTATATGAAAATTATGAGGGATATTGGCCAGTAAATATAAGGTTGGGTCTTTGAGGCTTCTGAAAATTCAAACAATGGGTAATTAAGGCCATATGTGCGTGAGAACGTCAAACTTTATGAAAGATAGTACAAAAGTGAAAATTTTCTGGGGGGAATCAGGTGATAAAAAAAACATCCTCTGATCGTGCAACTCAAAATTTCTGCTGGCTTGCATCAAATCTAATCGTTGATTTTTAAATTATTCCAGAATTTTGGCTGAACACTCTTTCTTGATTAATTCAGAAAAACTACCCACGCACGCATTTCAGGCTGTTGGCCTTCATCGGCATCATGAAGGTTGTGTCTCAAGGACCAATAAAGCTTGTACTTGAGACTTTCTGAAAATCAAGCAATAGGTATCTAAGGCCATAAAAGTGCGTTATTACTCCAAACTACTATATTAAAAAAACGCAAATGTGAAATTGCACTGGAATTAATATAAATAATTAATTTAAAAAAAAGTATCTTCTGGTCTTTCAACTGAAAGTTTCTGATGGCCTGCTCCAATTGTCGGAGTAAATATCAACTTTAGGAGATGATGCTTTAAGATTTAATTACAGATTTCTAAATGTATCTCCGAAGTGTGGGCAGCAGATGGAGGTAAAAAAAAATACTAAGTAATGTTTTGACTTGTAACAAAATTTTGAATCGATGAATTTTAAATAAGTGTGTGCGTCTCTCTGTAAAATATTTCAAAATATTTTTAACTCTCTTTAAATTAGTGGCGTTGTCGCTGAAATTATAGGGTTTGCCTCGAAGTAAGATGATTTCCCAGAGTGTAACTAGAATAACATATGAGCCTTGTAGAAAATAATGTATAGTGCAATATATGACTTTAACCTTTGTTTTTCTGTGACATTTTCTTTTTGAAAAAGGCATCTTCTTATCGTGCAACTGAAAGTTGCTGATGGCTTGCGCCATCTATCGGAATAGATATCAGCAAATAGTTGATATATCATGCCGATAGATGGCGCAAGCCATCAGCAACTTTCAGTTTCACGATAAGGAGATGCCTTTTTCCTAATTTATCCACCTTATCCCAGTACAATTTCACATTTATACTATTTTTTACATTTTCTTTTTATTTTGTTGTACAGCGGAGTCTCTGCCTGTTTTAGAAAAATAACTTGAGGGCAAGATTCGTTTAACCGGTAGATCTGCCATTATCTGAGTTGACACTTGTCGTTTCGTGCAGAACATCATATAACGATTGAGAAGCCTTTCACAAGAATTCTGCCTGATGGTATCCAATATTTTTACCGAATGACAAACATGGTTAATTGAGGATACCGATGAAAATGATCCAATCTGTGACAAGATGATCTTGACCACATATCATTGGATGCTTCTCTTCGAATTGCAAGTTTGATTCGCGCAGACGACCTCTTACACGGAGAATCTCCGATAAATTAAAAAAAAAAAGAGTTTAGGGGTGAAAATTCTGAGTTTTAAGCTAGCTATTTGTTTTGATTATAAAATTGAATTTTAACCTTAAATATTCTTTAATCATGAATGATTTTAATAGAAATTAAGGTTGAAATTTCGAGTTTATTTGAAGAAACCTCTTTGCATTTTATTTAGTCAGAAGAATGTTTAGCATTAAAGATTAGTTTAAGGCCTCAAACAGTAACTCTAAGAAGCTTTCTAAATTTTGATAATTCAAAAATAAAAACTGGAATAAAAGAAGCGGTAAAAATAAAAAGTTGTCTTTTCTTTTTAACGAAAACTCTCTTTTGGAATTTTAATACTTAACTTGAAGTGAATCTTTTAAATTAGGATTTGATATTCAACCAAGACCGTTCCACCAAAGTGAGTGCCTTAACAATTCTTCAGGTGTTATGCCTTTGGAGGCACAATCGTCCGGATATTTTTTGGTATCCACATAATTCCAAGAAGGTTGCATAGGTGTATTTCCGCAACCTTGTTACCAATAAAGGCCTTCCAATGCCTTAAACGCAGACTTAATACAACATTAAACAATTAAAGAATATGTCCATAAAAAGACCCGGTCAATCTTCCACAGCAGCGAATTGCATATGGAATCATTAAAATTTGAAAAAAAAAGACCAGAACATGATTCAAGACGAGGTTTGGATGTTGTCTATAAGAGAGATACATTTGTCTTGAAAGCAATTAACGACAGCTGTATTTGCCCAGATTTCACAATATAAACAACTGGCAAATATGCCGATTCAGAAGCATCAGAAAACCTATGCAATTCTAAATATATATACATTATTTTAAAAATATATTTAAGGATATTAATATTGTAAAAAAGTATTTATTATTTTATTAACAGAGTATCAATTTTTATATTTACATTTTGTTACTCTGTAAACTTCCCTCTTTGCTAATCTTGAATTTTATCAATTATAGTTTGTTCTTGCCTTAAATAAATTGCTGTGTCATCCTGAATTTTGTCTTTCCTAATTTTCCACCAGACAATATAATTTAGTATGGTCAAATCCTTTCTGATTTTCTTCCAATGAGAGAGCACAACGGTTTAGGCAAAGGATAATCCCAATCCAAATATTTTTTCCATAATGTTGAGGCCAGAACCTTTAACTCAATGATGACTGGAACCAATCTGCCCAAGTGATCAAAATTTAGAGAAATTTCTAAGTGTAATTTCCGTTTAGAAAATTTTCATTTAAAGAAGAATTGACTTTAATTTAGAAACGAAATTGAAACAAATTCGGGTATATTTTCCAAGGATTTTAATATATGCATCATTTCCATTTATTTTTCATAAGAGTCATGTGCTTTCAAAAAGGTTTATGTCGCCGATCGTCTGTTTTCTGAAGGAAACAGAGGTAATTTTGTTCACACTTGGTTATATCGCGTGTCTTCAATAAAAAAGTCACAGTGTATCAAATATATTTCAGAGTCATTGTCTGAATACCGATATACATGATAAAAGGTACCACTTCCATAAGCTTTCTCTACGAGTGCACATAGAAATCAGTTTATATTATCTTTAGAAACAATATATACATATTCTAAAAATTGAGCCTTTAGCACGTTGCACCAAGGTAAAAATAGCATATGTCGCACAAGACTTCTGTATCAGGATGATCAAATCATCACATGGGTTCGATAAGGATCTCTATTCTCGAGATATTAACCCGATTTGATTTACAGGGTCATACACAACAATATGAACAGCGAGTAGCCGATGTTCTCGGCAGACACGCATTGACACTCCCCCTTGCGCGCCCTCCTCACAGCTATTCTTGGGGTGCACACATGTAGTCGAACTGACCCTGCTTGCCACCACGGCGATGCCGAAACTTTATTTCGGGTATCTTCGTAATACTGCTCTCTTTCTAAAAATCTGTTTGTTCCCAAACAGCACTCCAACTTGGGGCAGGTCCACCATAAGGTGCGAGACGTTTGATATGAAACACTTTAGGTCTCGATAATGGAATCTTCTTTATGCATAATACCCGACGACCGTAATCTTCTGGACCACTTGATAGGGTCCCTCCCAATCTTTCTAGAGTTTTGGCAACAACCCCTTTCTTCGCGTTGAGGGTTATGAAGACAAACAAAATCACCAACATGAAGTTTATTTTCTCTCGTTTTAAAGCCATAGCGATCCTTTGATTCTTGCTATAGATGTGAAGATGTTCTCCTGCCCATTCATGTATGCTCTCCAGCTTTTATTCGAGGCTTATGACATAGTCCTTGGGTCTTAGTGATGGTTCAGCGCGATCGAGAAAAATACAAGTATCACATGGGAGGCGAAGTCACCGATTATAAAACATGGTTGCAGGGCTAAACCCTGATGACTCGTCGGAAGCTGCTCTGTCGGAGGTCCCAATCATGTTGATTCTCGCTCATGTACATCGATTTGGTTCGGGTCAATGTATGGGAGAAATGTTCCACCATGCCATCAGACTGCGGATAATATGGCGTTGTCCTAGTATTTTCTAGTCCAAAGCCATTCGCCTTTTGTTTCTACCTTGATCTGAATTCAATATTCTTGGGACCCCGAAAAATTCTACCCAAATCTGTATTAAGGCCTCGGCAATATTTTTGGCTCTTTGATCAGGGACTGGGGCAGTAATGGGCAATTTCGTAAAAGAATCAATGACCACCATGATGTACATTCTATAGCAAAAAAAGAACCAAGAAGTTGCCCGATG